>CAXIVR010000005.1:24028626-24186126 GCA_964035755.1 Teleogryllus oceanicus
GTGGTCCCAATCACTTTGTCAGTGACGGAGCATTATCACTGTCCGAAAAGCTGATGAAACCCCAGGAGAGGTTTCAATAATGAAATGAGACATTTTAACTACAGACTAGGCGGAGTCAGAAGATATACTGGAAATGCTTTTGGGATATTTGCAAATAGTTTTCGTGTTCTCGTACCACAAATAAACTGAAACGTAGTGCTCGACGTAGTGCCGGAGGATGCGTTGAGGATGTAGTGCTCGTAATTGAAGCTACACAATTTCCAGGCGGTAAAATTCAAATCCCACTATATAGATTCAAGCATGAAAACTTTGTATTCTTTGAACAATTGATTCACAGGGCAATGAAATATTTGTTATGCAGACCAGCTCGCACTGCGAAAGAAAAACAAAACAAAAAATCCCCTTATACAGTGCAATATGAAATATATTCTTTTATGTGGTGGTCACACTCCTAAATTTAGCATATAGTGAATTTTGGTAGATACATCTGTGGTCAACTAAATCGCCTAAAACCTTCAGCCGATTTTCTCCTAAAAAGATAGTCCTCAATTGATTAAAAAAAACTCAAGGTCATCTGAGTGTAGGGAGGAATACATAAAGTCCGAACATCATTTTCAAAATTTTCTCACATATGGCTGCAAATTTATATTTTCTCGTCCCTACTAACGTAAAAAGAGATAACATTGTAATCCGGTCCCGAAATGCGGGAAATTTTCCTCACAAAATCAAGTACTGCCGGGTCCTGTTAATGAAGAAGTGGATTAATGACGATTTTAAATATAGGAAAAATCCTCTAATATGGGGTGTAGTCAGAATCCATGTTTCGTGGGTCCTGGCTAACGAAAATCCGATTGACGGCAAAACGTGTGTGTGTGTCCGTCTGTGCACAATGCTAGCGCATAAACAGTTCAGCCGATTTTCTCCAAAGTTGATATTTCCTTATCGTCCAGGCTGATGTCACGGTCTATGGAATTCGAAGCCGATATTTTTGGGGGGTGCTTAAGATGAATTCCCTCGTACATTTTCAAAAATTAAAAAAAATGACACCAATTTTTCTTATTAATATTTGTTCTCCGATACGATAATCGACGCTTAAGAGAATGGTCAGGTTTCATTTTGGTGGAAATAACTGATTTTTCGAAAATTACAAAAATTCAATTTTTTCGGCGACTTCCTACAACTATAATGATTATTTAACTATAATTTTAGTTTTTGATAATAATGTAATTTTTCTTTGAACAATTTTAATTATTAAAATATATTGTTTCTCGGTAACATGGTCAAAATTTGAATTTCTTTACGGCTGTGGAACACATTCTCCGAACGTAATCGCGCTCAACAAGGCGACGGGAAAGGTGACAATTATTTACATACAAGGAGTCATAATTGCTCTCGTGAAAACTATTTAAAGGATTGGTTGTCACGGTAACATAGTGGTGAGAGCAGCTGGTAATTTCAAAACTCTTCCCTTCATTGAAATTCACTGCATATTCTTCATTGAAAGTCGAATGCCGATTGCTACTATTTAAGTCCCTAATTTTACCAACATGGATAACATGGATAAGAGCACAAAATTTATGGATAAGAGCCGGATAAGACAACATGGATAAGAGCCAAAATTTATTGCCTTTTATCCTTGAAAATAGATTTTATTACTTTGGAGTTTTTTTCTCCGTTTCAAAATTCAAAATTTAAGTAGTATATGACTTAGTGTAGGGATCACAGAATTTTGAAAATGTGCACACGATTCACTTTTCCCCATAGCACGTCATACGCAGTTTTAACTGTTTTTTGACGTAAAATAAATAAATAAATACATAAACCAACCATGACTTATGCATGTCCAGATTGGGGTTGTGCAGCGACAAGCAATCTCCAAAAATTAACAGCCATTCAGAATGTATTTTTAAGAAGAACTTTAAATGCCCCCTGGTTCGTTCCGAACACCCAGATTCGCAGAGAATTGAAAGTGCCTTCATTAATCGATCACATAACTCAAATAGCTCAAAACTTTTACCAAAACCTTCACACTTCCCCATGCTCCTTAATCTTCAGCCTAGGTCGCAATGCTGCATACTCACGTATTAAATCCAGGTATCCCAAAGACCGATTCAAACCACCGTAATTCAACATAACTGTCAATAGATCAAACTGAAACAGTCTTCAACCTCGCTTCATTTACTTTAGCCCAATATTTATGTTATTCCGAGTAATATAAACCACTGCTTATGGATGGCCATTCCCAAAAAGTAACAAACCGTGTATTTCATAATTTAACCTCCTCGAAAGACAAGTATGTCGAACGAGAAGAAATAAATTTAAAAAAAGAGCAGCTGGTCTTAAACCAAAAGGTCCGACTTCGAATCCCGGTCGGGGAGATCAATTATTTGAATAAATTAATTATGTAAGATATCTTACCATAAAAACTTTATTTGTGAATGTAAAAAACATTAGAATATGTTCGGTGATAACCTACGATAAAAAATTAAATTGTTTTTATTTGGCATGTAAGGTTGCATGTCAATTACGAACAAAATAAAATTTTCAAATTTCTCATAAAAACTCAGCTTTTCGAGTCATTCTTGAGTCTTCCTCAGGATAGTAAGCAATTTAACTAAGAGAAGGAAGACCATTGCGTATCACATTACAGTAAACTCTTATTAGCACGAATTCCAAGGTACCGAAATAATCGGAGTTCACGCCGGGACCTAAGTTTTGTTCGTGTTAAGGTGAAATTCTTGTTAAGCGAGTTCGTGCTAACGAGGGTTTACTATAATTCAATGATATACGCTTAGAATGTAAGCATAAATGACTGCCTTCTTTTGGAAACATTTAAGATTGGTTTGATAGGTACGTGGTTGTAATTCTTAATGTTCTGGGACACAAAATGTTTTAATCTTGATTTTGCGTACAGTACTTCCCAGGTCTAATTTATTTTAATCCGTGGCCGGAATATGAATGCTAACGTGTAATGAACGAATACAATATTATTGATTCAGTGGTGAGGTGTAGTTGACATTTACGTAATTGAAATGATTGAAGGCGTTGTCATTGTCAACAATTAGTATTTATTTCACAAATAGCAGCTTTCGATGGCTTAGCCATCATCATCAGTTTGCTGGTACAAGAAAAATATAAAATTAGAATTAACATAGTTTCCTAATTTTAAAACACATAAAAAAAATAATTTAAAATTAAAACATCTTAAGAAATAAAGAAGAAGAATTAAAGAAAGGAAAGAAAGAAGGGGACGGAGAGTTATATCTTTATGTAATATAGTAGTTTTTGAAATTTAAGCAAGAAATGAATGAAAAATAATACATGTACAATTTTGAGAGAGAAAATACGAAAAGTAAGTTGAGCCGTTTCTTACCTGCTGTCTGGGAGCCACAAAAACTGCGGCGCGTCTCGGGCGTCCTCGAAGCTTTGGTACCGTCTGTGTGGGGTGGAGGAGGGTTAATGGCCTGGGTGCGGTGTGCTGTGTTGTGTCACCCCCGAAGAGTGTGGTGTGAGGGTGGTGTCAAAAAAGTAATTTTAGCAGAGGGGAGCGGTTGTAGTTTATGTTTACAATGTTCAATAGTAGGTTACTATTGAGATGAATGTGAAGGTTTTCCAATGTTAATCTGGTATGATATTGATTTTCTATTTCAGTATGTGAATGTCTGTGTGTGGATTGAATGTGTGACCTGTCTGAAGTAAATGATTGGCAAAGTGAGATTTGCAGGTGTTGTGTTTCCAAGCGTGTATATGTTCTTTTATTCTTGTATTGAAAGTTCTGCCTGTTTGACCAATGTATTTTGCTTCGCAATCGTGGCAATGTAGTACGTAGACACCGCTTTTTTCAGTCATGTCATGCCATCGAAAGCTGCTATTTGTGAAATAAATACTATTGTTGACAATGACAACGCCTTCAATCATTTCAATTACGAATACAATATTATATAAAGAGAAACTCATCTGGTACAGTCGTTTAACTTCATATACAAAAATTGCCTGCTAAAAAAGCCTAATATGGATTAAACTCTTAAAAAGACACTCCATAATATCCTCGATTATTATTAAATATTTATATATTTGTGAATCAAATTCAAAATGCACATCATACTTAATATGTACTGATGTATTCATTTGACTTTCTCGCTTTTCTTGTAGGGGGAATCGTCTACTTCGGGTGCTGAACGGGGGACACAAAAATCTCAAACTGTGACGCAAGCACAAATTGACTGTAAGTATTTATTTGCATTCTTTTACATTTTATAGCAGCATTGTCATGAGTCATGAAAGTGTGGTGCGTAGTTTTCTCCACGTGATACGTTCTGTGCGGTGCTGTGGTTGAGTAAATTTCGTATTTTGTGTATAATCTAAGTTTATTTTCATTAAAATCACTTCCATTTTTAATTTATTTAAAAAAATTGATTTTTATGAAATATACATGACATAATTTTCAACGTTTCCCATATTCCTATATGTACTATAAACTGTACGACAGTGAATCTCTTAAACGTTTTTTCCTGATGAAGACTTTACCAGTGCCATCAACCAACACAATCGTTTCCCATTAATTGGCAAATTAATTTTGTGCCCATAGCACTATCTCATTGTCGTCGTGTTCGTGCGCGCACAGCCATTGTTGGAGCCCTCTGACAGCATGTTTTTGCAACTATTAGTGCTAACGAATTGTTATGTTGCTAAATTATTCTACTAGAGCGCTTCAAAACACCAAACGGTGGTTATAAGTGCATTTTTCTCTAAGAAGAAGCAAAACCGGCCGATCCGGTGGCCGAGATCGCTAAGGCCGCAGTGTCGTAGCGATCTCGGACCTAAGGATCTCGGGTTCGAGTTCCTCCTCAGGTATGGTTGGAATTGTGTTCGTTCTCTCACTCCTTTTCATCACCATATCGTTTCATCGTCACAGTTACCATGACATTAACACCAATTGTGGTCGCTAACGACTTACATGTTGATGCGACCGTAAATAACCAGAAAAAAAGAAGAAAAACCGTTCGACCTTAGCTGCATGTGATTTATACTGCATTATATACGTGCATTATGTTCCGTCAACATCGGTGCGGACCAATCGCCATTTGCTTTCACCGGCTTCTCCCTACGACTTAACCACAGACATAGCAGCTAAGCACGGTTTTAGTTGAAGATTCGAACCGACGCAAGTCATATGTACACCCTGGCCAGGAGTATACAATGCCTCAGCGATCACGGCTAAATCAACTATCTGGCGTTCAGGAATGCAAAGAAATTGCTTATATGCTTCGTTTAGGAAGAAAGAAAATTCACAAATTATATTACACAATGTCACGCAACAATGAAAAAGGTCTGAAGTCCCCAATTCGGGATCATGACAGTTAATGGGATAAACAGAGGCGTGGCAGGGACGCGGTGGAGGTATAATTATCTGAAATATAACTTTCACTTGTTTTCTGAACTGACAAATTGGTCCATTCTTAGGATAATTTCTTTTTTGTATTCCTTTTTCGACCCTCAACTTAATTGTGTAGGCGTGGTAATAATCCCAACCCACACAAAAGGGCATATTAGGGTATCCCATTTTTGTTCGTAAACGAGTTTCTTTCTGCCCTGGGCGCACCGATTGTGTAGGCCGTTGAGAAGTCTTGTTGAGCGCTGTCGGTGCGCCAGGGCTGCTGTCGGTGGTGCGGTCGCACGTGCCGGGGGCGCGGCTGGTGCAGCAGCTGGGCTGCGAGCTGCTGGTGGCGCTGCCGCACCCGCGCCGCGACGCCCACTTCCCAGACCTCTTCAACGACCTCCTCGAGGCGCAGCGCGCGGGCGCCCTGCGGGCCTTCGGGGTGCGCGACTCGTCCCTCGAGGAGGTCAGCGTCTGGCGCCCTCCTCTCCCTCCCTTTCCTCTCTAGCCCATTCACTCGCTCCCTCTCTCCATCCTCGCCCGCTCTACAAACTCACTCTCTCTCTCTCTTTTCTTCAAGCTCTCTGTATCTGTCTTCTTCAAACATGCTCCGCTCTTTCTCTCTCTTCTTCAATTGATTGATTGATTGATTTTTTAGTGTTTCCGGGCGCGTCAACGGCTTCGGTCATTAGCCCCGTTAGTGTAGTGCATGTTTTTTTTCGGGAGATGGCGGTGATCTTCCCCCGCTGGATGGCGAGATCCGGCGCCGACCTACCGTCGGCTAACGGGGTTTCCCCCTAACCAGGACTCTCCCACCAACGGTGCACCGTCCCAATCGGGACAAGCTCTAAGCTCCCGACCGGTCTCCCGGAATAAGTGGTAGTGTGGTGCATGTTAGAGTAAGTGTGTGTGTAAGAGGAGAGGAGAGGACAATCAGAGCAGCCGGCCCCTAGAATTCTCCTCCAGACAGCAACTGAATTCGACCTAGCTGAAAAGCTAGTGTCGAAAATCCTGCCGCAATCAGGTCTCGAACCTACGACCTCCCGGACAGAAGCGCCGCAGTGGCATCCGTTGATGCACTAAGCTTGCTCTCGGTTCTCTTCTTCAAGCTTGCTTCCGGTTCTTGCTACCGGTTCTTCTTCTCTTGCTACCGGTTCTCTTCTTCAAGCTTGCTCTCTCTTTTTCAAACGCTCTCTCTTTTTCAAGCGCTCTCCCTCCCTCTCCCTCTCTTTCCCTCTTCCTCCCTCTCGCTAGCTCTCTCTTCCCCTCTCTCCCTCTCTCTCTTCACGCTTAATCTCCCCCTCTTGTCTGTATGTCACTATGTGTCTTCCTGGCTCTCTCTCTCTCTCTTTCTGTCTCTATCTCCCACACTCCGTGTGCTTTTGCTTTCCAGATATTTCTGCGCCTGCCGCGCGATATGCGTTGTGGGGAGCGGACTGGACGCAACTCGCGGAACCCTGACGAAGGCCAACAAAACAACGACTACGACTACGACTCCCGGCGTAAGCGCTTGAAGGATTTTTAAAATTTCTTTTAGAAAGACCTGTGCAACTCAGATGTGTGTGATCTTGTTATTTAAGAATGAAATAAAAACAGTATCCGTACGTAAATTTTGGTCGGCTAATATATTCCTATATATATATTGCATTTGAATTCAACGCACGTCATTTGCTGCTGTTTGTGTTGTAGCGGCGCCGTGGTGCGTGAGAATGGCCAGGGCTCTGCGGCGCTGTTGGGGCGGGGAAGATATGAATGGTTGGTAGCAAACGATGCGCTTCACGTAAGACGCTCGTGTAACAAGGAAGTACAACTACATCCTATATGCTGTTAATAAACGCAACTTGCACACGATCATAAATCTAAGTGAAAATGGTTTGACATCAATTTGGTATTATGGGGCTCATATTTTAATTTTTCATTTTCTGTTAATGCCCAATTTGCACTTCTAGTTCTACGATGTAAAATAATATCTTAGGACACTGAAGAAGTTTAAACTTAATTTGAATCTTTTGGTTTTTACATTAGATAAGCTGTTTAAAAATGAAATTGTTGTATCCTAACAACATATTTAAGGAAGTATTTCACATACCTTACTTTAGTTTTAAAAATACACGGTTGAAATGTATGCAAATTAATGCATCAACACGAAATTATCTTATAAATATCGTATCCGAAACCCAATGATACGTGGCTATGGAGATATTGTCTATTAACGAAGTAAATTGTCTGTTATGCAACAGTGCAATCATATCATTATGAAGAAAACTAAAATTAATAATTTGTCTAATTTAATTCCAAATTTTACCATTATTTTAAAATTATTATGGTTAAAATGTAAAATGATCTCCAAAAACTTATTGGGAAGTCAATAATTCAAATTTACAAGAGGAACAGTAAGAGTCAAAATTAGTACGGTAGAATGGCAGTCTCTCTTTAATGCTATCCTAAATGAATATTAACATTTCCAAAGTACCATCAGAGATAAAATGAACTTTTTATCAATCAGAATATACGTCTTAGATTTGCTCTTGGTAGATAAAACTATTTAAATCCTTTGGAATATAAGTTATACTTCTTAATTTAGTCTGTTCACTTTTGTCTAACTTCTTAAATTAAGTGATTTGAATTCTGTAACTTAAGCAAGTTGAATTCTCTTATTACAGCAAGGTTGACAGATTCGGCTACATCCACCATCGGTGATAAAGCTGAATCCGCTGGGAAAACACAAACAACGTTTTTAAAGTCACCAGACCCTTTCAAATGTAAGTTGTGGCTGCAAAAGCTCCCTAATGTTTAATTATTTGTTGGTCTATCAGGAGAGTGTAGGGAAATCCCAATATCACAAAACATTAGTTTTATGTTTAATTCCTATAGCAACTCTGACGATGTTATATCCTTTCTGCCGACGTTTACTCGTATTTCGCAAGTTATAACAACAGTAGAAGTTGCTTGACATAACAATCGAACTGTGCAATTAATTGCCGCCCCTGGTCGGTGCATTTTTAAAACAAACAACTGCCTGACTAAAAGTTGCATTTCTTGAACTTTTAAAGAGCGTTTTCATCAATAAATGTTTATTGCAGAAGAGTTCATGTCCGAGGTTTGATTTGAATCCATTCTATTGTTTGAGTATCTCTACGCCTCCAAATCGCTGAGATAAACCATTATCGAAGTTCTGTCCCCAAGAACGGCGGAAATATGCGTTCATTTTCACAGAAAACTTTTGAGTTATCGCAAAACTTATTTGACATCATTTGAAGCACTTGTAGTAACAAATTCAATGTATACGAACCACTATCAATGTAAATATTAGCGACGTGAGGGAGATGTCAAAAAAATTACAATTGTGTAATTTTTGAAAAAACAACAGATAAACAAAATGTCAGGTATGCCATCTTATACAGTACATTTAACGATATCCCTCCCAAACGTTGAAAGAAAAAAATTGGAACCGTTTTCGAGAAATTCTTGTTTTGGTAGTTTTTAATATTGCACATTTTTACTCATTACTGTGCGGAACCTACTAAAACATTCAAAAAATATACATGTAATTAATTAGAGAACTAATTTTGGAGGACAGTTTCATTTGAAAGAAAAATCTCTAAAATTTTGTATTAGGAAAACGCAGTAAAATTTTCAAATGTTTGCAATTTTCGAAAATTCACAGTTAACACTGAAGATCAGATATATCCACCTTTATAGGTGAATTTCACTCTATTCTTACAAAAAAATAAAGAAAAAATTTAGAGAAAATTTTGAGAAATTTTTGAAAATGTGCCTGGAGCTTCATGTAAAATATCCCAGCCCAAAAATTGAATGTTATTAAAAATCGCGGAGCTTCAAGTGAGGCGAGATTGTCAGGGTTTATTCAGTTTGGAAATATGGGATAGTTTAGGCACTAGAGTTGTTCACAGACGACAGACAGACGGACGGACGGACGTTTTGGAAAAAAGTTTCGGTATCAGGAGACCCTAAAACGTGCATTTTCATTGATATTTAGAAATCGGTTTACCGCAGCATTACATAACTTTCTACATACTACGTATATACTTATGTGTACGAGCAAGTAATTAGTGATGCTACAGAATGTGAAGTAACTAGTGATGGCACAGACTTTATCGTAGGATCACTAACCAGGAAATTTTATCTACAAACAATTTAAAATTATGAAGGCAAAATATAGCTTCATCATTTACTGCGAGCCGTTATCGTTGTTTTCTTACATTTCTCAACCACGTACCTTTTCGCGGAATCTCTTTATTTAATTTAAAAATTGACGTAGGTACGAGACGAATTGCAATATTTCCGTTCGGAACCAAAAACATTCCAGTAATAAAACGTACCCATTCCAGTAATAAAAGGATTTCAACTAATGTACTGCATTGGACAAGCAATAACAGAGGAAGTGAATCTCTTTCGCTGAATGGACTGGAGACTTTGAGAGTTTCTAAAGTATATTTTGATTGTTGATAGATTTTTTACATGAATCAAGCATTTGTCTTTCTATGTCTCTGCCCGAGATTGATCCACAGGGCTCTTGTGTGGAGATGTGGTATGAGTGCCGACAAGTTAGGAACTGAAATCGGGTCTCGAAACAGAAAAAAAATATGGTGGATAAAATCACTTTTGCTGGTTTACGTAGTAGTATAATATTGCGGAGCATTTACAACTAATGCGAGAAAGTATGTGCTTTGGTAGCTCCCCTAGTTGGTAATTGTAATCCATTGTTGTAACGCCGCACTGATAACAGAAGGCGACAATGACGGCTGACGGCTTATTCGTTCGCGGTTATAATAAACTAATACTTTTATATATTTCCAGTGTAAAAAACGAACAAAATAATATGAAATAATACACATTCTTACGTAGCATCCAACTGCCACAAAATACTTCTAAAATTACGATAACCAAGCACAGAATTTTCAGATCGGGCGACTAGGTTTCACGCCCAATTTATCTAAAAAAACTTACGAAAAATTCGACCTGATACTTTTCGAAAAATTCAACATGATCTTATTCGAAGATCTTTAATTCATTAATTAAAAAATGTATCATCGTAATTGAAGTTGTTGGAAGACGCTGAAAAATTTTGATTTTTTTCAGTTTTCGTGAAATTAGGCTTTTTTATCAACCACAGTTTTCCACCAACATGAGACCTGCGCCATTCTATAAAACGTCCTTTAGACTCCGCAACAACTAAATTTAGTCAAAATCGATGGTGTCATTTTGGTGAAAATTTTGAAAATGTCCAAGGGGATTCATGTAATGTACCCTCCAAAATTAAAATATCGGTTTCAAATTCAACGGCCCGCGACATAAGCCAGGTCGATTGAGGAATATCAATTTTGGAGGAAATCTGCTAAACCGTTTAGCCGCTGAGCGTTGTTTACAGATGGACAGACAGACGTTTTGCCGTCAATCGATTTTTCGGTATCAAGGTCCCACGAAACATGGATTCTGGCTACACCACGTGATAGATTTTTTCTAAATTTAGCAACTGGATTTTCCCAGTTTTTATTTACCACGAGCCCTTTAATAAGAGTTTTTCTCCCGAAAATTCGCGTATTTTGTGCAGCATTACATAACATTCTCTTCTTAAGCGCAAGTAAAAACTAATGGATTTTTCCAAAACCGTCATTAGAGATACTTCCAAGCTTGTGTGTTAACAAACGCATTGAACATTGAAATATATCTATAATGTAAATTTTAACGATATGAAAAAAATTTAAATGTTACATTTTGAAAATATCCAACGAATAAACAAAATGAAGTTTATGATATCTCACACAGGACATTTAGTACTATTCGTACAAAAATGTTGCTAAAGGTTTTGAGAAAATACTTTTTAAATTATTTTTTAATGTTGCCCATATTTTAATCACAATTGTTCGAAAACTATTAAAATATTCGACAAAATGTGGCTGACCTTGATGTAATAACTAATTAAGGAAATCAAATGGGAATTAATATAAAAACCTCTAAATTCATTTTTTTGTAGGAAGACGCCAAAAAAATTTCAAACTTTTGCAATTTTTGAAAATTCAGAGTTAACTGTGAAAATCTAACCTACGCTATCTTTGTAAGTTCATTTCGCTTTATTGTTACAAGAATTTTGAAGCAAAAAATTGAAAATGTCTCAGGGGCTTCTTATAAAGTACTCCTAATGAATGTTCAAAACCTCAGATCTTCGAGTGAGATCAGATCGACCAGGATTCAGTGTGGAAAAATCCTACTCATAATTTAAGCGCTGGTGTTGTTCACAGGTGACAGACAGACGGACGTTCAGAAAAACACTTTTTCGGTATCAAGGGCACACTCTTCGTGAAACTTGACTACGTGACATTTTACTACATTTCAGTACAGGATTCATCCACTTTTTCTGTATCAGGGCCTCACAACATGAAGAAAAAAATTGGAGTCTTTTTTGAGATAATTTTGTTTTTATTATTTTTTAGTATAGCTCCTACATCTCATATTTGAATCAAAATCGCTCGTAAACTATCAAGATTTTCATAAATATGTTCATAACATTAGCAAAAGAACTAATCATTGAGAACAAATTTCATTTGAAGAAAAAACCACTATCTTCAATATTGTAGTTTTAGGAACACACCGAAAAAATTTCCAAATTTTCCAAACTTCTTAGTTAACAGTGAAATACGGACCTGTACTATCTACATAAGTTTATTATGCGCTATTTTTTCAAAAACAATTGCAGCAGTTTTTGAGAAAATTTTGAGGGTGTCCCTAGGCCCTAATGTAAAGTATCCCCTAAAATTAATGAATGTTTTTAAAAATATCTGAGCTTCGAGGAGTTCAAATAGACAGGGCTTTTTTCAGTTTGGAAAAAATCCTACGCATAGTTTAAGCGCTAGTGTTTTGTTCAGAGACAACAAACAGATGGACGGACGGACGTTTTGAAATAAACCACATTTCTATATCAAGGACAAGAGAGATTCGTGAATTCATGTATTTGAATTACATGACGTGTTGGAGAGAGTAATTTACTATACAATAGAACAGGATGTATACACTTTTCTGTATCTGGGTCCCACTATACAAGTTTTTCTGTCGAAAAATCGGTGTTTTTAGCGCAGCATTACATACATTTCTCTGTACTATGTATATTACTTGGTATATACGTACGTATACAAGGAAGACAAAAATTAAGCATGAAAGTGATGAGATTGAAACAAATTAATTCTTGAGAGAGGTCAGTTTCAATTTCAACTAGCATATCTAAATATCACATAATCGGTACACCAGAAAAGAGACATCTCAAAAATCGGCGGGAAGTGCAGAAATATTTTTAGAAGATTTAAAAGTTAACATTTCATGTTAGCTCAGAAGACAGATGATATAGTGTAAAACACATGTCTTTGGACGCAAGATAAACGGCTACGCTTAGAATCATTTTAACCTTCATTTACAAAAGTACGTTTTTTGAGATGACTATTTTCTTTTGCCCTGACCCCATTACGCATTGTTTTCTTACTTGCTTTCCAAATTTCGTTAGCTGGTCACCATAGGGAGTTTTCTATGTGCCGTGTGTTTGTATAGTTCGTGTAAATCCAAGAGCCTCATTGAAAACGGGGCTCCCTGCAATTTTCGGTCGGACGTCGATCCTGCAACTGTATCTGCGGCAGCTGGGAGCTCTGCTGCTGAAGCGCTTTCACCACACACGCCGCAGCCCCAGAGTCCTCTTCAGCCAGGTGAACAAATATTTGCAATCTATTTCAAATTCAAATAATCAGTTAATTATATAACTAGAACAATCTCAAATTTTAAAAGGAAGAAAGTCAATCATGTTTTACCTTCTCCATTGAGTACTTTATCTTTGGATCTTCTATATTCATCATATGTCTCCCCTTATCCCTCCAACTCCCCTTACATACTGTCCTTGAATTAAAATCTCCTCCAATTATAATCTTATTTGTTACTTTTCCTAGATTCCTCATCCATTCCATTATCTCATATTGTTCCTCCTTCGTGTATTTAGTACATTGGTTGGTTGGTTGGTTAGTGATTCCGGGCGCGTCAACAGCTTAGGTCATTATCCCCGTAAGTGTAGTGCATGTTTTTTCCTCGGGAGATGGCGGTGATCTTCCCACACTGGATGGAGAGATACGGCGCCGACCTACCGTCGGCTGGCGGGGTTTCTCCCTAACCAGGACTCTCTCACCAGCGGGGCACCGTCCCAGACAGGACAAGCTCTAAGCTCCCGACCGGTCTCCCGGAATGTGTGGTAGTGTAGTGCATGATAGTGTGTGTGTGTGTGTGTGTGTGTAAGGGAGATAATAGGATAAAGAAGATGTAGGAAAGATCGCGCGCGGCCGTGTCCCGTAGGGTACTATTTCGGTGTTCGCCTGTGTTGATCGGAGAAACTACCGATCAGAGCAGCCGGCCGCTAGAATTCTCCTCCAGACAGCGACTGAATTCGACCTAGCTGAAAATCTACCGCTTCCGGTATATAGTACAAATCACCTTTAAATTACCATTTACTCTAATCCATCTGTCCATATCGCCCCTCTCCTCCTTATCCATTCCCTTTCTTTCTTCTTTTTCTATACCTCTCTGCATTCCAGTGATTATTCCCCACTAGTTCTCCTTTTTTTACATTCCCTATTAGTAAATTTTTTCCATTTAAAACTATTAAGCAACCATCCTAAACATTTCTCAGCGGTTACAGATCACGTTCGTCGTTTACAACGTTCGTCGAAAACATATGAACAGTGAGAAAATAGCTTTGAAATCATGGAGCACCAGAAAAAATATGATATATAATAATGTCAAAGGGCACGCAATAGCGCATTAATTAGTTGAATGTTAGTCATTGAGCACTTATTTGTCCTCGTTTCACACGCTTGTTCTCACTAACTTCTGTCAAAGTTCTATCTAATTTTCGGCAGGATGTGATTTGGTATCTTGGACATGTATTTCCTCAGAGTTTGACATGCATTCACGGTCGGCCACGTGAAGTATTCCCTCTTGCACATTTGGTAATAGTAGCCATGGACCATCAGCCTACTGAAGACATTACTTGGTTGGGTTCCATTCACCTTCAGAGTATCATGGGATCCGAGGAGAAGAGTTCTTCGTCTATTAGGTCCCTCTTATGTTGTCTTCTCTCCGACATCGCATCCTTGTACACCTCGGTGTGTGGCAGTGAGATAAGTAGCCTTATATCTTCTATCAGAATACGGCATTGGAGAGGGCGATCCCAACTGTCGCCAGCGCTCGACCGGCGGCGTCCGGCTGCAGAGAGCGCTGGCGCGTCCGCGAACGACGGTCCATCGCGGGCGGTTGTTTGGCTGTGAACCATCCAGAGGGTTGTTGTGCGCGTGCGCAGCTGGGCATGCCGCCGCTGTTCATCACGGTGACGCTGGCGCTGACGCAGTTCCTGCCGCGGCCGGGCCCGCCCCCGCCGCTGCAGCGCAGCCGTGGCTGTACGCCGGTTGGGCCGCCCGCGCCGGCGCCGCCTTCCCGCGGCCGCGCACAGGTGACAACGCCCAGCCCTAGTGGGCTCTCACGGCCGGAGTGGTTAATGAAAAACAAAGGCGTGACAGGGGTCACATGGCAACAGGAACAGTTGACGAAACTGACAGTCACCGGAGAACCTTCAAAGAGGATTCTTTGTCCGAGACCACATCGCCACTGAGGATGTCTGCCGTAGTTGCGAACGAAAGTCTGGAAATATGTTTTCCAATGGATCACGGCCCTTCAGCCCGAAAGAAATCTGTGGCCCAACCCTAGGTTACAAAGGCCTTGTCCGACGGGCTGGATGTAAGCATTTGGCGTTTTGGGTCGGTAGTCCGACTTCGCCGGCCAGCAACCGGTGGCCCACATGCCTGGGCCTAGTGAAACTCTCATGCTTGGGGGTAAGAGCGATATGAGGCGAAGATAACGCATTCTCTTCACCGTAACTAGCGTGATCCGTCTGCCTGAGATTTTCTTCGTCACACAGCTACAGAAACTGGGACGATTTTAAAGCTACAACTATATTTTTGCCTCGACCGGGAATCGAACTCGGGGACCATGGCACGGGAGGCTAGTACGCTGCCCATGAGTCATCCCAGAGGATATGTCTGACAGACTACCTTGGGTAAAAATTAAAAAAAACAACTCATTTTTACAATGAAACACTAGATTTAATGGATTGAACATGATATAGTGTCACAAAATACTTTTTAAAGGTTTCATAGATACACATAAATAATATGACTCTCACAGCACACACTTGCTTGATGCTGTCCATTCATGACTTTTGAGAAGCGTCCGCAAGTAGTACCTCGTCAAGCGACCTTTGTTATGATCACCGTGATCAAATTATGATTGCTAAATGTTCAGAACAACACTTACATGCTTCGAGACAAGGTATTCATTTAAGGGAAGGTATTTTCGTATTCATTATTCACAATATTAGGCAATACAGCGCCAACAAAACTGACGTAATTACAAAGGCGCAGTCTACTGGACGACGCGTACCGGAAATAGCGAACACCGGAAATAGGCACGCACACGAGGTTACGTCTATTTCATTGATTAGTCACATAATGAAGATACCTAGAGTTACACAAACGGCGAGTGAGGGGAAGGGGGTTGGGGAAGCTTTCAGCACTAGTTGCATTGTCTGACAGACGACGCCTTTGTAATCTATGGAAAAGCGGCCACTCAAGGTCACCGGCCACCCTGGCCTTAGGTAGGCAACGGGCGACGTCACAAATATTTATTTTTATGTGAGCTCCCGAAAAGTTAAGTTCTCAGCTTCTTTGAGGCGACGATGTGCACGATGGAATGGCCAGGTTAGTTAGAAGCACTCAACGTCTTTCTAGACAAAGTCTTCGTAACACAGAAATTACAGCAAAATGCAAAGTGAAAGAATGAGTATCACAGCTTAACAACTCGGTGTCATGATGGCGAGTGGCCCGCGGAGAGCTCTCGTGGGGTACATTTACACACTCGGAGTGGAGTGCTTGGTCGGGCGCACGTGCGAACACGTCAAGGGAAGGGATAGAAGGAGATTTGATCATTCAAAGGATCCGTTTGAGGCGCTCCACCCCCAGCACCCCCGCTCCACCTCCACCTCTGCTGTGTACCACAGCCAGTGTGCCCCGAGGATCGGTGTGGTGGGCACACTGTGCCAGGCAGGGCAGTTGCGGCCCACTGTGGCCGCTGCAGGGTTGCGCCGCGGGGCGCGACCAGGGTAGAATGAGGAGTACGGGAAGGCGCCACCAAGAGCAGGGCAAGCGGCGGCGCTGTTCCGTGACCACTGAGCCGTGTCGGCTAAGCGGTCGCAGGAGGGGCATTTCCCCTCGATGCCCCGCCATGGAGGCGGGAAGTAGGAGACTCGCCCCGAGGCATCGGGGTATATTTATAGGGCCTCGCCCGGGGCAGTAGACAGTAGGAAAGTTCAGGGGCAGCAAGCGAGTGCCTGACAACAGTAGGGAGTTCGGTGTTTGAAGTGCGCGTGTTACGGACTATATTCTTCTGGCGGACTGGAATTGGGCTTGTATCTCGGACTTGTGTTAGATTGTGGTTTTACGGAAATAAATGTTTGGTGAAAGAACTGTTATTGTTTTACTCTGTACATAACAACCTCCATGCCGTCTGAGGCGCTTCCATCCCCAGCAGTGTGGGGTTCCTCTTAAAACCCGGCCCCCGCCCCCTGAGTGGCGAGGTGTCGGTGTCGGCTCCCCGCCCGTGGCGTTGTGTTTTTGTGTGCTTCTTGCTTTTTTCTTGCTACACCTACTCTAATAAAAAGGGACAACTCTTCGCAGTCATGAATTTGAATACCAAAAATATTTAGATATCAGTTGACAGATTGTCATCAAACAATACTCCTACTATAAGCAATCTTGGAAATGGAACATGGAAATTTTAAAAATACTACTTGTCAGGTTGTCAACTCCAAACTATATGCAGTCTTATGAATTGGATATAGAAAACAAAAAAATAGTACTTTACAGAGAAGTTGACCGCAAACAATCAAAGTTGTGCATATGTAACATCTCCTTCTGAGACGCGCCTTCCGTAGAAGTCAGAGGCACATCTTAAATACATAACATGTTTAGGTACATCATCAGTTCAATTACACATTACAAGATCATCACACATTATGAGTCCACTACATATTACACGTCTGCGATGTCTCAGGGAAGTAAAAGTGACTGACCATAGGCTTCATCACCTGACAATGGTGGATTTTTCGAATTCAGCTCCTTACTGGAGAAGAATTCTGATCTTCGTTCAGCCCTAGAAGTATTCTGATGTAAACAAGGAAGCCTAGTATTCACCTGCGATAACTAACGATTGCCCCAGTCTGCTCCTTAATGCTACCCGTGTACGCGCACTGTCATAAGCGTACGCGGCAACAAGCAGCCCCGCCTGCGGTAAGCATAAAGCTCCGATTTCCAGCAGTAACCCACGGATCCCGGTTCACAATCGTTACTCCTACGTATTGCAGACGCGTCCGGAAGGGGTTCAGCACCCAAATCGTTACTTTACATGGTGTGGAGTTAGTATTCACTTCTCTATGTGCCTCTGGCGGATTCAGGGGGGGGGGGCATGCTCCCCCCCAAAATGCCTAGAGTTTTCGTGTACCTTTCTTTATTTGACAAAATTGATTTAAATATGTATTTATATTTGAATTATGTAATTATTCAGACAATATTATTGTATAGTGTCATATCTACAGTACATAAATAATAAACAAAAATAACAAATGTTTCTTTTTTAACAAAAATCTATTATCCCCCCTCCCAATGATCGGCTGGATCCGCCCCTGCTACGTACATTCATTGCATATGACGAAGACACTCCTGTGGACGTTGGAATGCGTTCAACAGTCTGTTTAATGGCTAATGTGGGATTTCCTTCAGTCACACGAGAAAACATACTTAAAACTATGGTTTTCTTCAACCCGTATTAAAAGGTTACCTCTAATATGTTTTGTAAAAGGCAGACCTACCACATGTTCTGCCATTATAAAATTATAGGTAAGCACAGAAATTAAAATTATTAAACGATGCTAAGCCGATTTTGTCGCACTAAGTGAATACAACTGACTGCTCTATTGCTCACGGAGCCTAACGCCCCTCCGTTTGGGACTTTTGTTACGAGTGACCCGCCAATGAATCTGTCAGCACCGGACGGGGTAGGTTTCTTCGCCGCCGTTACTCGACACCTTCGCCATGCTTCAGAGCAGTAGCCCTATTATGATATTTCAGAATTTCCCTGTTTAAATGCAAGGTTGAAAATACAAGAAGGGGTTTAGAGAAATAAAAACGATCGTAGAGTCCAGAAAACAGATTTTTCGATTCTACGATCGTTTTTCTTCTCTAAACCCCTTCTTGTATTTTCAACATTGTATTTAAAGGAGGACATTTATAATTTTGACAAGAATTATTTTCATTAGCTGTATTTGTTTACATCATGATCATTTTAAGGCTGAAAAGGCCTTAGCGGCCGGCTCTTCTTATACGTAGTTTTCCGCGGGAACACACTATTAAACGGGCCACGGAGTGCTTGCGATTTTTCTTCCTCATCCTTCTCTCCTTTTATCACCGTACACATACTTATACATACATGCGGTATACTATTACACATGTCGGAGACCAATCGGATGCTTCGCGAATGTCTGAACTGGAGTGATGTCTCCTGGCGGAGATCACCAAGCCAATCAGAGTTGTCAGAGCTCACGTATCGGCACCACCACCCTCCGCGAAATAAATGACAACCCTTACGTAACTATTTTCATAGAAGTTATAGTGAACACAAGATCTACATATAGACAAAATATAATGTGCGTATGTGTTGCACATAAACGCAAAACTGCTTGACCAATTTCGCTGAAATTTTCACTTTATTATTATTATTATTAATTATTATTATTATTATTATTATTATTATTATTATTATTGGTAATGGGAGTGTTTAGAGCGTGAATTGAATTGAATCGAACATGTGGGGGCGTTCTTGATGATTTATTCGTTTATGAGCTCTCAAGCGCCCCTGAACTCCACGCCGCACAGCCAACGGTTAA
Organism: Teleogryllus oceanicus; assembly: GCA_964035755.1. Lineage (NCBI taxonomy): Eukaryota > Metazoa > Arthropoda > Insecta > Orthoptera > Gryllidae > Teleogryllus > Teleogryllus oceanicus. The sequence continues at coordinate 24,048,045 of CAXIVR010000005.1, forward strand.
GCGCGTCTTCACTGCATACAAGTACTCTGCCCCTGCGATTGTAAAATATCGGCCGGAATCATTACTTTATTTTCGGACAAGTAAATCAAATTTCTCCAAGACTGTGTCATAGCGAATGCATGCTCAATGGGTACAGCCGAATGAGGCGGTGAAAAGTGTCCCAAAACCAACTCGATAATCGCGATACTCATATGAAAGAGAATACAAAATTACATAGATTCACAAAATATCAGCCTCTTACGGTAATCTGTTGCAGAGATACAACGAGAAACGTGTTTTTCATGTTTTATTTTTCCTCAGTTTCTATTGCGTTTATCAGGCTGAAAAACATTGACGAGACGGGGAAACATAGTCGAATTTAATGGTATTTTTGTTCACCAATTCTGACGCCAAATTCATATAGAAAAAAAATTAAAATTGATTTTCTACGTGATAACGTTGGAATACTGTCTCAATGTTTTCCTTAAAATGGGTCTTATAACACTCTGTAATATATATACATTTTTTATTTTTAAACAATGTGGACGATAGTGAAATAATTTAAAACCAATGTTTTTTGTTTAAAAATTTGAAATTCGCGCGAAAATGTTATTGTAAAAACTTGTTTCAGCAATGTTTAAACAGTTTATATTAAAGTTATTAAATAGTCTGGCTTACTAGGGTGATTTGGAACTTTTTACTGACAAGTATTTGTTTTATTTGGAAAGTATTTATATTAGCGAAATAAAACCATCAAACCCCTTTTGTTTTTAGATTTATCTATTGTTTCTAATATAAATTAAATTAACCGGTGTAATTAATCATTTATGTTTTAATATAAATTTTTAACATTTATTTATATTCTTATAATCTAAGTAACGAGCGTGTGCCAATGTGTGTTTAAATGATCGCTGCTATGTGGGAGCAGCATCCCAAGGTGCCACTTCTGTTCGAACGTCACGCACCAGTTTCCGTCACGAACCATGTGACCACTTCGTTTGAAAAGCGAGACCAGACGTCGGCCGCCATGTTTCATGGAGAGGAAGAAGTGTTGACAAATATTTTTTAAATGACTTAAATGAACAATTTTCAAAGTTGACCGACCAAATATAACACGATGAAAGGGTAATTAAAATAAAAGATATAATATTTTTTAAAAAATTGCTTATCTGTTTCTGTTTCAGTGACATGTTACTGTGATAATTTTGACATTTAAAATTCACGCTAATATTATGACGCATACTGGTGTCTTAAGCTCATTGGCTGAAGTCGAATGGGCAAGAGGCCATCCATCTCTTTCCACTATGTATTTCCACCATGCTTTCCACCAAGGATATTCCGATTGAGTTTAATCGATGTAACACCTATATGATTTCGAGTACATATATTGTGTGTAAATCCGTGTTTAAATATCTGTTAAAACGTTTTTTCCCCCATCACATTTAGGCGCCAATTTCAAATTTTTAAACTGAAAAAATTGATTTTAATTTTTTCACTACCGTCAACATTGTTTAAAAATCTGAAAAAATGTATGTTATAGGGTGTTATAAGACCCAGTTTAGGGGGGGGATTGAAATAGTACTTCAACTTTATTACGTCGAAAATTTATTTTACATTTTTTAAATTTTCTTCTATATAAATTTGGCGTTAGAATTGGTTGGAAAAAATATCTTGAAATTCAACTATGTTTCCCAATTCTTCATTTTTGAGGCTGATACACGCAATGGATGCTGAGAAAAATAAAACATACAAAACACGTTTCTCGTTATATCTCTGCAACAGATTTCCCTAGGAGGTTGATTTTTTGTAAATCTACGTCATTTTGTATTCTCTTTCATATGAGCTTCGCGATTATCGATTTGGTTTGAGGACATTTTTCTCCACGTTACTCGGCTATACCCTTTGAGAGAGAACATTTTAACCAAAGGAATATCTACGGTATGGCAGACAAAGCACGTGCGTTATTTAGAGTATACCCACTAAAACAAATAACCACAACTCTAATTTGAAGTATCCTGTCAGGGTCACGAATGCTGTACTTGCCACGGGCGCCTGAATACCTAGATATTCCTCTGATTGTAACAATGCTAAGTAGTGACAACCATTACCAAACCAGAACACAGAATAAACCCAAACATGTGAGAAAATCTTTCACCTACTAGAAGTTTTGCCCAGCGTAGCAAAAAAGGTGATTAACAATCAATGACTAGTAGTGTGTGATGTGTAATACACTGCAATAGGGAAGCATGACTGGACCCACTAGTAATAAATGAATTGATCAATCGATGTCGCATGTACCGATCCTCGTTGGCAACGTGCGGGGTGCCTGCTTCGCAGAAGAACGCGAGTGCGTCCGCGCCCGACGGCTCTTGGACGGCGTCAGCGGAGGAGCTGATGCACTCGTACGCGCTGGGGCTGATGCGCTTGCCCGGCATGGGCACGCGCTGCACGCTCGGCGCCGACAACTTGCCCAGGTACCGCCTCCCCCCCTCCCACTGCAGATCAAATGTCTTACAATTGGAGTTTTACATTCTGGCACTTACTTCGAAAGAAGAGAAAGTATTGTAATCGTGCGCAGGAAAACGCGAATTTTCGGCAGAAATAATCTTATTGTTGAAACGAACGGTGACGAAAAAGTGGATATATCCCGTTCCCTTATAGTAAATTACTCCCTCTAACACGTGTTGTAGCCAGAATCTGTTTTGTCAATCGAGAGTCAACCTACAACTACAATAATAAAGATAGAGATTTCTCTCTTAAATAAATTCTGTTGTTTGAAGATAAAACTTGAAAAAACGTCATATACAATTTTTTGAAAATATGAGTAGTTTTCGTATAAATTTGAAATTTTGAATTAATTTTTTCTCTAAAACGGCACCATTTTTTTCTTTAAATTCCCCCGTCGTATGTATCAAGAGACGGTAAAAACTATGGTGTTAGTCCCATTTTCGGCGAACTCCTTATTTTCGAGAAAGTGCTATTAACTATATTTTGTCGACAACGCTTGTTGCTATAATTTATTCTGAATTCAACTAATATTAGTAAAGTGCGCTTAATAAATCTAGAACTCTAAACGGTGATTGATCTGCACTGAAGGTGGCGGGGCATTTGTAGATAAGATCAACGGACTTACAATTTTAAAGAAAAGCTCCTAAAACGAACAACGAAAATTCATTCTCAGAATCGCTCCAGTTTTTGGTAATTTGTCAACATACGAATTGGGCAGCATAAGAAACAGGTGCTACTAGTCAACTCCAATGCCTCTGTTTGCACGAGTGTAGCGGCAATGAACGCACGACGAGGAAGAAAATTCGCGCGGTAATGCATTAAGGAGCCAAGTCACGCTGCGAATGCGTGTCAGAGTTACCTGGCCGATTTTGTGCCAGTTGCGTTAAACGTGCGACGGTAAACAGGCCACATCCTCTCTCACGGGAGCCATACAAGAGTGGCTTGAGGGTGCCATTTCAACGCATTCTCTCAGTGTGTGTTTTCTGCGTCTCCCCCTCGAGAGATCTTGCTTTCATCACGTCCAGGGACAAGGGGCACCGCCCAAGGCAATCTCGGGCACACGGGTTGCCGTCACGGCCCCTCCCGATACCTCGTTCTCAAACTTGGGATATTTTGTGATGAAGAAGACAATGTCACCATCGTTCCTCCAACATGGCGCACTCGTATTAAACTGTCCTCTCAGTCTTCCAAGCCAACCAGTACTCTGTTTTTGTGTTCATATTCCGAAAGGATTATTTTTTTACTTTGCAAACACTTTCTCCTGTTTCTCGTGGCTTCTTGTTTTCATTTCGATCGCTTTCAGCTTGTTTATTAGTTCGCTTGCTAGTCGGAGGTGCAGGGGGCAGAGCCCTGAGCGAGCGCCGCGCGCGCTGTGCAGGGACGGGCGCTGCCAGATGGTGAGCGTGAAGTCGCTGGAGAGCGAGCCCGAGGTGCCCCTGTGGCGGCCGTACCCCGACTGCTCGTGCCGCTCCGGCGCCCAGGAGTGCCCGCCCGACGCCAAGGGGCCGCGCCCGCCCTCCGCCACGGTCAGCGCCTACTCACCCACAGCACGATTCACAATGCTTGGCTTGCTTGCTTGCTTGTCAACAGCGTAGGTCATTAGTCTCGTAAGCGTAGTGCGTGCTTTTTCTCGGGAGATGGCGGTGATCTTCCCCCGTTGGATGGCGCGATCCGGCACCGACCTACCGTCGTCTAGCGGGGTTTCCCCCTAACCAGGACTCTCCCACCAGCGGGGCACCGCCCCAGCCGGGACAAGCTCTAAGCTCCCGACCGGTCTCCCAGAATGTAGGGTAGCATAGTGCATGTTAATGTTAGTGTGTTTGCAAGGGGTGAGGATAGTGCAAGGAAGAGAAAGGAAAGATCCCGCGCGGTCCGTGGCCCGTTCGTTAGGGTACTGCTCCAGCATTTGCCTGGTGTTGATCGGAGAAACCACGGAAAACTACCGACCAGAGCAGCCGGCCGCTAGAATTCTCCTCCAGACAGCGACTGAATTTGTCCTAGCTGATAAGCTAGTGTGGAAAATCCTGCCACCGTCAGTACTCGAACCTAAGACCTCCCGGTCCGAGGCGCTGCAGTGACATCAGTTGATACACTGAGTCACCGCTCCCGGTACTATTCACAAATATCCATCCTTCTGTCTGGATTGTTCAACCCTGTCAAGAATGGAAGTGGAAGAGGGAAATTTTTCACCGCTAGTCGAGTAAATTTCGTGCTTCAGTGAACTCTACTCGCTCAGCTTTCGTTGGTGAAGCTTAGCAGGTTACCCCTAAACCATCAAGCTTCAATGATAAAACAGCTTTCGCAACTCTTTAGAAAAATTGAACTTTTCCATTTGCGATTTTCGACAATTTGGAAAGTTTACTTCTCATTATTTCCAGATTTAATTCCAAAGAACATTTTTCATTAAGAAAAATATTTTATCGACGTTGAATTGTAGGCGCAAAAACAATTCTAAACTTTTGCAACGTTTGCAAATTGGAGTTCTACTAAAACTGGACCTACGCCATGTTTAAAAGCGCACTTAGGTTTGTGCGAGAAATAAATTAAAGAACACATTCTGTGTCTTTTCTGAGAAAATATTGTTTACAATTAAACATACACAACTCCTTTTTTCATGTCACATTTGCCACAAACTATTTTTCCGCATCCCTAAGAAGTGTCATTGGAATTATTGTTTTTACAATATCCTATTTCTAACGCCTACATGTGATTCTAACACCTACATGTGATGACAGCATAATTATTTCATTTTCAGGACTCATAATCGCTGGATGCTGTTTAGAATACGCATGGTTACATCAAAAGATTTCATCTAATTTTGTCTCCCACCAACTGCTAAACGAGTATTTCGTTGTTTTAACACTTATTTAGAATATGTCATATTCTATTTTATAGACATACAATTATCACATCTGCCTAGTATTGAAATATTAGTCCAATATTACTCGTGCTGTGTTACACATGTAGTTTCTCAACAAACTCTCAACTCCGCAATAACGTATTTCTGGTCACGTGCAATAAGGAGTTTATTACGCAATTTTTGGTCCACTCAGCATATGATGCTGCAATTTGCACAGGTGTGCACGGGTGACCTGCTGCTGAATTTGACTGGGCTGATGAACATCTCAACGTGGATCGTGAGGAACACCAACCTACAGGAGGAGCGAACGTAAGAATGCTGTGTCACCCGATATGTTACATCTCAAATCATGTTTACGTCCACGGACAGGGAAGCGGTTGTGGCGATTTCTGCTATATTATCAGAAAAATTAGTAATAGAAAATTAGAATTTTCAAACGTTTAGGTCAAAATACTTGTACTTATTTATTTATTTATTTATTTACGTCAAAAACAGTTAAAAACTGCGTATGACGTGCTATGGGAAAAGTGAATTGTGTGCACATTTTCAAAATTCTGTGATCCCTACTCTAAGTCATATAATACTTAAATTTTGAAAGGAGAAAAAACTCCCATGTAGTAAAATATATTTTCAAGGATAAATAAGCAATAAATTTTGAATTTTGAAAGGGAGAAAAAACAGTACTTAATAGATAAATATTATTTGGTTAATTGCATCCAGGGATTCTTGGATAAATACGTAGCAATGCAACTGTCACACATTTCATGTATTGTAATGTATCGTCACTTGGACAATAATCCCTTGACAGTATTTAATTTAACCATATACTCTCAATAAATAGCTAGCAGTATCTTAACGTCTAAAATCTTTGAAAACCCAAGTCTTCAAATTCTTGATTTTTTTCTTCTGGGGGCTTTTCCCAGCTTCAGTGAAAGCCTATTTTCGACTGTCCGCACCGGGTACCCACTAGGTCCTTCGTGGGGACATGGGGTGTCGCATAGCTGTGGAGCATGTGCGCTTCCTGTCGCCTACGTAGACTTGGGTTTTTCTAACCTGGCCGATGACAGTTCATCAGTTGTTACGGTGTCATCCAATCGAGAACTTCAACATCATTCCGGTGACACCACTCTGGTGACGTTTAATCTCCCGGTTGGACGAAACCATAACAGCTGATGAACTGCCATCGGCCAGGTTACATAAACCCAAGTATAGAACACGCGTTTTGTCTCGCGGAATTTCATGTGCCATCAAGCTTGAAACTGAAGCGAGCAGTCGCGCATCGTCGCCGCCAGGTCACAGCTTTTGATTCGGCAGAGAATTTGAGTGGCACAAACCGGTAGCGGTACCTCAGTGCATCAACTGATGTCACTGCAGCGCCTCTGACCGGGAGGTCCTAGGTTCCCACTCCCACGGCGGCAGGATTTTCGACACTAGCTTTTCAGCTAGGTCGAATTTAGTTGCTGTCTGGAGGAGAATTCTAGCGGCCGGCTGCTCTGATCGGTAGTTTTCCGTGGTTTCTCCGATCAACACCAGGCGAGTGCCGGAGCAGTACCCTACCAAACGGGCCACGGACCGCGCGCGATCTGTCCTTCCTCTTCCTTGTCCTATCCTCTCCCCTTACACACACTTACACTAACATGCACTCCCTACCACATATTCCGGGAGACCAGTCAGGAGCTTAGAGCTTGTCCCGACTGGGGCGGTGCCCGCTGGTGGGAGAGTCCTGGTTGGAAACCCACTAGCCGACCGTAGGTCGGCGCCTGATCTCGCCATCCAGCGGGTGAAGACCACCACCATCTCCGAGGAAAAACATGCACTACACTAAAGGGACTAATGACCAAAGCTGTTGACGCGCGCTGTTGACGCGCCCGGAAACACGAAAAAAACAAACCAAACCAATCCAACCTGAGTGGCACAAAATCATCATTAAGATCTCATTTCGGGGTCCGTTACCTCCATCTCAGGGGAGACATCTTCGATTATGACTTTTGACCGACCATATTTTTTCCAAGCTGGATAGTGTTGGAATTTGTGGCACTTGTGCGATATTTTTTTTCCTGGGGGAAATTAATTTCCTGGACGTTTCATTGCCTACGTTCCCTATAGCCGGGGTCCAGAGTTCACTATAACCGAATATTCTTGTGCTTATTTGTAATGTAAGTGAAACGGAACCAGTGACTTAAATTCACTGTAAGCGACAGATCATATTCCGATTCGGATTCGATTCACTATAACTGAAGTCGACTGTATTTAGAAGGCATGTAAGCAGTAATAGGTTTTTTTAAGTTGAAGCAATTTTATAAGAATAATTATCTTTTGAGAGTTCATGTAAGTCACCATTTTTTGTAATGGCCATCTGTAGTTGTCAAAGCATTATTATGTAAAGAAAAAAAGGAGTAGTATATTCCCTGAAATAAATAATGTCAGTATTAAACACGTTTATGCGTAGCGTAGATGTACTTAAACCATGCATTTAAACTTAGAGTTTATAGGATTTTGTTTGTTATCAAGCGCTTCACTCGATTAACGATAATAAAATTTGTTTCAAAATTGTTTTATTTTTGTGGAAAAAATGTTAACTTTTCTAGGGGATATTTATTGGGAGATTGGGGTGGTAAGTTAAAGAATATGCTCGTCACCAAATGATGATTGTGATCTGTAATCAAATATTTAATGATATTGTCTCAGAAGCTGGTTTGCAACCGTTTGCAACCAATTTTGTGAAGCTTTAAGGATTATTGTTCATAGTATCTGTCGACTTTTTTCACAGCTTAAGAGTTCACTTAACTCGTAGGTTTGGTGGATTTACCTTCGGCGCTCATGTGAATGATATGGCATGGAGTGTGGGCGACAGTTTGAATAGGCTGTTGACGATATCAGAGAGCAGCACCACACCTGGAAAACGCACATCAGCATGGCTTGCGACTTCCACTCCTCCGAACCTCTCTTCATCCTCTTTGAACAACCAAAGCAGTGATAGTGGTCGCAATAATTTCATCAAGGTATGCGTTTGACTGAATTACTTATTTTTTTACTGCAATAAATGTAAGTACAAGAAAGTGCCCAAACGGAAAGGGTAGGCTGAGCCCTCTAGGACAGCAATTTTCTTTAAAGAAGCCTGCCTCAATAATATATATATATATATATATATATATATATATATATATATATATGTGTGTGTGTGTATTTGGCGTCATTGGGTCGGTAGTCTAACTTCGCCGGCTAGCTACCGGTGTGTCCCCGTGCCTGGGCATAGTTAAATTCACATGCTTGGGAGTAAGAGCGACATGAGGCGAACATGACGTATTCTCTTCTCCATAACTAGCAAGATACGCCTGCTTCAGCCTTTCTTCGTTATACAGCCACAGAATCTGGGACGATTTTAAAGGAAAGCTACAACTCTATTTTTGCTTCGACCGGGAATCGAGCCCGGAACCACAGCACGGGGAACTAGAACGTTGCCCACGAGCCATCCATCCCAGAGGCTACTCATATTATATATATATATATATATATATATATATATATATATATATATATATATATATATATATATATATATATATGATATTGTGTGTGTGTGTGTGTGTGTGTGTGTGTGTGTGTGTGCGTTGTGCGCGTGCGTGCGTGTGCGTGGTGCGTGCGTGCGCGCGCGCTGCGCTGCTGTGTGTGTTGTGTGTACAACGTACATATTCAGTCGACTGAACAGTCAGATTCCTCAGCAGGCGTATGAGGAAAGAGGCATAAACATTGTGAACCCTCTTTCACTCTTGTAGGAAGCATATAATGTGGCCTGGCCAAACCATTCCCCTTTCCTATGGACGATTGTCACGGAGGAGAAATTGTGTCACTAAGAAGGGGAATCTTCCCCTCGGCCACTTTCCGCGCACGCGCAGTCCAGCTGTTTGTTGTGAGTCGTGGAAGTGCAGCGTTTGGTGGCGTGCTCGGCCGCAGGTGTGGTTCAACAACAAGGGCTGGGCGACGTCGGCCGCCTACCTGAACGCGCTCAACAACGTGGTGCTGCGCGCTCTGGTGGCGGAGGCGCGGGGCGCGCGCGGCCGCGAGGCGGACGAGGGGCTGCGGGGCTGGCCGCCCGTGGCGGCCTTCGGCATCGCGGCCGTCAACCACCCCATCAACAACACCGACTCTCACATGCACGACCCGGAGCACTTCATGTGAGATGGCAGCCTTTGCCTCATTCTGGTGATGTGAAGAAAACAATTCTTAAAATGACCCCCATCTCGATCGGGTTTTGTCCAGTTTCCCTGATCCATTGAGCAAATGCTGAGATGCCCCTTGCTTTGCTTCTGGACGTAAATGAGCTTCACTATGCGCACGTTTTGTTGAACTTTCCTTTTGCTTGTAGTGGTAGTAGAGCTTAGGGTGAGTTTCTATTTTGTTAACAATACAGAAAAATCAAATCTGTTTGTTCCTTTACTGTTAAAAATAAGTTTTCTGTAATTTTGCAACGAAAATATCTAGTTTTGAAATGTTAATCCTTGCTTTTTAAATTTATTATTATTATTACTATGATTTTTCATCTTTCAACTATTAATAGTTAAATTGTTGGGAAGGGATTCTGAAACTCAAGAAAGCGTGCGCAGATGATTTCCCCCCCCCCATACGTTACATATAGTTTTTGACTGTTTTTGACTAAATAAATAAATAAAAAATAAAAACGCCGTTTCAAAAAAACGCCGATGGCACAGGTGCGTTCAATTAAACCAATCAATGAAGGCGACAATGGACGCTGGAGGGTCATCTCTCGATATCGCTAGGCATCGAGGCAATTGATTGATTAGTGATTCCGAGCGCGACAACAGCCGAGGTCCCGTAAGTGCAGTACGTGTTCTTATTGCGGGAGGTGGCGATGTTCTTTCCCCGTTGTATGGCGAGATCCGGCGCCGAGACGCATCGGATTGCGGTTTTTTCCCAAACCAGGTATCTCCCACCAGCCGCGTACCTCCACAGCCGGACAAACTCTAAGCTCCTGACTGGTCTCCCAGCATGTGTGGTAGTATAGTGCGTGTGAGTGTAAGTGTGTAAGTAAGGGGTAGGATAAGATAAGGAAGAGTAAGGAAAAACACCCACATACATGCAATCCCGTGTCGTCTACAACACCGCAACAATTCTCTTCATCAGGGGGACAAGTCCCCGGGGTGTCCACTTTGGCCTCTTCGGCTCTAATCCGCACCCCCCCCGCCGACGCGTTAACGCCGACAAGCTGATGTCCGGATACAGCCGGAATCCAGTTTGCCGTCACGGGAACCTCCCCATACAATGCCTGGGTAGGAGCCATCCTGCTAGCTCAGAGCTCCTAGCTATCCAGGCTAGTACCGGAGTATCGACAATGCGCCACTCACATGCGCCGGGAACACGTTCCCTCCTCTTTGCCCAGAGTATCGGGTCACTGCCACGACGAATCCGAGCCTAACTGGCGGCCACCTGGACTAAGGTCCCGGCGGCTCGAGCCCCATCCCGTCTCCCCAATGCTTACCACCAGCTCACGACGTGGGTAACGCCGACCCTGCCACCTGGCGGATGGTTACTGGATTTCCCGCCGGACTTTAAAGTGGGATCCAGAGTACTTCGAAAAGCATCCTTTTCCCAATCCGCTGCAAGATCGACGCCCCGTAGGCCCAACTGCTGGGTGGCCAGTCGCCCGGCCACCAGGAGCTTAGCTTCGCCCTTAGCATCGCCTGCTCACTGCCTGCACCTTCAAGCTAACGACGTGTGCGACGCCGCGAGACTCAGGGTTCGCGTGGTCGTCTACGACGCTCCTCCAGAGACCACAACATTCTACGTCATCGTGACCCCCGTGCGGGACGTTTCACCAGTTATATAATAATGAATTAAATTTTTGTCTATACAAAAACTTTTAGCCCCTTCACATCTGAAGGCCCTAAATTTCGTCGGTCAGAGGACAGAATTCGGGCTGATGAAATAGCATTCACCACTGTCAGAATTTTGACATCGATGTAACAATAATAATGAATTTGTGCTTTTTGGCTTTTTTAATGTTGTCCATTTTGCAATATAATTTAGACGCCAGCATCATAGCGTCTAAATTTAAGTGGGCGAAATTCAGTTTCAGTTTCATATTATATTCAATTTTTCTATCCACAAATTGATCAATTCTAACCATTTTACATATACTTCATTTCCTTTTGTTTTTCTATTATATATATATATATGAATATTTTGTTTTTGTAATTCGTATTCATAAAACAATCTTTGAGTATCTTTCAGATGACAGACAATAGAATTGGAATGAATGATTTTAAGAATTTCAAATATTTCCGTAGACAAATTACAAGTATATGATTTATCAAATGCAGTTTTTAAATTACTTACTCTTACTTTGTCACAAATTATAAATTTCGGTAAAAGTTTCAGTTTAAAAACTGTTTTTAATCATATTCTTTCACTACATTTATTGAAGTTAATAGGCTTCATTTAAATAGTATGATGTGTGGTATTGTGATATTCATTTACTAATTTTGGAAGTATATTGAACCATTTATAATTGCCTTGAATATGAAACTGTTTCCACATTATTTCTTTTAATGTACAAGATAATCGTCCATATACAAATTCTTTAAGTTCTGAAAAACATGAATAATGGTTTCATTTTCAGAAACACTCAAACGCTATTTTCTTGTAAGCAGCTCCAATTTTTTCTTTAATTTTTACTTTCTGAGACTATTCTTATGGTTATGTTGTGTTATGGCCTATTTTTCCGCTTGTACAATAAATAACTCTTTTGGTACAATTTCTTTTGTAACATGACTCTTAGGGATTCTCACATGTGAAACACACAGAAACTCCTCACAAAGCACGCGCTGCAGCGTTGATTGTGCCGAGAATGGTGGGGAGATATCGAAACTGACTATAAACCGCTTATATTTACTGTCACTATTTCAGTGCACGACTCTTGGGCATCAACTTCAATATTCGTTGAAATGAAGCGCCGTATTGGCATTGTCGTTGGCGCCGCAGGATGCTGTCGAACATCAACGTGGTGCACGGGCTGACGGTGCTGCTGGCCATGAGCTTCGTGCCGGCCTCCTTCCTGGTGCTGCTGGTGGAGGAGCGCGTCAGCCGCGCCAAGCACCTGCAGACGCTCTGCGGCGCCGGCCCAGTCGTCTACTGGCTGTCCGAGCTCGTCTGGGGACTGGTACCTTCGACCATGCACCTCTTCTTATCTTTCTAGAAACAATTTTTGTGAACTTCGCAACCCATTGTATTAGTGAGTTACATACGATGGTATCGTGAGATGCGGCTAGCATGTACCCCTGCTGATTTATATACTTTTGTCAACACAAGTCTACATAAGCTACACAAGTCTCCTTTTTAGTCTCAAATGTATTTGACGTTCTACGAGGGATCATTCCCTAACCAATAGCACATTTACGTAATTAAGCCACTTCGCGTTAAATCGCACAAAAAAGACCAAAATTTGATAATATTTTTAATTATTTTCTTATTTTTCAATTTGTTAAACGGATAAAATATGTTAACACGTATATTTTTATTTTTTCTAACTTTATTATTTTCGGAAATATTGCTTGATGAAATTTGCTAAAAATGTCGCGTATCAAATGTATCACTAAATTAAAAGTATCACAAACTTAAATACACTAATTTATAAAACTCCGATCAAATTCTATTCAATACTTAAAATACATGTTTAATTTTTTAGATTTTGCAAAATATTTATGTTCATGAATTTTAATTTTTAAAACAAATTACATTTTGAAAATTGAATATTTTTGTAAACACGATGAACTTCATTTTTTTAAATATTTACAAATGCGTTAGAGTATGGTTGACAACTCCAGAAAAATCAAAGTGGGGTCTCACTTTTCTTGCATTACTGGGGGGCAGTTCCTTCGGGTGAAGCAGTAATTTAAGTACTTCATGAGGTGGTGAAACTTAACGATTATATTTGGTTATTGAATGAACGATTCTTGGCTCATGTTGGACTAATATTTTAAAATTAACTCACAATTTACTTCAAATATACTCGCTTACCTTAAAATTCCTGAACTTTCGTCACTATGGACAGTTGTAATGCTTTACGAGTTTACTTTCAGGCCTGAAAAAATTCCATTTTCTTTGGCCAACGCTTTATCCACTCTTATCACATGGTTGGTTGCTGTGAAGTGTCTAATTTTGTTGAATGTTCCACTTTCAAAAATTGTCAAAATTTTCATTTTCAAAGTCTTGCTATCTGTTGAGTGAAAGAAATCGATTAGTTTCTTAATAATATCTGCATTGGCTGATTTTACAATGGACGTCGAAGGAAATTCAGTGAGGAACATTTTATCTGTGATAGCACTTTGTACTTTCTAAAATTTCTCCTGGAAACACTGTTTTTGTAGAAATTTTATTTTCTTGACAGGGTTCCTCCTGTTGCTATTAAACTCTTTACAGCAACATCTACATTACTTTCGCAGACACTTGACGAACTCTCTGTAAAGCTTAAATTGTTATTTCCTACTTTTGTGAATGCCATGGAAGTCAATCTTGACGCACTCATCACTCTCAGAAGGTTTCTTGGAAGCGACTAATATTTTTCTGACATGAATCATAAATTCGCAAATCTTATGATTCCTCTAAATCAAGTTCCACTAGCAAATCGCTGTTTACGCGCTTTAGAGATTTTCTCTTCTTAAACTCGTAATCAAATATTTATAAAATGGTTTTAAACTTCTGTCGAACGGTGATCGCCACTCATTTTGCAGTGTACACGTTTCACAGTACAAATGTTAGTCCTCTTCTGATGTTCAGAAAATCTTACTTATGTACCTTGACAAGTGGTCTGTTGTATGTATGTATGTACGTACGTGGAAGATTGGGAGGGCCTCCCCATCCCTAGAGCACAAAGGGATCTAGTAATAAAACTCGCCTTGCTGACACGAGGAAAAGGTGTAGTAAAGTTCGTTTTGCTGTCACCCATCCCCTCTGACGACAGAATGAACATACGAGACACTAATATTTCTTGAAACCTAACCAGGCAGACGTTCATTCTTTTTATTGCTCTTCGGCACTTGGATGAAAGACTGACCGAGCATACTTCGTTAATGCAGGGCAGCAAGCATACTCACGATAGATTTTATAGAATTGTACGTGTACAGTGCCCACTTTTCCTTCTTGTGTCTTGTAAGAAACACAACAAGAAATATACTTCTATTTTGTCAAATTTTTATCTGATCGAGTTTATATATTCATTTACAGAGGAGTAAAGTTCTCATTTCAAAGTATTAAATGAAACAAACAATGAATTTTAGATTAACCACATTCGAGCATCCATTAATCATCTTTTGAGAAGTACGCTAAATTCCAAACTTTAATATAGGCATAACTTAACAAATAATCAATTTTCAGGAAATAAAAACACGTGTCTTTTTAAGTCCAAATTTAATAAGAAGATTATTATACATTTAAAAAGTCGTGTCAATTCTTAGGCGGACGTAGCATGGCTCATAAAGGAACTTTCAACAGGTTAAGGTCGAAATCTTACCTGCTTTTTTTCTGTTGAAAGATATTCACTATTTGTATGTGCTGGGAAAAAATTAGCCGCCGTCGCGCACTGGATATTGCTAAAAAAATAAAGAATCTGGTCAGTTTTGGCCAGTTTTCGCTAACGCCATAGGCAACTCTTGCTGCAGCGAACGATTTGCGTAGTGCTGTCATTGCCCACCAGACTCTCCGGTTTCCGGTTACGTCTGACAGTTTGTAGGGCGGAAAACCGTAGATCATTTCAGGAAACATTGGGTGCCGGAATACTAAATATGTAGATTTATTTTGTTTATTCATCAATTGGTTACTTGGTATTATTCGCAGTTGGTTCGACAAGCTATTATTTTATATGAAAATTAAACATAATTGAAACGATTATGTTTATTAAAACGATCAATCTATACATAATTGAAATATATGATTATTGAGTTCAATCATTTCAATTCAATTTTAATATTTTAAATTTCTAAATTTTTAGATTTAATTTAAAAAATTTTGTAATTTCGGCAAAAATCGAACTTCATTGTAAGCACCTACTGACAATGCGGCGTATTCGGCAAAGCGGTTTTGAGCAGCCTAGAAGATGATGATTAATTCATTAATAATAATATTAATATTAATTAAACAATCATTGGCTTCTCAGTCGCTCAGTTCTTGTAGAAAAACAATGGTAGTCACAAGTATTATTGTTTTCGGGCTAATTCACTAGGTGACTCCAGTATGGATGATGATCAAATTCCCTCTTAACTGGGGCGTACTACAAACGCATTCAGTTGAACATACATCTATGTGTGTGTATCAAAAATAAAAGAATGTTGACTATAAAGACATGCCGCGTGTACCCTTTAACACGAAGCGGGTTTTCATTATTTCAATGTCGAAGAACTAGTGCCCAGAAGAATAGGCGCTGAATAAAAAAGAAAGAACCACAGAAAAAAATTAAACGAGATTTCGAACTGTAAAAGGTCCCTCATCAATCATATGTTAATGACACGTTATATAAATCGCATAAATCCGTTCTGGTCATCTCTCCAAGATTCTCCGTGCGTCAAAAAAGTTCAGCTTGCATCGCATTTTATCACAAGGCTGGGTTATATACGGATGCTTCTGTCTCTTCGTACGGCCCGCATTTTCTTTCTTTGATAGCACGTATCAAAACAATGGTGATCATCATTTTCTATTAAATTTAAAAATACTGAGGCATAGGGGCACGTTAATTTTTTTCATTTTAATGTGAGTCGCAATAACATTGATGAAAATGTCCCCTTCTTCACAGGCGTGCTACTTCCTCACCTCCGGGCTGTGTGTCGTCGTTTTCTTGAGCTTTCACGAAACGGCGTACATTGCACCCGGATACGTCGAGTTCTTCGTGGCGTTGGTATTCTTCTATGGGTAAGCTTTTAACTCATCCCGATGCGTCTTCTCATTCCATCACCCGGTGAAATATCAAGCTATTTTCAACGATTATACTAGACCTCGTTCTCGCACTTTTGTATAATAGTTCTACATTGACTTCAAGGAAATAACGCTCAGAATATAGCGAAAATGAATACTTAATCAAAATTTGATTTCAGTCCATGAGTTACCATCCAGACTTAAATAATTAACTATTGCAAGGAGAAGTTTCACAAAATGATTAAATATTATTTCTTTAAAAAGTATCTTAACTGCTCGTTATCCTGAATGAAATTTTCTAAATGGCACTAGTAAATGACCAAATGTACATTTTTTTAGGGTGACGGCAATTAGTAGATACATTTTCCACGTACCTTGTAGTACAATAGGGATCAAGTCAAAGTGCGTTTCTACTAAAAAAAATGCGAAAAACAGCATCTTTATAAAGATAAGGTAGTCGTTGTGGATTAAATAAACCATCTAAAATAAAGAACCATTAGTCATGACCAAAATTCTTCAGATTTTTATTTATCCAATTTGAATGATTTTATTTTTCTCCGTAATGGTATTTCAAATTGAAATAATGTAACATTTAGAACACTTAAATTGATGTTGTGGCGTCGCGCATCGCTTCCTTGCGAGCCGTGCCGGGAAAACCGTCCTCCCCCATGCTTAAGCCGGATGCGGGGTTGGGGGCGGTTGGCATGCGCTGTGCACTGACGCGCGCCGAGCTGAAGACGCGCTGAATAGGCCAGGGGAGGGCCCCATGCTTAAGCCGGATGCGGGGTTGGGGGTGGTTTGCTAGCCGTCGAACCTCCCTAACGCCCGCCGGCATGCGAGCGCCGAGGGAGGGCGAGCCTCCGGGTACTAAGGCTGCATCAACTGCGCCCACGTGGGATATGTAGAGGGTCGAAAGGCCGAGTGATACCTCCAGTGCTATCCTAGCACGCGGTCTTCGAGGCGAAGACCGGTTTGGCGTCAGGCCATGTTGTAACGATAGTTGAGGGACTCTGCGTCCGACAGCTTCGCACCACGCGTTGCTAGCCTGCTTTAAAGCAGTGGTGCTGGGCTGGGCCTAGGGACGGTCGCGGGGGTTTCGCGGCTAAGGGATTGGAAAGGTTGCCGGAGATTTTTATTTTGTAAATTATTGTGTAAATATAGTTATATATTTCTTTTAAAAACAGTCGTCTGTGTTATTTATTTCCAGTACGTCACAATGTTATACGTGGCAGAAACTTACCTTATCTAAATATAAAAGTAAAATTAGCTTTCCCTTTTTGCAGTTTGTTCATAATTGAAACATTCAAATGTAAGAGATGAATTCTGGCATTTTGCGAAATTAAGATCATTGACTTATTACGCCTTTCTTATGAATGAGATGCAAGCACTCTCTTTATATCACATTAGTTTTCAGAAAAATGAAAATGGAAATATATTCATACTTTGTGTGCTAATGCGTGTGTGTGAAATGCCCGTTATTGTTGTTGTTAAAATGTCATAATGCCATTTATCATTTTGTATTTTGAGTTCAGTACATTGATGTTCATCCTGATTTGTTGTCGTGGTGTAGCTGGGCAACCGTGCCGATGATGTTCCCATCCAGCTTCTTGTTCCGAGAACCTAGCACGGCCTTTGTTTTGATGGCATGCTTCAACTTGGCACTTGGCATGGTCACTTCTGTCACCATTGTGCTTTTGGATCTCCTCGGCTCACAGGTGAGATTATTATTATTATTATTATTATTATTATTATTATTATTATTATTACTATTATTATTATTACTATTATTATTACTATTACTATTATTATTATTATTATTATCATCATCACCATCATCATCAGCCTCTGGGATAGCTCATGGGCAGCGTGCTATTTTCCCCGTGCTGTGGTCCGGTTCGATTCCTGGTCGAGACAAAAATAGAGTTGTATCTTTCCTTTAATATTGTCTCTGTTTCTGTAGCTGTGTGAAAAAAAAATCTCAAGCAGGCGGATCTTGCTAGTTACGGTGAAGAGAATACGTCATGTTCGCCCCATGTCTCTCTTACCTCCAAGCATAGGAATTTAACTAGACCCAGGCATTGGGAAGACCGGTAGCTGGCTGGCGAAGTCCGACCCAATAACGCCAAATACATTATTATTACTATTACTATTATTATTATTATTATTATTATTATTATTATTAAATCGTGCGATCGGTTTACTGTCGAAATTTTACCTTCTGTAAGTAATTTAGAGTAATTGGCAGTGAACAGTTTGATTCTTCATGAGCGAGGATTCTCCACGAGTAAACCGTTTCTTATGACTAACTTAAAAAAGCATTTTGTTTTAGCTCATCTTGGACTGCACTCCATAAAGATTATTTATATTGCAATTAAAAAAATAATGTAAGAAATTATAATGTTATTTCATGTGCAATTTCTTAAAAATAATATTCAGTTTGCAAATCGCAACTCATAAATGCAAATGTCAATTGGAATAAAACATCGTATTTTTAATTTATACAACTTTGTTTTCGGTTTCTTCTACTTCCACTGCACTTCAACAGGTTATTTCTTAGAACCAATAATGTTGTGCGTGGAATATGGTGTGTAATATTTTGAAACACTATTTATCATCGCGAATACTACGGCGTAATATAGAGAAAGTTGTGCTTCAAATTGGCACAGATTTTCTCGCACTAAATAGTTTTCTAATCCTTTCAGTGTAGGCTAGCTTTTTGGTATTGCCCCGATGGGGCAATCAGGCTCTTCCCAGCTGCTTCCTGTCGGCGCCACAAATATTTTTTTTCAAAATTTCTCAATTTCTTAGTCTCCTAATAGTAGAATTGAAATATGACTTTCAGGATATTACAGAATAGTACAACATAGACCTATATGCAAATTTTCACTGAAAAACGTCGTGATAAAATGTCATATGAGAGTTTCTAAAAATGAGCAATTTTAAGCTCGTTTTCACAGAAACGTTTATTTTCAAGAAACTTCATTATAAATCGTTTGAAATCCTTCTTCATCTCATCTCGTTAATATTAACGTTGCCAGCATTCTTGCATTTGCAAAAATACCCGCAACGCAAACGCGATGAGAGATATTTCAAAACATTATATTTGAGTATTTACTGAAAGAATCAAAAGAATATATCAATATAGCGAAAGTTTCATGTAATTCAGGACATTTAGCACCATCTGTACCAAACGTTTCAAGAAAAAAAATGCAGACTTTTTGAGAAAATGTTGCTCGAGCGTTTCTGAAAATGCGCAATTCTGAGCTCATTTTCACAGAAATCTTTTGAGTTTTGGATAAACTTGATATACTAAATATTAACGACTTGATATACAATACTGAGCCATTTGTACCAAAAATAGCGTCGACATTTGCATCAGCTATATCAGCCGAATATCTACCGTGGATTGCATTCTGCTGCTCTCGGCCGAAGGACTGCTGCAGACAACTAGTTATTAGGCAGTTGTATATTCTACATTGCATCGTTAACTGTTTGGGAAATCGTACGGACAAGTTAACTGACTTTTTTGAACAGTGATTTTGGGTTTTGAAAGATATTAGTAAATAGACACAGTGTGCTCCTTATGGCGGTTTCAAGAGAGGTTTTCACAAAATAACATATGTTATATAGCATTTACAAAGAGAACGGTGAAGTCAGTTGGTCTGATGGCGCAGAGATTAGGGCAGGTGCGCCAGGTAAGAGGGCACTATAGCTGTGGTAAAGCATAAATTTTCAGTTGTGTTTCTGGCTTGGCTGATATTTCCAGTCCCTCGTGTCCGTCAATACCTAATCCTTCCATAATCCTTGCCATGACCGGTATCTTTGCGGGAAATCTGGTTGCAATCTGTGTGAGGAACTGCCTCCTACATCAGAACTATGGAACAAGCGTCGATTTGTAGTCATTGGCGAATAGGATGGAGATGGGCCTAAGGAATGGTCGTAATGTCGTTCCAAGGAAAGCGGTTGTTACCCAGGCGGTCCCAGAAAGGCCCTGGGGAGATGACAGCCGGAAAAGGAGTGGGTCAAAACCGAAAAGGTAGCCAAACCAAAAAGCAGAACTAACTAGTTCGAGAAATTTTGTGCCATTATGTACCACCGCAAGTTATATTATGTGCATTGCTTTGTTAGGGAATTCATATGCTACATTGGATCAGTGGAAAATCGAAATTATCTTTTTATCACGAATTTCATTTCCAGAATCTTGACTTTTCCAACCTTGATTCCTACCCTAGAGACAACCGTAACAACGATTTGTGAAGTGTGAACACCGGACGTGGACAAACTGGTGGAACCGGTGCGCCGTCTCGAGCTCCGAATAAAAGGCCCCTTTTTGACTTTCTGAAACGGGGCCCCGAGCACGTAGCTACGCATGTGCGAACAAACTATGAAATCTTATAAGGACAGGAATTGTCGACCAGCTGTATTTTGCGTAATCACACGCATCAGCTCTGCCTAATCAGGGTAAAATTAGAAATTACGTCAAAATTTATTGTTTCAAGAACGGAAAATATATTGTAATAGGAAATTAAGAACACATTGGAAGATCTATGATAATTTCAAAGGCAGCATTAGACTACCGCCATGGATTGTGAATATACGCAGTAATAGAACATTGAAGTGTCATTTTTTCTACATATGATGTGAGAGATTTCGAGTAAAACAAAATAAAAGTATTTTAACATTTTTTAAACTTTCAAGTAGGATCCGGAGATTACAATATTAGTCGAGCTGAAAGTAAAATATTCTGATGACAGCCGTGTATTATAATTAAATTCGTAATTAAGAACTTGTATATTGTACTGTCGTGATAATTGGTTTAACTAATATTGTTGACTAAATAACAACGCATTTTATCACTTTGCATGAAATCGATGCAATTTTATTTCCCGTAATTGATTGAATCGATTGCTCCTGTTCTTTTCAGAAGCTGTATCTAATACAGCAGCAGCTTCGCACGTTGTTCCTCATCTTCCCGCAGTTCTGCCTGACCCAGGGGCTCATCGACCTCGTCGTGTCGTACTACACCACGCGGGTGCAGTTTTCACGTGAGTCGTTCATTACTAGAGGAGCTGTAGTCATCAACAGTCGCATATCAATGTCATTACGATTCCCAGAGAACATCGCTAGGGGACGGGTCAAAGGCGGACGGATAATTGTATATATTTAAGAACTCATTTTAAAATTATTTACCACTTAATTACCATAATTTTATGCACTTTCCCAATGTTCCAACGTCTTTGGTTAAACTTTGTTTGTTGGATAGTGTGAAGGACGTTTAAGACAAGGGTGCAGGTTTCATGTTCTCTGAAATCCCTGATTTTTCGAAAATTTAAGATATTTTAAAAATGTCAGCGACTTCCACAACTACAATTGTGAAGATACAATTTTTTCTTAATGAAATATGTTCATCGAAAGCAAATGTTTAAATAAGGTCATGTTCAATTTTTCGAAAATATGAGTAGTTTTTGTGTAATTTGGCGTAAAACATAGACGTCCGCTTCGCTTTCCTGCGCTTCGTGAACGTAATTTGAGAAATACTTCGAGGCAGTTGGATGTTACCTAAGTTAGAATTTGTGTATTATTACATATTTCTTTGTTCTTTTCTTTCATTCAGCTTTTGTTATACTTGAAATTATTTAAAAACTATTTAATAATCCTATTTTTTGTCGCCGTGTTGCGAAGAATGTATTTGCATTCTCAATGTACTGATGTATTACTTCAAGCTATTCGCAATTTTTAATTGAAAATAGCCCAATTAGGTTTTATATCTTAAAAATTCGATTTAAATGTTATATGAAGGAAAAATTGCTAGCCTTCAGGAATATCAGATTCAACAATGGCATTCCACCCCACGAGACGGCAGCGACAGTTCTGTGTTGTTTGAACATGATTTAGCTGGATGAAACGCATTTATAGTTGTCGCCGACAGGGATGGCCGAGGTGGCTAGAGCGGGGGGGGGGCGACTTTGCGCCTCGGTTTGAAGAGCTGCGGGTTCGAGTACCCACCATTGGCATGGTTGTTTAAAAGAATAAACTAAAATGAATTTTATTAAACAGTGCAATTAACATATTATATTAAACAGTGCAATATCACATTAAACAGTGCAAATATCACATTAAACAGGGCAAATATTATATTAAACAGGGCAATTAGCACTAGCCGTCGGAAATGTTTGAAGATAAAATTTTGAGTCGTTTTGGGCAAAATGGGGTTTAAACATTTGTGAAAACCTAGAAATTTGAACTCATTTTCACTGAAAACTTTTCACTTTTTGAGAAAATTTATAAGATGTCAGTTTAACATGTACTCATAAATTCAATAATGTTAACAAATCGTCTATAATGTAAATATTAACTACCTGAGAAGCAAGTAAAAACATTGAATTTTTGTATTTTTTGAAAAAACAGAAGAATAGAGCAATATATCATTTATACCATCTTCCCTTTAAAAAAAAAATTGCAGCCGTTTTTGAAAAAAAAATTTTTTTTTTTTATTATTGCACATACGTTTAATACACATACAATTAACGCAATATTGCGCGAAAACTACTAAAATTTTCAAAAATGTAATTGACCTTAATGAAAGAACTAACTGTGGAGGAAAACATTTACTTGGAGGAAAAATATACATCTTCAATTTTGTTGTTCAGTCGAAAAAATTTTTAACTTTTGAAATTTTCGAACTTACTTAACAGTGAAAGTCGGGCCTATGCCATCTTTATAAGTATATTTTACTCTATTCTTTCAAAAAATGTAAAGAAAAAAATTGGAACCATTTCGAGAAAAATTTGAAAATGTCCCTGGGACTTTATGTAAAGTATCCCCAAATTTTAATGAATGTTTTTCAAAATCACAGCGATTCGAGTCGAACCACATCCATTGGGGAATATGCATTTTGGAAAAAATCCTACGTATGGTTTGGGCGCTAATGGTGTTACAGACGGATAGACATACGGACGGACGGGGAACGTTTCGCTGTCAGTCGATTTTCCGGAAACAAGGTCCCACAAAACATGAATTTTGAAATGAAAACGTGTACCACATTTTATAGAATTTTTCTTCTAAATTTATCAACTCGATGTATCCACTTCTTGGGAACTAGGGCTCAGCAATAAGAGTTTTTCTGCCAAAAATTCTCCGTTTTCTTCGCGCAGCGCTTTACTGCGTAAGAGATAGCGATAAAGTATTATTATTATTGTTATTATTATAATTATTATTATTATTGTTATTATTATAATTATTATTATTATTATTATTATTACCGGGAGCGGTAGCTCAGTGCATCACTGCAGCGTCTCTGACCGTGTGGTCCTAGGTTCGAGTCCTCACGGCGGTAGGATTTTCGGTCGCTGTCTTCGGCAGGACAGTCGCTGTCTGGAGGAGAATTCTAGTGGTCGACTGCTCTGATCGGTAGTTCCGTGGTATCTCCGATCAACACCAGGCGAATGTCGGAGCAGTACCATACCAAACGGGCCACGGACCGCGCGCGATTTGTCCTTCCTCTTCCTTGTCCTATCCTCTCCCTTAACACACACACACACACACACACACACACACACACACTTACACTAACATGCACTACACTACCACATATTCCGGGAGACCGGTCGGGAGCTTAGAGCTTGTCCCGGTTGGGGCGGTGCCGCGCTGGTGAGAGAGTCCTGGTTAGGGGGAAACCCCACTAGCCGATGGTAGGTCGGCGCCTGATCTCACCATCCAGCGGGGGAAGATCACCGCCATCTCCCGAGAAAAAACATGCATTACACTAACGGGACTAATGACCAAAGCAGTTGACGCGCCCGGAAACACGAAAAAATCAATCATTATTATTAATAACTATTAATTAATAATAATAATAATAATAATAATAATAATAATAATAATGTCGCCTAGGTCCTCGTAAATATTGTGGAAACCGCTATAAAAATTCTTTTGTCATCTCATTCTTAATTTTGTTTTTGTTTGTAAGGTGTCATACACTTGTTTTTTTCCCAACATTACATTTTTTTTATTAAAGTGTTGCTTGGTACGTCCTCTTCAATGAGTCCAATTTTCTCACCAAGAGTTAAGTATTCCATTTGTCGCCTGACATCATAAACATTTGATTAACACAATTCCTGCAACTCGTCGAACTGAACAACCGTAAACGTTTAGAACCACTAAACCCAAATCACTCATTACACGAACTGCGAAAGGATCGCTCATTCCTTTACATGGGCTAGTGAAGGTAAGTGCTATTGCAAATAAACAGTGGTTTTTCCCATGACTAGCGTGAGAAATACGGCGATGGATGAAGGTAGAAAGCAAATGAACGAGCACAGTTTTGATTATGTTTTGGGTCTTTGTTTTTCGTCTTATCCAGAATTTTTAATACCAACGTACTAAAAATTCCTTTCCCTTTCCGCGTTATGTTGGTTGCCCGCTTATCCAGGGTACTATATATTCATAAACTGCTTCTATTATAACTTATTAATAATATGTCTTATTTTTCTGGAGGTCTTGAGTTAATCGCAAATCGAATAAACCATTTCACAATTGTCTGTGTCACAATTCTTTCAAAATTGTATTACATTACCGAAATAAAATTACATTCGAACAATAATGACTGGCAAATTGAGAATGACTCGCCTTTCAAGGAGACAACTGTTGTCTTAGTCATGAAATGCAATTGGAAAATAAGTTTTCTTTCTGTGCTATTTTCAGATATCAGTGTATTATATTCTTCGAGAGCGTTAGTGAAGAGCTTTAGCGTAACATCTGATACATGTTCGGGGAGAGACTTTCTTTTTCCTTAGTCGGAATAATTTTCTTTGTGTGAGCCAGTGTTCGGCGCCGGTGCACAGGCAGGCATGGAGCGCATTGAAGATCTAAGCCTCAACATCTGGTACATGTTCGTGAGAGACTTTCTTTTTCCTTAGTGGAGTAATTTTCTTTGTGAGCCAGTGTTCGGCGCCGGTGCACAGGCAAGCATGGAGCGCATTGGAGATCTAAGCCTCAACATCTGGTACATGTTCGGGGAGAGACTTTCTTTTCCTTAGTGGGAGTAATTTTCTTTGGTGAGCCAGTGTTCGGCGCCGGTGCACAGGCAAGCATGGAGCGCATTGGAGATCTAAGCCTCAACATCTGGTACATGTTCGGGAGAGACTTTCTTTTCCTTAGTGGGAGTAATTTTCTTTGTGAGCCAGTGTTCGGCGCCGGTGCACAGGCAGGCATGGAGCGCATCGGAGATCTAAGCCTCAACATCTGATACATGTTCGGGGAGAGACTTTCTTTTCCTTAGTGGGAGTAATTTTCTTTGTGGAGCCAGTGTTCGGCGCCGGTGCACAGGCAGGCATGGAGCGCATCGGAGATCTAAGCCTCAACATCTGATACATGTTCGTGGAGAGACTTTCTTTTCCTTAGTGGGAGTTATTTTCTTTGTGAGCCAGTGTTCGGCGCCGGTGCACAGGCAGGCATGGAGCGCATCGGAGATCTAAGCCTCAACATCTGATACATGTTCGGGAGAGACTTTCTTTTCCTTAGTGGGAGTAATTTTCTTTGTGAGCCAGTGTTCGGCGCCGGTGCACAGGCAGGCATGGAGCACATTGGAGATCTAAGCCTCAACATCTGGTACATGTTCGGGAGAGGTTTTCTTTTCCTTATGGGAGTAATTTTCTTTGTGTGAGCCAGTGTTCGGCGCCGGTGCACAGGCAGGCATGGAGCACATTGGAGATCTAAGCCTCAACATCTGGTACATGTTCGGGGAGAGACTTTCTTTTCCTTAGTGGGAGTAATTTTCTTTGTGAGCCAGTGTTCGGCGCCGGTGCACAGGCAGGCATGGAGCGCATCGGAGATCTAAGCCTCAACATCTGATACATGTTCGTGGAGAGACTTTCTTTTCCTTAGTGGAGTAATTTTCTTTGTGTGAGCCAGTGTTCGGCGCCGGTGCACAGGCAGGCATAGAGCGCATTGGAGATCTAAGCCTCAACATCTGGTACATGTTCGGGGAGAGGTTTCTTTTCCTTAGTGGGATAATTTTCTTTGTGTGAGCCAGTGTTCGGCGCCGGTGCACAGGCAGGCATGGAGCGCATTGAAGATCTAAGCCTCAACATCTGGTACATGTTCGGGGAAGGCATCGCCTTCTTCCTTATCACTCTGCTCATCGAGAAGTGGCCCATGGTCCTGCGTCGGCAGCCCTACTCCCAGCCGCTAACCGTAAGTGGCGGAAATGAAACGTAAGCTCGGGGACCTAGAATGTCAATGATAGCTCTTCCCGGAAGAATTTCCTTTGTGTTCACTGGCTTTAATGTCTTGCTCCATTCTCTGGCCAGTTGCCATCTATCGTATGCCCAAAATACACTTTTTGACATTTTCTCAACTTTTCGGTTTCCTAATTGTAGAACCAAAGTATTACATTAATAATATTAAAGAAGAGTAAACGTTTATCCAGAATAGACATTTTCATTGAAAACTTTGAAGCCGTTTTAAGAAAATGGCATTTAAGCGTTCCTCTAAATGCCAAATTTGAAGCTCCTTTTCATAGGAATCTATTGAGTTTTCGGAAAACTTTATTTAAAAGCATTTAAAGTATTTCCACTCAAATACAATACTGTAAACAAATCGATTGTAATCTGTATATTAACGGCGTGAGAGATATTAAAAAAATACATTTGTTTAATTTTTGAAGAAAAAAAAAGAATACATCAAAATGAACTTTACGTCACATCAGTGTTATTACCACTATCCGTTGGAAAAGTTTGAAGAAAAACTTGGAGCCATTTTTGAGAAAATGGCGTTTGTTTCTGAAAATGCGGAATTTGGAGCTGGTTTTCACAACAAATTGTTGAGTTTTCGATAAACTATATATGACATTATTTAAAGCACATGTACTCTTAAATACAATAATCTGAAGAAATCGTCTCTAATGTAAATAATTTTTTAAAAAAATAGAGCAATATGGCGTTTATGTCATCGTGTAGGGTACATTCGGCTCTACTCCTCCCAACAATTTGAAGAAAGAATTTGGAGCCGTTTTAGAGAGAAAATCTTGTTTTTGTTATTTTTGAACATTGCAAATATTGCTGGCATCAATTCACGAAAACTAGCAAATTTTTCAAAAAAATATAATTAATGAAAGAACTATTTATGGACAACACATTTAATTTGATAGATAAATCTCGCTCTTCAATTGTATAGTTTTAAGAAGACGCCGAAAAAATTCAATCTTTTGTAATATTCGAAAATTCAGAGTTAAACGTGAAAATCGGACCTATGTCACCTTTATAAATGTATTTTGCTCTATTCTTGTAATAAATTTAAAGAAAAAAATTGGAGCGGTTTTTGAGAAAATTCTGAAAATATCAGGGGGGCTTCTTGGAAAGTAGCCCCAAATTCTAAAGAATGTTTTTCAGAATTTAAAAGCTTCAACTAGAGCTAGATGGACAGAGATTTCTTCAATTTGAAGAAAATCTTATGCATGGTTTAGGCGCTAGTAGTGTTAACAGACGGAAAACGTTTTGCTTTCAATTGGTTTTTCGGCATCAAGAATTCATAAAACATAAACTCTGGCTACACCGCGTGTTAGAGGATTTTTTCTCTCAATTTAGAAACTGGATTTATCCACTTTCTCGTTATCAGGGCCCGATAATGAATTTTTTTCTACCGAAAATACGCCGTTTTTTCGCGCGTTACATAACTTTCTCTGTACTACGTATAGTACTCCATACGTATACGAGAATGTGAAGATGAATGAGAATTAAGTACAAAAGCGATCATGTCACTGAGGTCTAAGAATCTAATTGATAGTGAACACTTACAATGAATGTTCCTTGGGTGTCTGTTGCTTATTCAAATCAGCTAATTTTCAAATGAGTTGGCACGTGTGATTTGATTACTCACTCATAAGGGCCAACTTGGCCTCCTTTTTAGAACTCTGGATAATTTTCTTTCGCGGCGCTCGCCGTTACTACGGAAAACGATGACACTGATTTCACAGAATATTTAGAATGTTTCAAGCAAAACATCTGTGTCATGGATATCATGGAAGTGTAAAATTACGATCTCGAAAGCGTGCAAGTCAAATCGAAATTTATAATATGATTATAAATTTAATGATAATAATTAAATAATATGATTATAAGTCAAATCAGAAATTTATAATATGATTATAAATTTAATAATAAAAATTAAATAATATGATTATAAATTTCAAACTTATGCAACAGCAATTAATTAATTTTACGGTCGCCAGGAAGCTGAGCTTCCAAAATATATCGTCAAAATTCTTAATTGAAGCCAACTAGAGTTCGGTATCCCTTACTTCGGTTTCCCGACATGCTAACTTTGCCAATTTCGCAATAAATATCTCGTCATAATGCCAAGGAAGCAACGTAAGCCCAGAAAGCACAATGAAGCTACGAAAAAGTTGGATAAAAATAGAAATGTATAACAATATCAAAACTTTTATTATATATAAAAGACTTAAAGAAATTTCGATTTTGCAAATTCACGAGAAATTCGGTATTTTCGAAATTCGAAAAATTATCAAATTACGCTAAAATACTCATTTGTAAATGTGCATCACCTTGTTTAAAGAACGTAAATTTTTAGAACAGATTTCATTTAACAAAAGAAACTCTGGAAAATGTTGCCTTCAAATTACAAGCAGTTAGGAAGAATATCGAGGAATCTCCCAACACTTCCATTAGACTTAGCAGAAGACATCAAGGGGTTATAACCAGACTCCGTATAGGACATTTTAAACTAAGCCACAGCTACCTAATTAAAAGGCTACTCTGATCCTTGCCCAAATTGCGGACTCCGAGTTTCCACGAAGCATATTATAGTTGATTGCCACGTGATGGCGACTGTGAGAACAAACCTTAACATCAATGATAATCTCTACTTTATATTCAATTCTTATCCAGTCAAAGAAAATTATAGAACTCCTCACCAAATTTAATATGCTAAATAGTATTTAGCTAGTGACTCTACATTGTCTGCCCAATTTATAACATTTAGATTTAGGTTTTGTGTATGTGTATCCCAGGAAAATGTGTAACTAGTATGTGAATTTGTAAATACTGTATTTTTGTAACTGTGGTCAATGACCTAGCTGTTTATAAGGCGACCTTAAAAATAATTTAAAAAAAGAAACTCCATCATCAATATTGTTCTTTTGCTATGTTAATTTTTACTTTCACTGATACGTACGTATATACGGAGTATTTTAGTAAACAGAGTAATTTATGTGGTATACAGAAATATATGTAATGCTGGGGGTAATCGATTTCGAGATTTCGAAATCGAAGAAATCGAAGGAATTTCGAATTCGAAGAAATTCACGTTGGGATCCCCTAATACAGAAAAAGTATGGCTTTTTTCAAAACTTCCTTCCATCCGCTATGAACAACTCTACCGCATAAATCAAAGAATTTTTTTCCGAAATAAATAATGGATTGACGTGACTTGACTTGAAGCTGCAATTTTCAAAAACATTCTTTAAATTTTGGGGGTTCTTTACATGAAGCGCTTGGAATATTTTGAGAATTTTCTCAAAAATTACTCCAAATTTTCTCTTGAAATTTTTTGAAAGAATACAACGAAATACTCTTATAAAGATGTAATAGATCAATTTTCACTATTATTCTGAATTTTCGAAAATTGCGAAAGTTTGAAATTTTTTCGGCTTTTACCTACACCCACAAATTTGATTTTAAAAATTTGTTTTCCTAATTATTTATTTCGTTAATGTCACGTACATTGTTTGGAAAATTTTAGTCGTTTTCGCACAATATTTCGTGAAATATGTCCAACATTAAAAAAGCAAAAAAAAAAAAAGAAGAAAAATCTCAATACGGGTCAACATTTTTTCTTTAAACGTTTGGTATGGATAGGGGTCAAACGTTCTTTTTTACTTATCTCTTAAGTCGTTAAAATTCACATTAGTAGCGATTTGTTCACTGTATTGCATTGGTACATGTGCTTCAAATGATGTCTTATAACTTTTCTCGAAAACTCGAGTTTTCTGTGAAAATGAGCTCGAAATTCCACATTTTCAGAAACGCTGAAACACCATTTTTTCAAAAACGGCACCAATTTTTTTCTTCAAACCTTTTTACGAATAGTGCTAAATGCAAGTCATGTTTTTTTTACAAAAATAATGCAAATGTACATTTTTAAATATCTCCTACGCCGTTAATATGTACATTTCTAGCGATTTGTGTACATTAGTGCATTTGTTTGCCAAAGTGCTTGAAATGAATTCGAATGAAGTTTCTCGAAAACTCAAAAGTTTTCTGTGAAAAAGAGCTTTAAATATCGGATTTACAATAATGCTTAAACATTATATTTAAAATGTCTCCAAATGTTTCAACGAAAATTACCATATAGAACGAGGTTTTACTCTTCCGAAATATTCTTAAAACGTAATATTTCAGTTCTACCATTAGTATACAAAAGTTATGATTCGTAGCGAGAAAAAAGTTAAAAACCGGAAAAGACGAGTTTAAAAATGGTTGTTAAAATTTGGATAAACGTTTGTAAAAATGACTTAAATTTTTCTGCTTTTTTACATATTTTTTGTAGGTTTTGTTTCTTCCCAGTGAAGTGCGACAACGCATATAAGTATTGTCGCACTCGACTATTTTAAGAGACGTATGAGACGCATGGCAATTATTAGCATTGTGAAAGCAGCAGACTTGTGTGTGTGGACGGCAGCGGCCGAAGGAGGAAGGCGGCAGCAGGGAGGCGCCGCTGGACGCGGACGTGCAGGCGGAGCGCGAGCGGGTGCACTCACTGACGCCCGAGGAGGAGCGCGCGCACGCCCTGCTGCTCAAGGACCTCTCCAAGGTGACCTCTTGCCTCCTTCAGAACCCATTTGACTTTCGTTAACTTTTTATTTATTTTATTTTACGTCAAAAAAAACAGTTAAAAACTGCGTATGACGTGCTATGGGGAAAAGTGAATTGTGTGCACATTTTCAAAATTCTGTCATCCCTACACTAAGTCATATACTACATAAATTTTGAATTTTGAAAGGGAGAAAAAAAACTCCCATGTAGTAAAATCTATTTTCAAGGATAAATAAGCAATAAATTTTGAATTTTGAAAGGGAAGAAAAAAACTCCCATGCAATAAAATCTATTTTCAAGGATAAATAAGCAATAAATTTTGAATTTTGAAAGGGAGAAAAATCAACAAAAAACTCCCATGTAATAAAATCTATTTTCAAGGATAAATAAGTAATAAATTTTGGCTCTTATTACTTCCTGCCGCGACAACATGGAAACGATAATTTGAATAATTGTATTTCCCACTGAATTCTAGAAGACGTGCACAGAAAATGAAGTTACATTTATGTCCAGAAGCAAAACAAGGTGCCATCTCAGCATTTGCTCAATGGATCAGGGAAACTGGACGAAAAACCTGATCGAGATGTTTTTTTTATTTATTTATTTATTTTTATGACTTCAAGTTATGTTATTCTGCGCGAGGAAATGGCGAATTTTCGGCGGAAAAACTCTTATTAGCGGGCCCTGGTAACGAAAAAGTGGATTAATCCAGTTGGTAAATTGAAGAAAAGAATTCTCTAACACGTGTTCCAGCCAGAATACATATTTTGTGGGTTCTCCTTACCGAAAAATTGAATTACGGCAAAACGACTGTCCGTCCGTCCGTCCGAAAACAACGCTAGCGGCTAAACCGTTCAGCCGATTCTCTCCAAAATTGATATTCCCCAAT
Organism: Teleogryllus oceanicus; assembly: GCA_964035755.1. Taxonomy (NCBI): domain Eukaryota; kingdom Metazoa; phylum Arthropoda; class Insecta; order Orthoptera; family Gryllidae; genus Teleogryllus; species Teleogryllus oceanicus. Next base: position 24,080,032 of record CAXIVR010000005.1, read on the forward strand.
CAATCGGACCGATGTCGCGGCCCCTTCAATTTGACATCAATATTTTAATTTTTTGGGGGAGTACTTTACATTCAGCCCCAGGGAAATTTTCCAAATTTTCAAAAAATGGTTGTAATGTTTTTATTAATTTTTTGTTAGATAGTTCGAACGACGATTAAGAGAATGGTGTTCATAGAGTTGGTCTTAAGTTTGTTAAAAACCCTGATTGTTCGAAAATTGCAATATTTAAAAAAAATTGGAGACTTCCTAGAACTACAATATTAAAGCCATTAAACGGATTCCTGCGTATACCAGATCATTTAATTTCCCTCAAAGTAAAAAAAATACTAGATGGTAGATCACGTGATCTGGAAGGCCATGAGTACATAAAACCTTGCTTCATAAAATTATGTCGAAAAAATCTGTTATACAGAAAGATTTCCTTTTGCAAAGACTATTTCGTCATGCTTGCACAGTTTGAATTATCTCAGGTGGGTTTGGCGAAATGGGTTCTCGAAAGACACGCCGGCTACGATGGGCGCCAGACAGGGCAGTCCCCGACGAAAATTGCCCGCTCTGTACAATAAAATTAAGGATTGCTATCAGAACAGGGTCATGTGGTGACGGATAATGGCGGGTTTTTGACACCAGCTACGTTGCTGGATTAATGGATCGAATTCAACCACTGACGAGATTTCTACCGGCCGACTCCTCTGTTCGGTAGTTTTCCGTACATACATTGATGAATACCAGGGCAAATGCCAAAGCAGTACCCTAAAAAACGAGCCACGAATCGCTCGCTAAATTACATGATTATTAAAACGTACCGAGTATTTGAGGAAATATAAATAGTGAAGTGCTTTACCAAATACGATCTAGCTTTCCGTACTGTGAAGTTCCGTACAGTGGCCACCGCAATCGATCCAAACACGCGCGAAGTAATATGGGCATCCCTACAAGCCTGCAAGAGACGGACATCATTACAACGAACTCCGATGGTGTATCTTTCATCTCCGTCAATGGTGTCACTCCGGAAGTTATGGAAACGCAACAACAAACTTCACACCTACAACATGAGTCCGAGGTCAGTGCCGTGGCCATGGACACACAGCTCGGCCAGCTGACAGGCCAGCCCATTATCTGGAGGCAGCTTTCACCCGCAAAAGGTCAGTGAGTGATAATGCAACGCAGTCAGAACATAAGAAGCTGTCAGGGGCTGCCAGCCGTACAAGTGACTTCTTCTCATCAGAACATATAGAATATAATGTGCCAGTGAAAAATTAATTTAAACCTCTAGAGAAGAAAAACACCAATGTTCCAGACAATATATTTAGGTCCTTAAACATTGACGACAGAGAGACGACGGACCTTCCTAATGGAATTCCACCCATCTTCGTCGCCGACATTCCACAATTAAATACATTAGAAAAAAAAGTGATGTCTCTACCAATTTCGTAGCAGGCTTAAAGAATCAAAAAATTAAGATAAGCGCCCAAACAGCCATGGACTTTCGTAAAATCGTGAAGTACCTTCTCCAAACACATAGAATTTTCACACCTATAAAGACCGTTAAATAGGAACATTTGAGTTGTATTTAAAAATGTCGATCTATCGATATCAGAGAGAGAGAAAATTTTCCAGGAAATTAAGCAGAAATTCCCTTCTCTAATTAAAATCACTAAGCACAACAAGAACAATGCCCCAATCCCCGTTGTAGCTGCAGTATTCAATGGTAAAAACCCCATTGAAAATAGCGTCTAGTGATTAATCATATTTGTAATTTAAGTGTCTACTGAGAGAAGGAAACACACAGGAACCGGTGCAATGCCAACATTGTATGGATTTTGGACACCCTAAGAATAATTGTAATCATCAAATAAGTTGTGTTTTTTATTTTAATAATCATTACTCAGTTCTTTATCCAAATAAAAGCCTAAACCCCATTTGTAAAAACTGTAGTGGCCCTCATAAGGCAGATGATAGAACCTCATGCACATACTACAACACCCATAATGCCCGTAGTGCCGACCCTATGACAAATACATCATGAAATAACAAATCAGCCTCACAACTCAAGACAACATTCACTCCACTACCCAGTTCCCCTCCCTACCAGTATCACAACTTCGTAACTTCACACACACACACACACACCCCGCCCAACCCCCCTTCCGCTAGATCCAGTTGTAGACATCCTAATAGCACTCAAAAAATAAACCAACAAAATAGATCCTTTCTAACAATTAATTACCTAAGCAGTCACGTCCAGTACAATCAATTTCCTAAATTTTTTAATTCCTACCATAATCAACTCCATCCGAAATTCCATATCTTCACTCTTAACTATGAATAATAGCAATGGCAGTAAATAGATTAAATGAAATAACCTTCTTGAATTGGAATGCGAATAGTATTTGTAATAAAAAATAGAATTTACACAATTACAAATATCATATCAAAACTTCCAATTAAAAAATCCCCTGGACACAAGAATATAAGTAATATAATAGTCAACACTTTCCTTCCTCTCTTCTGGCCTTCGTCACAAATATACATGTAGTTCGTGTCTCAAAACCGGATATTTTCCCATAACATGGAAGCAATACCAATTCCCAAAGCAAATAAGAATCCCTCTTTAGTCGAAAGTTACCGTCCTATCAGTTTACTCCCTACCCGTTTAAAAATATACTAAACTGAACTGGTACCAACACATCAATTGTAAAAACAAGCAAAAAATAAGAAACACAACTAAAACCCATCATTCATCGATCTTCCCACCTCCCACTCCAAATCTAAATAACCATCTACAAAACCATCATTAGACCATTCTTCCTTTACGCCTGTCCAGTTTGAATCTCCGCTACAAAAACAAACATTAACATACTTCAAAAAGTCAAAAACCATTTTCTAGAACTATTACAAATGCTCCTCGTTTTGTAACAAACTCACAGCTTCATAAAGAATTCCAAATTGACACCATACACACCATATGACATATCTCTCAACCCAGTTCTATCACTCTATACCTCAAATTCCACACCTAGACGAATTCAGACTCCGAAAAACTCTCTCTCATAGAACCAGAATAAAAAATAGATATCCATACTGGGCATTCCTAGTCAACTTTTCTAAAATAAGTTGTTTTTAGAGGTGTCTGGAGAAGATTTTCTCAACCAAATTAGTTTGTAGTTTAAGTTTGGGTCAATTAGAATGCAAGCCTTCACTTCATGTGTAAAGCATATTATGTACTGAACTATGTATGCTCAGTAAAAAGAAAACAAATAAAAAAGAGAAGCGCACTTTTTTATCACAGGAGGTGGAGGTGATCTTCCTAGCGATGGATGGTGAGATACGGCGCCCGGCATGTTTGATTTTCTGGGTTTTTGTTGGTTTTCTTGTTGTTTTTCAACCAGATATCAGCTAGCCTCACCAGCCCATCAGCTAATAGAAACTCTGCTCGCGACTGGTCTACCGGCATGTGTGGTTGTGTAGTGCATGTTAGTGTAAGTGTATGTAAGTAAGGGGCGAGGATACGACAAAGAAGAAGGAGGGAAGGTCGCGCGTTGTTGAAGGTTCGTTTGTTTGGGTACTGCTCTGGCATTCGCCTGGTGTTCATCGGAGAAACCACGGACAATCACCGATCACAGTAGTTGGCCTTAGAATTCTCCTCCAGGTAGCGGCTGAATTGGACCTAGCCAGTGTGGAAAACCCAGCCTCGAACCCCAGGAACTCCCCGACAGAGGCGCTGCAATGACATCAGTTGATACCCTGAGCCACCTAAGCCAGTCAGAGCTTAGTTTGTCCCAGTTGTGGGGGAGGGGGTGCCTCGCCGCGAGAAAACTTTGGAAGGAGAAAAATCTCGCAAGCCAACGTGTAGATGGAGAAGTATCATACGTTATGGCGAAGAGGGACACATACACTCCCGGGAAATAACATACTCTTATGGGACAGTAGCTAAAGCGCCAGAAACAAATATCGAACTCTCTAAAATCTCGCAAATGTTTGACGCAAGTGCTCATAGAAATGGTGAATCATGGGGTTTGGTATTTGCAATGTCGGACCTCATATTATGAAACAAATTAGTTACTCGCAATGATGTAATAGCTGCGTGTCATTCGAAAGTCGAGAATGACTTGATATGACTGATGACTTGAATGACTTGATGACTTGAATGACTTGATGACTTGAATGACTTGATGACGTGATAAGACAAATGCGGGAGTTGTGTGAGATCGTTCCGTTAGTAGGCGTTAGTACTTAGTAACATGTAATGTGCTATTTAGTAGTAATTGTTTATGGGCGTTTGTATCTTGACAGCTACATCGTAACGCGATTGTGTGCAACTCGATAACACCGCACCCCGCCACTTCTGGCAACCGCATAGTTTTATTGGGACCTTAAATCTTCCTTAAATCAGTAGCGTAGCTCGAATTGGTTTCACTCTGAGCAATGTAGTGAAACCCTCTCCCACTTCAATCGTTTATTAACATGTTTTACTGTAACAGAATAGCGTACTTTCATTAAAATATGAGTACAAAATGATTTGATAGGTAACAAATTATTTGTAACGGGCAATAATTAATCAAAGAATTTTTGAATAAATAATTTTAGCAATTTATGCTAGACTAAAGAAAAGGGGTTTCTTTCTGGGTTTTCTTGATTTAAGGGTTTCGTGATAAACGCATGTGTAATGAAATGATGTTTTTATAAGAGTGTAGCTTCAATTATTTTGAAAATAATTACAAATGATTCGGAAAAATTTTAATTGAATCAGTATATACAATTGTTAATGTAATTACACATGCAGTCTTTCTATATGAAAAATGGATGTTGGTATATATGAGAGCGGTTAACACAGTGTGACCAATCCGAATGATGATTTGGTAGATTTGTTAGAAGATTTGGTAGTGACAGTAGTAGCTAGTGATCGTATAGACCAGGGCTGCTCAAGCAGAATCGGCAGCCCAGAGCCGTGTTGGCTACCGGGAGCAAGCGATAACCTCTATCACAGTGTCCCGATAACTCCAGTCGCGGAAACTTGGATGTTGACGCAAGCACTTAGCAGACCAGAGCGTTCACGCCGACAATTTTCAATGCAGCATGGGAAGAAAAGTATCTTTTCGCCGATTGCGGCTGCTATGCCAAATGCTTAGTTACACACACACACACACACGCACGCGACACACACACACACACACAAAACCTCAATTTTTTCTTCTTTGAAAATTTGTAAATCTTGAATGAGATTATCCATTATCGATCACAATCTGAAATGCGTTTTACGGCTCAACAGCACTAAGTCATCTGTTCCAATCATAGGAAGTATATTGCGGAAAAAATCACGTAAAAGGTGTAAGAAAAGTATTTGAAATCAGCTTATTTTTTAATTTCCTTTACTTTCAGAGTTTCCATGACTATTTTATTTAGTAACATTTCTTTGGAGTAACCTTTATAATACTTTTCATATTCACGTCATGATAAACTGTAATGTCGCTACAAAATGTCTTCATGAGATTCAGCACTTTTTTGCAACTAAACGTTTGGCATAGCTGGCGCAATCTACAAAAAGATACCTTTCATTCCATGCTGCACTGCGTAATTGCATTGCCAATTGTCTTTTTATTTTCAAATCACACAAATATGTTTATATCTAGTAAATATCCAATAAGTGTCTGATTATTGATGATCTGTATTTCTGTCTTAATATCCTTTCCCAGACTAGTAAGACGTTTCAATCTGAGCAATGCAATATATCCTGTAGAAATAAGACGCGACCCATTGTGCTCCATGCCGCCAACCCATATTCGATTACATAATCAAATTCGTTATTCAATTTATCGTTTCCATGTTGTCGCAGCAGGAAGTATTATTCCGATGGACAACATGGATAAGACCAACATTTATTGCCTTTTTATCCTTGAAAATAGATTTTATTTCATGGGAACTCCTTTTTTTCCAAATTTAAGTAGTATATGACTTAGTGTAGGGATCACAAAATTTTGAAAATGTGCACACAATTCATTTTTCCCATAGCACGTCATACACAGTTTTTAACTGCTTTTGATGTAAAATAAATAAATAAATAATCTGCCTCTCTGCGGAGCTGCGCAACAACAATTTATAACATAAGTCCCGTGAGAGTAGTGCACGTTATATTCCAGGAGAGGCAGGAATGTGGGATCTATTGCCGACCTACTACTGCCGGCTTGTGGATGTTCCTCTCTAGGTGAGCCAGTGGGTCATCATCCCAGCCGGGACTGCACGAACAAGTATTCAAGTGGAGTGCGCGTATGTATAATTGTGTACAAGGGAACAGGAGGGGACAAGGTTGAGGAAGGAAAGATCGCACCCGCCGTTGGGTATTTTTCGGATATTCGCCTGGAACTGATCGTAGAAATTACGGAAAATTACCAATGAGAGCAGACAGCCGCTAGAATTCTTTTCCAGAAAGTGGTTCAATTCGACCTAGCTGTGCTTCCTAGTGAGTGTCTAAAACCTGCCACCGTACGGACTTGAAGTAGACCCTCCCGGGGAACGGTGCTGCAGAGGCGAACGTGAACGCTGAGCTATCGCACCGGGTCCCACCGTCGTAGGAACTCTAGGTCTAAAAAAGGGATTTGTGAACTAGCCATTGCATAAAGCGAACGAAGTGGCTGTAAAAAAGGAGTAAAAGTACGTGCGCATGCGCAGGAGTACCGCAGGGGTCCGCTGGCCGTGGACGCTCTCTGCCTCGGGATCAGCCCCGGCGAGTGCTTCGGCCTCCTGGGCTTGAATGGGGCGGGGAAGACTACGACATTCAAGGTGAGCTCCCCTGGTTGGCTACCTTACGATTTTGGTAGCAGGAAATTATGAGTAAAATGTTGTATATCAAACTGTTTTGGACATTTTTTATATGGCATACTTTTTAACAAAAATAGTTTACTAAACAATATATGTCTCAAGATATTTTGTTAAACTGACAAAAGTGAATCAATAGATAATTTGGTAATATATTGTGTTTTCTGTTCACAAAGGACTAAAATGTCAAGATAAATTTGGAAAATTTTGATTTATATAAAATGTAGCAAAAATGCAGTCGAACAAAACCATACACAATGGTTCTTCAAATCGTAGCTCGCACCCTATTCAAGAAGAAAAAGCCGGGCATAACACTGCAATAAATTAATTTTCTTTTACAAGAACAGTCTTCTCGAAAACTGCAATTAACTTAGTATGGTATGTTATCGTATATTGCTCCAGTCATTACGTAGTTAATTAAGTAGATTAGTAATGAGTAGTAATTACGTAAATAAAGTAACGTCATTACGCAGCTAAAACAAATTATGGTGTCGTTTTAATTTTTTGCTCCTTTATATGTTTTGGGGTGCTGATTACGAATCTGAAGTTTGCCAAAACAATTCCGTTGAAATTGGTAGTATAATGAAAAACAAAAAATTACATTTTCGTCTTTTTCTTGCCAATATCAAAAAAATTAGCGTATTTAAACAAAATATTTTAAAGTACTTTACAAGAAGCCCCTGGGACATATTTGAAATTTTCTCAAAAATGGACCCAAATTATTTCTTTAAGTTTCTTGTAAGATTATAGTGAAATGCACTTGTAAAGATGGCCTAAATCTGATTTTCACGGTTAAATCTGAATTTTCGAAAATTGCAAAAGTTTTGACATTTTTCGACATCTTCCTACAACTATAAAATTGAAGACTTTTCCTTGGAATCCATTTTGTTCATCATAACTCTTTTATTAAGATTACGTACATTTTCTTGAAAATTCTAGTAGTTTTAAGTAATACTGTGTGAAATATGTGCAACATAAAAAATAATAAAAATAAGAATTTCTTATAAACGGCTCCAACTTTTTCTTTAAACTTTTGGTAGAGGTAGTGCTAAATGTACCCTATTAGGTGAGATAAATGCCATTTCTCTTTTTTTCAAAAATTACAAAAATTGACTTTATTTTGACTTATCTCTCATGACGTTAATATTTAAGTTAGCGAAGATTTGTTCACATTATTGCATTTATGAGAACACATGTTTCAAATGATGTCTTTTAAAGTTTCGAAAAAGATCGTTAACTAAGACATAAAATTATCAGCAAGACAGTTATACTGAACACAGGCACAAAGGTTTCTGATTAGCCATTCCAATAGGAAGCCGAGCTAATGGCAAGTTGCGCCAAAGTTCTCAAAATTCAACTCTCAATTACACAAAAACGATGTGATAAACGAAAAAAGACGCAAGGACGTTTTATGTAAAATAGTTTGATAAAGAGTAGTATTTTGTGTAAATTCGATAGTTTTTACATACAAGCAAAAAACAGAAAATATAATTTTTTCATGGTTTAGTAATTGGACTCTTCTGGACTAGAGGAGGTGGTTCCTGTGGTATTGAGTCTAATGCTTTTGAATTAGAGATAGAGTGTTTAATCCTGAACACACCAGCAGATTTTAGAAGAGTAGACAATCTTCAGTGTTTCTTGTCTCATCTGTGGCACACTTGTATACAGAGCCATGGCAGGTGACCGGCAAACATTAAATCCCTCCAGCTATATCTCACATTCGACTAGAATGAACATCCTACCAAGCAGCTCGAACATGAGTTGCGATCAAAGGGAAGTAAGAATGAAAATAAAATATCTTGACGATTTCCAAATACAAAAATTGCGCTTTCAAACCGAAAGGGAATCGGCTCATCCACCACATACGTGGTCGCTGCGCCCCTGCCCTCTGGTGTCAGTCCTTAGACTGAGAGTTGACGCGGTGTGGGGCTTACAATTACTTCCGTCATTATACCATAAACTTCAGACCAGGTGACGTATGAGGCTGTTCTGGGGATTGTCGGAGAGTATTTAAAGCGACGGAGAATAATGAAAAATTCAGTTCTCTGACGCAGTAACTACAACAATCGGTTATCACAAAACCAAATATGCCACCATTTAGAACTATTTAATTGCTAATTAATTTCGAAAATTTTTTTTGTTTCTCAGACTTCCAAGTAATTAATACCAAATATGGCACACTACACTCGGTTACCACAAAACACATGTCACAATTTATAACTATTTAATTGTCAATTAAATACGAAAATATCCTCGTCAATAATTAAAATTAATTGCTCATTCTTGGTTGATTGGTTAGTGATTCCGGGCGCATCAACAGCTTAGATCATTAGTCCCGTAGGTGTAGTGCATGTGTCTTCCTCGTGAGATGGCAGTGATCTTCCTGCACTGGATGGCGAGATCCGGCGCCGACCTACCTTCGGCTAGCGGGTTTCCCCTAACCAGGACTCCCCACCAGCGGGGCACCGCCCCAGCCAGGACAAGCTCTAAGCTCCCGACCGGTCTCCCAGAATATGTGGTAGTGTAGTGCATGTTAGGTGTGTGTGTAAGGGAGAGGATAGTTCAGGGAAGAGGAAGGAAAGATCGCGCGCGGTCCGTGGCTCGTTTCGTAGGGTACTGCTCCGGCATTCGCCTGGTGTTGATCGGATAAACCACGCAAAACTCCCGTCCGCTAGAATTCTCCTCCAGACAGCGACTGAATTCGACCTAGCTGCAAAGCTAGTGTTGAAAATGCTGCCGCCGTCAGGACATCAGTTGACGCACTGAGCTACCGCTCCTGGTTTAATTGCTCATCAAACGTGCGAGTGGCAACTGCACCCGTGCGCGCGCGCGCGCGTGCGCGGTGCGCAGCTGCTGACGGGGGAGGCGCGCGCGACGAGCGGCGACGCGCTGGTGGGCGGCGTGAGCGTGCGCACGGCGTCTGCGCGCGCGCTGCGCCGCTGCGGCTACTGCCCGCAAGTGGTGCACGCGCAGCTGTCGGTGCTGGAGCACCTCGCGCTCTACGCCACGCTGCGCGGCTTCCGCTCGGCCGGCGCCGCCAGGGTCAGCGCGCGCACCTCGCAAGTCACGCGTGCGCTCGGAGTTCCCTATTGAGCCATGCTGTCTCCATAGCCGTTCATTATTGCGAAAGTGTTACCGACAAAGGATTCTGCGCATGAACTGATCTCTCGATTATGTCCCGTAAATGTTCCATGGGATTCATGTCGGGCGATATGGCGGCCAAATCATTCGCGGGAATTGTCCGGAACGTTTTTCAAACCAATAGCGAACAATTGTGGCCCCGTGACATGGCGCATTGTCATTCATAAAAGTTCCATCGTTGTTTGGGGACGGGAAGCCCATGAATAGCTCCTAATGTTCTCCAAATAGCTGAACCTAACCATTTCCTGTCAACGTTCGGTTCAGTTGGACCAGAGGACCCAGTCAATTCAATGTAAAAATGGCTCACATTATTATGGAGCAACCACCAGCCTGCACAGTGCCTTGTTGACAACTTGGGTATATGGCTTGGTACACATCGTGGGGTCTACGAACTCGAATCCTACCACCAGCTCCTACCAAGTGAAATCAGGACTTATCTGGCCAAGTCACGGTTTTTCAGTCGTCTAGGATCCAATCGATATGGTCACGAACCCAGGAGAGGCGCTATAGGCAACGTAGTGCTTTAGCAAAGGTACTCGAGTCGGTCTTCGACTGCCAAAGCCCATTAAAGCCAAATTTCGCCGCCCTGTCCTAACAGATATGTTCGTCGTACGTCTTACATTGATTTCTACCGTTATTTCACGCAGTGTTTCTCTTCTGTTAGCACTGACAACTTTAAGCGAACGTCGCTGCTCTCGGCCAATGAACGAAGGCCGTCGGCCACTGCGTTGTCCGTGGTGAGACGTGTTGCCTGAAATTAGGTATTCTCAGCCTACTTGTCACAGTGGATCTCGGAATATTGAATTCCCGAACGATTTCCAAATTGGAGTGTTCCATGCGTCTAGCTCCAACGACCATTCCACATTCAAAGTCTTTTAATTCCCGTCGTGCGGACATTATATCATCAGAAACCTTTTCACGTAGATCACTTGAGTACACATGAAAGCTCCGCCAATACACTGCTCTTTTATACCTTTTGTGCGCGATACTACTGCTATCTATATATTTGCATATTGTTATTCTATGACTTTTGTCACCTCAGTGCTTATCAGTTTTAAATTCTCAGACGATGCGTTCTAAAGTAGGATACCTAGTAAATTAAATAAATGTTTTGCTTTTCTTGAAGCGTTGTGGATCAAAATCGGAAATTCGTCAGGGAATGTTGAGCATCTACTGTTAGTTAATCTAAGAAATGGCTGTTGACTGGGGGGGGGGGGGTTGATCGGTTACAAGAGGGAATATTTAAAGAATTTTGGGAAAATCTATCGGATCCACAAAAAATGACCGTTAATAGATGTAGCCGCTTGATGAGGTGGCCGTTTTAGCAGGTTTCATGACTACATTCAAAATTATTGCAGAGTGACCAAGCCCTAAAATAAGTTTATGGAAAGTTTTAATGAAATTTGGGTTCTACCTCAATATAAGTCCATAGTTTAGATATAATTTGTTTGTGCGTTTTGATCTATTACTTCTAGCTAATTAACAGTTTCTGAGATTAGTATTGTGAAAGAAGTTATTTAAAACATTACAAATAAACTAACAATGAATAGTACGTCCGGTGGATATGTTGACCAAATTATTCAACCTTAAAATTGTCGAGAAGGTACTAAGATTCCCCAAGAAATAAACTGTGAATGCATAACGAAGTGTTGAATAGCAAATCTCGCTACGTATTGTCTCGGCAATTTCCTCTTTAGCTCATGATAATATATATTTAGAAAATAAAAGTAAAAAATGAAAATTAAGATCTAATCGAGATTCTTAAAAAAAAATCCCCAGTAATTATGAGTTGAACGTCGACGGAAAGTAAAATTTATTTAATGGGCAATATGTTTTCCTTCATCTGCAAAACTGACGAAAATGGAACCAAAAGGTTAGTACGACAATGAGAAATGCATGCAGCTACATTAATGTCACGTTGCAGGTGGTGCGCGAAAGCCTGACTAGTCTCCAGCTGTGGCGCTGCCGCCACCTGACGGCGGGCGCGCTCTCCGGCGGCACGCGGCGGAAGCTGTCCGCCGCCCTGGCGCTGCTCGGCGCCCCGCCCGTGCTGCTGCTGGTGAGCGACTCCTGCGGCTCTCATCGGCGCTCTATGACGGAGCGTCTGAGCGAAGGCGACGGACGAGGCTTGCGCATTTATATCCTCCCCTTTCTCGGCCACATGATCACTGGTTTGCCTTTGCCTTCCATCGTAGAAACGACGATTTCGGTGTTTCAAATGCGTCGAGGGCCGATGGCATCCAATAAGAGCTTCACGTATGAGTTTTCAACTGAGATATGGTAATGTTTTTAAAATAAATTTACTACTTCAACAAGAAAAACAAAATACAAAGTTGAGCTGTGTTTTTGAAGGAGACGGGGGGGGGTGTTCTAACTCTGCTCCAACTCCTGTTTTTATTCCTTTGATACTGCGTTTCACGATTTTACTTTCTAAACTACTTCATGAGTTGATTTCAAACTTTAAGTTGATGCTTTGCCTTTCTTTAAAAAAAACTTTAGGAAAATAGATACGGATTTTTTCTCTTCAAAAATGTTTTGTCTTAAGGAAATATCTATAGAAAATATAATATTTTTAACATTAAAAATACACATATTTTTGTAGACAGCAAATATGTAGCCTAAAATGCTCCATATATCCGCAAAATAAGGAGATACGACAAAGGCGACACCGTTCTCCCAGAAAATGAATTTGTTTAGATTGATTTAGAATATGACAATGCTTCTTTTCATTAATATTCCTAGGTGTGTTTTTTTTTTATCTGACGTGGACTGAAAGACTGTTGTTGACTTCACTTCATGGCGTGTTGTATTCTAACATGTCTGGGGGCCAGGGAGTTAACATATTGGAGGTACCACGTCGCAAAGGAGCCGCTCGCCAAAACACTGAATACATTATATTTCTCGTGTGGCTAGGACGCCACATAACGTGCGCGGTCTTTTATTCGTCATTCTTGAAGCGTCCTCTCCATGCACAGACGCACTTCTCTTCGATACAGGGCGAAAGCTTAGAACTCGACCGAACTGGAGCGGATACCCGCTAGCGGACACCTGTGTGGCGTCATACGGGTGTAATCAGAACACAGACGAGAGTGGGTTGTAAGAACAGTATGTTTATTTATAATCTAGGCCGTAGTCACAAATAACCAATTGCACTGCTTACAATTAACTAAATAAATAGAACGCACTGCTAGGAGAGATATTTACAAACGGCTACCACACCGCAACATCTACTAATGTTTCCCTGTGCGGAGTACCGCTCTACTCTGAGACCTACTACATGTCTCACTTGTCACGACAATGAATTGCCGGCCCCTTGCCCTAGTGCACCACTCGCACAGACTTACGCACACCTGCCGCCGACGCTGCTGGACAAAAAGAGCGGGGTTGTTTCGTGAACTTCTGGGCCTTTCGGGCCCGCCGCCCCATGGCCTCCCCCCCGCCACGCGCCACAGAAATAATCAGCGTTGGGAGTTTCATTCTCCAAGTATCTTTTGGCAGGGCGCGTTTTTACTAATGTTTACAAGGCCGATTGTTCCAATCACTTGAAACTCAAATGCTTAACGGCACTGCTGAACTGATAGTAATCCATTGGCTACTGAAGATGTGACTATCAACTCAACATACCTGCTTCTTATGAATTGGTTGCTGTGCAGAATATTCTTTATTATGGACTTTCCTTTCAACTTTCTGAAAACGAATTGTGGCTTGTTCTCCCATTTCTGTTCTATTCTTCTGGTATAATATCATCAGGGAATATTCTGGTGCAATTGTAAGACCTACACTTCAGTTTTATTATTTAGTTATTCACCAAATACAAACAAATTGAAAATTAGTTAGAATTTCAGGTCTGAAACAGACATAATTCTACAACTATAATATCAAGTAGATATCAGAGAATGCTCTAATTTCGAAAGGACTAGAGAATGTTGCAAATCTTGCCTTAGCATAACAGATAGGAAGAAAAACTCAAAATCAGTTTACAGACCAGCTTGCCTGCAGCTTAAAGCCCTGGTGAGAAATATAAATAACCTGGCCTGACAATTCTTCTAGATTAATTCATAATCATTTATAGAGTATATAGTTAGTGCTGATCTAACAATTGAAAACTCAAGCATATTAAACTAGCCAAATAACAGCGAGCCTCAGTTTCAATTCAGTATCCCAGCAGCCGAAAGAGAAGATCAAATTTATACAAACTACAGTGTATAAAAATTCTGTTTTACTGTATTACAATTTGTTTCTTGCAATGCAGGTAATTACAGTACATGTTACATCTACAGTACATTGCTTTAGTTAATTATTTTAATCTTATTCGTTACTGGTCTCTAGCAGATCTATTACATTTTATTCACGCACAACTTTTCTGACCAGTGTTTTGCTTCCCCTCTGAGTCATAAACAGCTGAAGGCAAAAAGATCATATGAAGCACTAGTAATACTTATTCCCAGTATTCGCAACTTCGTTGGCACAGAGCAGAAGCTAGTCAAAGCTGGTGCTTTCATGACGAGAACTTCTGTTCAAGCTTTGTACCCATTATCAAAAATATCTAGAGCAGGTCAGGACCTTCAGAGGCCTAAGGCTCACTATATGCCCTTCCCTGCTGTTGCCTGCCCAGTGACCGTACCGCGCACACATGGCGGACAGGTTCATCTACCAAGCGCTGCAGAAAGCTGCTCTAGTGTAACATAACGCCTAATACCCCACTCCGCCTTTGTTTCAATCAGTCTAGATCAGAAAAGTTGCGCGAGTGGTATCCTTTCGCTTTGCACCACTACTGCTCTGTATTTGATATCTTCAAGAACTTCAATCTGCTCATGGCGACAAGCGAAAAAAAATCAGGATGCATCTAGCAACTTATTATTTAAATTATTTTAACGAGAATACCAGAGTACAGAAATGTATACTTCCCTTTCCATTGGCTTAATAACTACTGCTTTGTTTATAAACTTATTTAATTTCCATATTAATGAATGATTATGACTAGTCATGTCATTATTTTAGGTGAATAGATGTTAAATGCCCCAAAAGAATTTCGAAAGGGCCCCGTACTCTGATGTATTTATCTATTTTATATAACATAATTTATATTTGATTTATATTTTGACCAACTAGTGTATTTAAAATATTAATTAAATATTGTATTGCAAATCTTAAATGGAATCTACAAATATTACAGGCTGCAGTTGAATGGTACAGAGGGACTGGTGGAAGCCTGAAGCGCAAGAAGAAAAATATTTATACGAGCCTAATTCTTGGAACTTTTGGACAATTTTAAATCATTCCACGTATGCAAAGCCAGGCACTTTAATGGACCTGTTTATTCGTCAACGCCCTCCCAAATTTAGGAAGAAACACCTCAAATTACAAATAGTTCATTCACATTAGGACAAATCCTCAAATTTGATATCATTTCACTTACTGAGTCAACATTTCTTTACGAAAAGTAAACGACGAATTACTCATAGTTGTCAAAAACAGTTTATTGATATTTCCATTCAATTATTCAATACAGTTTTCCTGTTTATTTATTGCGCCGTGCATTAAAGGAGGCGAAAGCGACAAACGGTAAGAGACCTGGTTTCACCAGTAACATTAACGCTAACTAGACGTTAAGAAGATTTTAACGGTCCGTTAGAGAATGTGCTTTATTTAACAATAATGGATATGGAATGATCTAAGAAATACATCTACTGTTACAGTTGAACGAAGAATAAAACGAAAGCAAACCATGGAATTGGAAGGAGAAAAGTGAAAATAACGGAAGAACATCATGAGATTAATTTTTAATTGTATTAGGGAAGAATTTAAGGCTTACACTAAAGAAACGTAAAAGTTAATTTCAAGAAAAATAAGAAATTCTTACATTGTTCTTTTATTATACATGCCATGTAATAAATAATAGCATAGTAGGCGGAAATAATAATAGTGGTTAGGCGAAGAGAGCAAGCCTCAAGGCTGAGCCTCACACAAATGAGACTATTCTTAAGTAGTATTTATTATTATTCATATTTCAAAAATTTCACGCTCTTCCAGGTTTTCAAGTATAACTCAAGGACAGAACGTCAACACATATAATTGAGACAGATGGTGAAAGTTCTTGCTCCAGTGCACTCAGGTTCCCTTCAATGATTTAGGGAGAAGAGACCTTTGCGCACTATGCTGGTGGTTGCCAGCAACACGGCCTTCTGCATGGTTCTGAGGTGCCACTCATTTTAGATGCGTTTTCTTCACAATCCTCCAATCTTCAGCCACAAGCCCATTGGTTGAAATAACCACGGGTACAATATCTACCTCTATTAGTTTGTATAGTTTTCAGCTCAAGCTGAGAGTAAGCTATTTTTCTCTCTGCTACTGCAATAGTTGTCAGCAGATTATGATCAGTGGGACTGCGATATCAATTGTTACCTACGAGTAGTTTTGTCGAATACCACGACAATATCAGGCTATTTGCTTCCACTGTTCCTATCTGTAACAATGGGAGTATCCACAAGATTTTGTTCTCTCATTGAATGAACTTGTTCTGGTAGATATTTGTAGTATGGCAGGCTTTCCTTTATCAGGTCGATCTTTTAGCAAGAGCTTGGTGGATGATTTTGCGGCTACATTATTATGACGTTGTAAATAATCTGTTTGTGCCAACTGAGTATCCACTGCCAGATATGTTGGATAGATTCGGTGGCCTTCTTACACAGGCGACACTTGTCACTGATGTTCTCTTTCATAATATATCGCCTGTAGTTATTAGTGGCTACTACCTGATCTTGAATGGCCAGTACAAATCCTTCCGTCTCGCTAAAAAGCCCAGCTGTTCTCAGCCATTCAGTCGATCTCTTCGCCTTATCTATGGAGTTACTGAAGTGATAACAAACCTGCCATGGGTTCCTTTGATCTCACTGCTCAATTCGGTCCTGAGTTTCGGAACTCTTGGATGTGATCTTCCTGGGCAGCTTCAGAAGTGTATAGCCGTGATCTTGTGCACAAATGGCCCGTCATGATTCGTTGTTGGTGAAATAATTTCTGAGCTGTTTTTCTTGCTGGCGACACATAACTTCAAGACTTAACAGTCCACGGCCCCCATGATGTCTTGAAAGATACAGCCTTTCGGTGGAACTTCGAGGATGATGCATCCGATATTTTGATAGAAAATTTCTGACTTTTCTATCAGCTTGCAGATATCTCAGACCGCGGCAACTCCAAATGTATGTGATGCTGCTGAAGAGCCCAGGTGTTAATTCCTGTAAATTTGTTTCTTGAATTAATACAGGACTTTGCAGATTTTCGTCACACGAGAACCTTTCTTTCCCTTGTTTTCTTATTTTTCGTCCGCAGTTTCCTAGGGCTGCTGGAGGCCAGATACTTATATTCATCGCCACTGAAGAGTTCTTGAATTCTCAAATCTTCCAACAAATGAGGTTCATTCTCTGTATTCTGGACGCTACCTCTCTTCACGTGAACTACTGCGCACTTCTCCAAACCCAGATCCATACAAACAGAGCTGCTGAAGCTTTCTACTAGTGTCAGCATGCTGCAAGTTATTCTGGCCCCTTTAGCATAAGAACTTGCAGAGATCATCCATATATAATTGGTGGGAAATGATCTTCTTGGGTTCTTCAAAGCATACCATAGCCAGGAAGCATTCAACATCCTACTCAAGGGTTTAATACAAACCAAAGCAGAAACGGACTTAGGCTATCTCCCTGAAAAATGCCTCTACAAATTTTTAAAGTATCTGTCTGGTAACTGAATTTCCCTCGCATTACAAGCAGTGTTGTTCGCCAGCTGTTCATACACGTTGTAAGAAATGTAATGATAGAGGATAGACTTATAGAGTTGAAAGTTCGCTGCAACCAAGTGCGGAATAGAATCAGATGCCTTTCGGAAATCAATCCAGCCCACTGACAAATTATGCGCTTTCTTTTACATGCGGATACAATGTTATCTATTATTAATAATTCTTGCATCACTCAGAGATCACTTTCCTACAACCAACCTGTTCTGGCAAAAAGCAGCTCATTTCTTTCCAGTGCTCGTCGAGTTTGAGTGGCAATAATGGGTGAGAACTTTATAAATTGTGGGATTAGACATGTAATAGGTCCTATGAATTCTCAGAGACAAGACATTTCCTCCCCTTTAGGTAACATAATCTCACACCCATGGTACAAAATTCTGTAGCACAGATATTTCTTACAAAATATTTTGAAATTGACTCATAATATATCATGAGTACGTCAGATATTTCCACCCAAAATTATGGATTCCATCTACTCCTGGAGCTTTCCAATTGTGAGTTCTCTTTATAGATCTTTTTACATCCTCTCTTGAAATCACAACTCCATTCATTTCTGGGATATTATGACACTTCTTCTTCCTGTCGTATCCAGTATGCTTCATCAAAATGTTGCTGAGTGGACCAGATCTGAGACCAGAAGTCGTCATGGCAAGAAGCCCCTTAGAGTTTATATCATTGTCGTTGGCACCTCTGACTCCCTAAATATCTATAAAAGCCTTTTTGGTTGTTAGAGAAGAGAATTTTTGGCTCTTGCGTCGCGCTGCTTCATTCTGTGTATTCTCGCCCCTAGAGCTGCTATTCTTGTACAATCTCATCTTCAACATTGAGTTTACTTTCCAGGTCTTTATGTTCTTTTTATCTGATCTTACGAGGTGGAGCGAATAGTTGCGCGAACCATATTTGAAATTCCTCCTTTGTCTCTGAAATACTCCAGCAATATGCGAGATATCTCGTCTAGCTTGGGCAGGGCCTCGGGATTCAATTCCCCACAAAACCAAAATAAAATACAAAAGTAGGGAGTAATTTTTGGGGTTATAATTTATAGATCACCCTTTTAACCTTTGGGGACCGTCAGGTACGCATGCGGGCCATGGAGGACGTCGGGTTATTTGGAGTCAAAATTTTGTTATAAAATTGCGTTGGCTGTAAAAATAGATATTTACGTGAAAAATACGAATAATCAGTTCACTGGATCAAAGGAAAAGTGTCCATCATAAATTTCTGATTTACCAACTAGTAAAATAAAATTAGTCGTATTGTGGGTTAGCAGGGATTCGGACGCGTAGCCAATAGAGCCTAATAAATTAGTAATATAGTAATACAATTCGTCCGTCCGTCCGTCTGTCGTGGGGAACAAACCTAGCGCCTAAATCACAGAACGTTTTTCCAAATTGAAAAAACCCCCTGTCCATCTGGCTCTAGTTGAAGATTTGAAATTTCGAAAAAGTTTTTAATTTTTGGCGGGTACTCTTCATGAAGCCCCGGACATTTTCAAAATTTTCTCAAACGGCTCTAAATTTTTCTTAAATTTCTTGTAAAAGCAGAGTAAAATAACTTATAAAAGTGGCAGAGCCCGATTTCCCACAATTATCTCAAAATTAGAAAATTGAAAAGTTTGAATTTTTCCGTCTTCTACAACAATAAAATTGAAGATAAGATTTTCCTACAAATTAAATTTTTGTCCATAATTATCTCTTTCTTTAAAAATCATGTAGATTTTTGAAACTTTTAGCAGTTTTCGTGCAATAGAGCATGCAATATTTGCAATTTATAAAAACAACAAAAACCGGATTTTCTTACAAACGGCTCGAAATTTTTCTTTAAATTTTTGGTTGGGATAGTACCAAATGTAGCCTATCCGATGACATTAACTATATTGCTCTATTGTTTGTTTTTTCAAATTACAAAAAAGTAATTGTTTTGACTTGTTGAAGAGTGAGAGGCAAAGGGGTCGGTAGGCCCTCGCAACGTAACACGTTATCCGTCCGGACCACTTGGTGTCAAATGGCGTTGGTTATAAAATTAGATATCTAGCGTGAAAAATACGAATAATCAATTCACTAGATCAAGAAGAGAGTCCACCATACACTTCTGATTTACCAACTAGTAATATAAAATTTGTCGTATTGTGGGGTTTTTTGGGCATTTCGGCGAGGAACCAATTAAGCACTAATAAATTAGTAGTATAGAAAGAAATTAATATTAAATTGTAATAATACTAAGTGAGTAAAACTAACGTTTATCTGTTCATATTACAGAGGACCGATTCTTTTAAGGTGAACGGAAATTTTCGTGTCAAAGGAACTGAATCCCCGCCAAATGAACTGGTATACGCATAACGGAAAAGTTCAATTACTTTACTGCATTATGAATCATTAAACCTCTGAAGTAATTACTGAAGCATTGGGTCAGCAGTACTGGGGCATTCGAGTTGTGAAAAACTTGGGTCACAAAGGTTAACGGGGTAAGAAGCAAAAATATCGTTTGCCTGTTCAAAATTGGCTCCGTGAACCACTGTGGCCACGGTGTAATTCTTTAGACTGTGCCCCCGACAGCGCGACCAGCGAACAAAGCGAAGAACGGGAAATGAGAACATGGGTTCTGTTTTACAGTTCAAATGTAAATTTTTGTGGCGAAAACACACGCTTGGGATAGTATAGAGCGTTTTTCCCAAAGGATGAGCCAAAGTGACAGCTAGTGCTGGCAACATACGTGAAGGTTCTGTGGTCGTCGTGCCCTTGAGCCCATTAGAATCCCTTCCCGCAGTCGTTCGTTTTCAGTTGGCTAACTTGTAAATGGATTCGATTTTTCCTTTTGTGATGTCCTCGTCCGACAAAAAAATAGTGCGCCGCGGGAAAAAATTGAAATTAGGAAGTCCCGTGTTATGTGCTCTTCTGTAAAAACTCTTTTCCCAATAACATACATTGATTTACTTTTGTGTGATAAATATTTTGTTTATTTTAAAACCGAGACTTGAATGCGAGATGCGTACCAATGCACGTGGTTTCGGCCTTTGGGCTGTTGGGTGGGGACACTGATTGAGACTTTCTATTTACATTCGTGGCAGTTTTCTTTTACTGATTAAGAGGCATGTTAAGAGATTTTCCACATACGTAATTAAATTTAAATATTTCCCGAACTCGCGTACGTGCATATATTTAAGCGAAACTCTTAGACTTCGGGATAGGGATGTTTTTACAGGAGCCATTAGCACTTTACGAACGGGTGTGGCTGAACAGCTGTCGCGGGGGAGGATACTTCTCTGAAATACATGAGATGTTCACTTGTTTTCGCGAACTGTCACTTTGGCTCATCCTAGGAAAATCTTCTATACAACCTTGCTTGGTCTACTACCCCACACTTGCAAAATTCCACAACCCCGGAGTGGGTTTCTGAGCGTACCTGTTGTGGAATTTGATGAAATCTCGGCGTGTCTCTCTTTGAACAGTACTCTATAACTTTAGATATGAAGATGAGTGTGAGTATGTTCCAAGACCTTCTTTTCCTACACCGTTAGTGCAGTTAGAACATTCGATGCTCTATACAATTTGCTAAATCAATTTATAGAAATCTTAAATTATGGGTGCAAACTTGTTGCGCAGACGTATGATGGTGCTACAGTTATGACAAGAAATTAAAAGATATACAGACAAAATCAGCAGAAAGTCTTATTTAATTACTGCCATGCAACAATAAATCTAGTGTGGTCTCAGAGTAGCGGTAGTATTCTTGAATGCAGACTTTTCTTTGCCTACATAAATTATTTCCAAATGCTTTCTTATTACTTTTCTAAACGTACAGATGCTCTGAACCATGTGACCAAACTCACGTTATCTAAAGATACTCAAATTAGACGGTCCAAATCTCAAGTTGAATTTGTGAAAGTGCTTAGAAAAGTATGAAGGCCATTCAATAAGTTACGAGACAAATTGCTACAGCTCAAAAACGATTTATTTGAGAAAGTTGTCTACCTGAACTAGCAAAAAGCGCGAACAGAAAAACGATAAATTCAATCTGGATTCTACTGTTGTTTATTGTGGTTGGTTTAACCAACTTGTCTGCGCTGTGTAGTTTTCGTGCTTTTGAAATCTCTAGAGTTCATTTTTTAATCCGAACGAAGTGGACGAGAAGAAAAGAGCTGCAAATTTCCCCCAAGGAAATTTACTTTCTGCAGCTAGTAAAAAGCATTCGGCAGTACTGGGAATGCAAGAAAACTAACGTAACAAGCAACAGGCGCGTATCTGCTAACAAAAATTTTCCCAATAATATTTGTAATTAGAAGTTCTGAAGGAAAATCAGTGCATAAATGCGTCAGTTTGTAGAATGATGGTTGCTCACTTAATTTTCGTGATTACATATGCTACTCTTTATTTCATCAGTCAGAAGAAAGAAACTTGGATTAAACTCGCCCATGAGTACAAATGCCACAATGAATTTTTCCTGCTGAAGCATTTTCAATACTAGCGAGTAATTTACTCGAATATTTTGTTCGAGAAAGACTTAATAATTAACGAAAAGTATTTTAAAACAGACATTATATACAGAGGTACTGCGCACTTACAAGAGTTACTAGTTCCCTTTTTTTCAGGAAGACGTTAGCAAATAAGTGTCTTCTTAATGTTTACAAGTTATCAAGTTTGTTTCCAGTAATACCCATTTCTACAAGTGTTGAAAGAAGCTATTCAGCATGCAAAAACAAACTTAATGCTGAAAAAAAAAAAAAAAAAAAAAAAAAAAAAAAAATTTTTTTATTTAATTTATATTTTTTAATATTTAATGAAATTAATTTTTTTAAATTTAAAATTTTTTTTATTTATTTATTTATTTATTTATTTATTTATTTATTTATTTTACGTAAAATAACAGTTAAAACTGCGTATGACGTGCTATGGGGAAAAGTGAATTGTGTGCACATTTTCAAAATTCTGTGATCCCTACACTAATTCATATACTACTTAAATTTAAAAAAAGCTCCCATGTAATAAAGTATATTTTCAAGGATAAAAAGGCAATACATTTTGGCTCTTATGTTGTCCTTCGGAATAATACTTCATGCCGCAACAACATGGAAACGATAACTTGAATAATTGTATTTCCCACTGAATTCTAGAAGACGTGCACAGAAAATGAAGTTACATTTTGTCAGAAGCAAAACCCAAAGGGGCCATCTCAGCATTTGCGCAATGGATCAGAAACTGGACGAAAAACCTGATCGAGATGGAGGTCATTGACCGGAGGCTGCAATACAATACTTGTTACAGGTTGTTTATACCATTTATACAGTTCAAATGGTTAAATAATGCATTATTATATTTTAAAATTAATGTTACTTTTCTTGTGATGCTCAGTATAGTTTTAATTGTATAGAAACAGTTATGCAGCAGAAACGATTTCACGTGGGATTTAAACTTTTCTATCAATTTAATCGTTTAATGTCATCTGGCAAGTGTTGTAAAATAATGTACATGTATTGTATGTGAATTTTTGTAAGAGCTGTTGATACTGTCACCTGATGAATATGATTTCTACGTCAGTGTTTTAGTAATAGACTTCGGCATTTTCTGAAAATATATTCCCGCCCTTAAACAAGTCATTTTTTACAAAAACCACTGATTCGTATAAACAGGCAAGGTAATGGTAAAATTCCCAGATTAATGAAAGAAACACATGAATCACGTGGGTGGTATTTGTTATTATTCGTAAATTCCTTTTGTAATCTAAAAGTCTGGGAGCTATAAGATGTATTTCCCCCGAATATTTGCCATATCTCAGGCGGGAAAAGAACATTCTAATATACACAACGAGCAGTATGAAGGCCGACTGAATTTGCAAAAATTCGAAAGCGTAGCATAATGAAATTAATTTAGTGTTCAATTCATTCAAATGGACGTTCCATTTTTAAAGGGTTTTTCTGAATTAGAGACCTAAAAGTTTTGTTGCCTTAACATCAGTCAATGGTACACTGTTCATTTTCAATGGAACACAGAATTGTTTACTTGAAATGGAAACTGCATTAAAAACCCTTGATCCAAAATGACGTGGTCAATTAGGTCAAATGATCAGATCAAGTCATGGAACATTTTTCAACAGAAAAACATCAATGATAAAAGTTTTTCTACCAATAATGATGCCTGGAAAGGTAAAAAAAATCATTTACACTTGCATATGACCTAATTTGTTGAATGCTTCATTTAATGAAAGTGAATCATTAGTATTTGCAAACTTCTTTCCTCCTCTTAAGAATCCTGTTCCAAGTCACCACTGATTTACAGGGTTTTAAACTACTTTTCCCAGTCTCGGGAGATATTTTAAAATAAACGTTTTCATTGAACAGTGGCGTCTCAGCTGGCAGGCAGTGTATAGGAATGCCAACAAAGGAGATTCACTTCAACCTCCCAGGTTGTATTAGGAATTTGGGGCCACGGGGAAAGATTTTTATTTGAAAGTAGATACATAGCTATTTAAACTTTACTCATGCATTTTTACTATATTCACTAGCTTATTCGAAACTTACTCTACACATTGGGAGGTGTCCATTAAGCGTCTAGATTATTGTTCGATAAAGTTTGCTTTTCAAGGATATAAATAATTACAATAACATGATTGAATATGAAGAGAAACTTAAGAAGTATCCTCTAAACATGCTACTGCCACATATAAGTAGTATTTTAGTTTAATAAGAGGGACATAATGATATTTAAATTTATACAACAGTTATAAATGGAAAATAATTCATGAAAATGTATACTATAAATAAAAAAATGCAAGAAAAGATAACTATGGAGGATGTAAGAGATCTTTTGAGTAACGTAATTTAATTCGCAGAAACGAATTGACTGTCTTTCAAGTTGATACAGACGTGCAGGAGAAGAAGGAAGAGAAGCATAAAATTGATCTGAAGTCAATGATTAAGATTTTACTCTACATTAAGATGCAAAAGTATTTTCAACCAACCATTTTTTTCGTACCGAGTCTCGATATCAGGATCTCTGAGTTACCTTGTTATGTCACTATGCTATAGAAGTTCTCGAGGTTCGATATAGGGCCGACGCATAAAAATGTTTTAACCCATTATTTCCAATATTGCAATATTTAAAATTTTCGAAAATAAGAGTCCGCAAAAATGGGATTAGCACCATGCTTTTACCCTCATTTGTTACATATGAGGGAAAATTGAAAAATAATTTAATGAAAAATTTTCATAATTACCTGAAAACTAGTAATGTTTTCAAAAAGTCCGTAACTTCCATTGGTTAATTGATTGTTTGATTAGTGATTCAGCTGCTAAGTGTAGTGTAGTGCATGTTTCAATCGTGGAATTTTCTTCCGTTTGGGTTTTGAGACCCGGCCCGACCTATGTCGGCCGGATTTTCCTAAACAGGTATCTCCCACCAGCAGGGCTCGTCCCAGCCGGACAGGCTCTAAGCCCCAAAACATGGACTCCCAGTGTATGTGGAAGTGTAGCGCATGTAAGTAAGTGCCGCATGCAAGTATTTGTAAGTAAGGGAAGGAAAGATTGCGCGATGTTTGTTTTGCAAAAAGAACTATTTGTGGATAATAAATTTCATATGAATAAATAATCTATATCTTAAATATTGTTAGTTGTACGGGGGATCCAAAAAATTTCAAACTTTAAAATTTTTCCCTAAATCGAGGGGTTTAACGGTGAAAATAGGACCTATCCATCTTTATAAGTGTTTTCACTCTATTCTTGCAATACATTTAAAGAAAAATGGAGCTATTTTTGACAAAATTTTGAAAAAATTTTTAAGGACTTCATGTAAGCACTCCCCCATTCATTGAATTCTATTCAAAATCGCAGGGCGTTGGGTCAGATCTCAACGTCCGGGGAATATTCATTTTGGGAAAAATAATACTAATAGATTTTTCGCTGGAGATGTTCACAGATGGACGTTAAAAAACTTTTTTTTGGTAATACGGAATCACAAAACGTGGATTATGGTTACACTACGTATACGACACTACATATACGTACACAACATATAAATACGTATTAGAAAAATAATTTACTACGTATTGGAGCAAAAAAACATCTTTTTCAAGTATGGCCACAAAAGAGTATTTCTGTCCCAAAAGCAGCATTTTTCCCACAGCAGCAAAAATTGGGTTTTTAAAAAATTTTCCCCAAAATTTAACACATTTAAGTCTTTTCCCTCTTCATTTTCCCCCAAAATGTCGCTCCGCCGTTTGGATGAAATATCATCACTCACCGCCAGTCCACCACCTCTGGACTTGGCATCAGTGTACCTCGTTTTCGTAAGTTGAAAGAGCATTTGACCGGAATTCGCATCAGCGGCGACATTGAGATGAAAGAAGAGGTTCGACGCTTCCTCAACGACACGGCGGCGAGCTGGTGATACGGGGTCACAAAAATTGCTTCTGCCCACACAAATCCGCGACAAAAATGGTTATTATGTAGAAAGAGATAAATGCTCAAGCTGCCCCAAGATTTACCGGGAGAGGTGGCTCAGTGCATCAACTGATGTCATGTCTGGCGTCGGCTCAGGAGTAGCGACGGCGGCGGTTTTTCGACACTGGCTCGTCAGCTAGGCCCAAATTAAGACGCTGTCTGGGTGAAATTCTGGCGGCCGGCTGCTCTGATCGGTTTTTTCCGTGGTTTCCCCGATCAACGGGGAATCCGGAACGTACCTATCAAACGGGTCACGGACCTCATGCGATCTTTCCTTCCTCTTTCCTGTCCTATCCTCACCCCCTTACACACTACACACACTAACAGTGCACTACACATCACACATGCCGAGAGATCGGTCGAGGGCTTGAGCTTTTCCCGCTGGGGTGGTGCCCCGCTGGTGAGAATCCTGCATGGGAAAACCCCTCTAGTCGATGATAGGTCGGCGCTGGGTCTCGCCATCCAATGGGGAAAAATTATCGCCACTTCCAGATGAAAAAGCATCACTACACTTATGGAACTAATGACCTCCGTAGTTGTCGCGCTTGAAATCACTAACAATCTTTAAGCTTTAAATGTATGTATTACTCGCATAAATTTCTCAAGCTTTAAATGTATGTATTCTCGCACAACGTTTCTTGCCCCATGGATTGAAGAAATGCGGGTAGTGTGAGGTATTAAATTACGAAATCGGCCATTAGATTTTACGAAGCAACGCCAATCTCAGGAGAATCAATCATGCCTTCGAAACCCCTCAATAATTTGCGTTCTTTCTCAGGAGTTCGAGGTATCTCCTGTGATGGATCTTCACTTGCTTCGGGTTTATTGATATTTCCGTGTTTCGGGGGCTCCCCTGCGTTGGTCATTAGTCCCCTAAGTAGTTCATTTTTTTTCGAGGGATGGCGGTGATCTTCCCCCGCTGAATGGCGAGATCCGGCGACCACCGTCGGATAGTCGGTTTCCTTAACCAGGACTCTCCACCAGCGGAACACCCCCCCAGCCGGGACAAGCTCTAAGCTCCGACCGGTCTCCCGGAATGTTATTGGATGTTAAAAGTTTTTGTTTTTAGGGGGAAAAAAAAAGGGAGAAAGGAAAAAAGGACAAATCCCGCGGACCGTCCCGTTGAGGGTCGAGGCATTACCGGTTTAAAGGGAAAAAAGGAAAAACCCGATAAAGGGCACCCGGCCTGCTCCTCAACCAAAAAATTTGCCTCGAATTGAATTCCTACCCCTCGGACTGATAAAACCCTCCTCAGAGCAATCCCGGTTTTTCTTTGGGAATTTGAAGTAAATCAGGGACAATACTCATCAGAGAAAAAAATTTCATATCCGCCAATGAAGATTTTGGAAGTTTATAGTGTTCGGATTTTGTTCAACTGTTGTTCGCCGGAAGTAAGGTCATCGTAGAAAATTTTCTTTTTAAAAAAATTGAAAATAAATTTTTTTGTGTGTTTTAAAAAGAGCCTTATTTTGCTGTTTAATTCCAAACGGTTTCAGAAAATTCCCCCAAAATGGTGGTTAACACCCCTTGGTCTTACATCGGATTAAATCAACCGGAGAAATAATGGGGAAAAAGGTTTAAAAGGAACAAAAGGAAAAGTTTAAAGAAAGTTTAAAAATTTTTGAAAATCTTTTTTTGAGTTTGGGAAATTGAAGGGAGAACTAAAAATTTTTATTTTAATATTATATGTTTAGTTTTTTGTTTTCCCGGAAGTTCATCAAATTTAAAAAATTCAAGGCAATTTTTTCGTGGTTTTAAAAATTTTTTTTTATAAATCGATAGTACTAATGAAAATTAAATGAAATCTTCCGCGCGATTCTTTTTTTTAAATTAGAAAGGCCAAAAAATGTTGCCATCCTCGAAAAAAAAATTTAAAAGGCGGTGAAACTAAATTGCCACTGGGTACTGGGGCTTAATCAAAGTCATCTACGTGATATTTTTGGGGGTATCATTGATTTAATTCCCCCTACCACTCGGCTTTTTCTTAAACGATGGAATGAAGAAATGCGGGGGGAGTGGGGTATTTGTTACAGTCGGCCCTGGTTAAAAACCAATGCCAACCTCGGGAAATTCAAGTCAAACCCCTACGTGTGGCGAGGTCATTGCTCTGGGTGGGAACGACAGAGACCAGATGGGGAATTTTGGTGCCCCCCCTTAAAGGACCTGGACTACCTCAGCCATTTCTTTAGTAATAGAAATTGCTAAACGAATTTCTCGACTATGATAGCCAGCTTTGGCTGCTTATGTTTCGTGCCAGCAAGTTTTAATGTTTGGGAACGTTGTCATCAGTGCTCGTTGCATTTTTTCCTTAAAC
Source organism: Teleogryllus oceanicus (assembly GCA_964035755.1). NCBI lineage: Eukaryota > Metazoa > Arthropoda > Insecta > Orthoptera > Gryllidae > Teleogryllus > Teleogryllus oceanicus. The sequence goes on from CAXIVR010000005.1 coordinate 24,108,523, forward strand.
TTTTATTGCTCAAGGGGGGGGGCAAGGTCATCGTTCAGAAAAGTTCCCAGTAGTATGCACAAATACCCGGGCCCCAAAACGTAAAAACTCTTTTTTGGAAATTTCTTAAAATGTTCTGGGCGGATGAAAACAAATTATCAGTTCCCCATGAGGAGACAGAGCGCGTCAAGGACCCTCATATGCCCGTTTGGTGCCGGCAAGTGGTAAAACCGTGAGTGACAGATCCGCCATACGAAATTCGGGTTACTGAAGTCTGTATAGGATTATATCTTAAAACTAAGTAGGAAAGCAAAAAAAGAGCGCAAATAGTCTCGTTATTCATGTATCTGGGGCGATGAGGTTTGGTGTTGACAGTTAGGAGTCTTACGTTTCCATGGGGACGCATGCTCTGAGCCAATCGGTTCAGTTCGTCAGCACCCGCCGACCGTGTTGCCGATGTTGCGTACTCCCGCGAAACCCTTTTTGATATTCCACACGGGTGCGGGAAAGGAGGGCTCTGGCTACGTCACGGCAAAAGGGCGTACCCTGTGGCATCTAACAAGGAAAAAGCGTCCCCGAAGAATCTACAATTGTTTTGAAAGTACGGGCGTTATTGAGCATTGAAAATTGGTACGTACCGTCGTGTCGACAAATATCTGACCGGGCCGTGCTGTTCACCCTGGGTGATGACTAGGGGCTCGTGTACCAAGAAAACTTGGGGGGCAATACATCAACACGTGCCAATTGGGTTACGAGCATGGGCGCCGCGCTCGTCTCGGACGGATTAAAAAAAGCCCTGACAGATTGTAAACGATGGTAGGATTTCGAAATCCCTTGCCATTTCAACGGAAACTCATTAATCACACAGCTTGGCGGGGCTCTGTTCAAAAGTTTATTAATATGCATCGGACAATCTGAAATGTTTAAGTTGAAATTTTTATTCAAGTAAATTCTTTAGTCTCTCTACTGTGATTTATTTTAGGTTACCCCAAACCATTGCCATATTTTGTCTAAATGGTACGTAAAAAAGAAAAAAATTTTCAATTTTCCCAAAATTTTTATTACTTTTTTCGAAATTGATGAAATGCTCCTCTTAAACCCTTTTTGGGGTTTGGACCTTTCGTAAAGTTCCTCCACTCTTAAAATTGTCACGTCGCAGTCAGGCGTCCTTTTTTACCCCTTTGGGGGGGTTTGGCCCCCAATGGAGCCAGCGAGTCCCCCAATTTTCAAAGCCTCTGTGATTTCCCGGGGCTTAAAAATAATTCGTCTAACGACCCGGCAGGTTCAAATTTTTATCAGATTCTATTATATTTTCGGTCCCTAAAAAAAGTTAAATACCGAAAATTATAAAAGAAACTGCTACTGTATAAATGGGGTTTTTAAAGGGCCCAATATTGAAGTTTTTAAAATTTTTGGGAATTCAGTGACCGTGATAATGAAGACAGTTCAGACAAACAGTGGTGGTAAAAAATCAAAACCTTTTTGATCCGTTTTTAAAAAAACTTTGTTTCTAATTTTGGAATGTGTTGTGTTGCTGTGATTTGACTGGGCCTATGGCTTGTAAACATCTGTATCCGGCAACAACACGAAACTACAAAGAAGATGTTTTGAACGTATCGCAATGCCCCAAATTTAATCTAATCCTTCCCGAAATATTGAAAATTTTCAACAAGTAGAAAACTTTGGGGACTGTCCTGCTACCATGAAGCGCAGTCTACGTGCCCATGAACATGCGACGACATTTATACCCCTAAAACAAAAAAAAAATGCTTTAAAAGTGAAAACGTAAACAAAATAAATCCATAGGACAAACGGTACATCGAAGTGACTTCGAATACATTCTTAGAATCAAGGGTTAAATTTGTCCCCACTAGCGTAAACAACGCAAAAAATGGTGCAGGTGTCATTTTTTTGGAAAACCCCGGTTATTTACTTTCTTGCACTCATTCTGAAGAAAGTGTAATAATCATGCACCAAACTGCCTATTTTTAAAAAAAAAATTTCGAATTTGGTAACGAAAACGCGGATGAATTTTTTTCCTGTATCTAAATTCTTCCTCTAAACGTGTATTCAAAACCATGTTTTGTGAGTCTTTGATACCAAAAAATTTATTGCAAAAAATCTTTTGTCCGTCCATCCTCAGTCTGTGGTTCAACGCTGCATAAACCCTTCAGCCGATTTTCTTCAAAATTGATATTCACCATCAATCTGAAAAGATCGAAATTTTCAAATTGAAACGGACATACTGATTTTTGAAAAACTTTTCCCAAGTCAACAATATATTATTAATTTAATTATATGTCATTAGATTTAGGGGATCAATAGTTTTTTTTAAAATTATATGTGTTCATATATTATAAAAATTTCCCCAAAATTAACCACAAATTTTTTATTAAATATTGTTCTCGGGTAGCCTAAATAATGCTTAAGTGAAAATGCAGTTCTAATTTTCTTGGGAAAATTTCCCCATGTTTAAATTGTATAATTTAACTTTTATTAACGTCCTCAACTACAATTTGAAGATAAAAAAAATTTTTCCCTTTTTTTACTTTCTCCTACAGAGTGGAGAAAGATATATAATCTGGGGAAAAATGCAATTTTAGGTAGAAACTCTTATTACATGGCCTGGTAACGAAAAGTGGGTAAATCAGGGTTTCTAAATTAAAAAAATTCTCTATCGTGGTATAGCCAGAATCCGTGTTTTGGACCCTTTATACCGAAAAAAAGAATGCGGGAAAAAAGTTTTTCCCGTCCGTCCGTCTGTCCGTACGTCTTCCATCCTCTGTCCTCTCTGTTGTCCCTCCGTCGGTCCCTCGCCGTCCATCTGTCCCCCCGTCTGTCCGTCTTTCCTTCTGTCTGAACAACGCTGCGGGTAAACGGTTCAGCCGATTTTTTCCTAAATTTTTCCCCAATTCTGTCTTAGGGCGCGGTCCCTGAAATTTTAAATCAATATTTATATTTTGGGATAATTTCAGTGTCCCTGAGTTTTTTAAACTTTAAAAAAAATGTTTTTAATTACATTTTGTTGTAGGATTGGGGGAAGGACTTTAAGAAATTGCATCATAAGTTCAACCCCCATTTTCGAAAAAGCAAAATTTCTTTTTCCGGGGGTTTTAACTAAAAATGAATAGTAGAAATTTTTTACTTCTTTTTTATTTATTTATTTATTTATTTTACGTCAAAAAAAATTAAAACTGCGTATGACGTGCTATGGGAAAAAATGAATTGTGTGCACATTTTCAAAATTCTATGATCCTACACTAAGTCAAAAATTAAAATTTTAATTTTTAAAGGGAAAAAAAAAAAAAACTCCCATTGTAAAAACTTTTTTAAAAAAAAATAAAATACATTTTGAAAGGGGGAAAAAAAAAAAAAAAAACTCCCATGTAATAAAAACTATTTTCAAAGGGTAAATAAGCAATAAATTTTTAATTTTGAAGGAGGAAAAAAACAAAAAAACCTCCCCTGTAATAAAAACTATTTTTTGGGTAAATAAGCAATAAATTTTGGGTCTTTTACTTCCTGCCCCCGGGCAACATGGGAAAAATAATTTGAATAAATTTTATTTTCCACTGAATTCTAGAAGACGTGCGAAATGAATTACATTTATGTCCAAAACAAAACATGGGGCCATCTCAGCATTTTTCTCAATGGATCGAAACTGGACAAAACCGTCGAGATAGACTTCTTGAAATTTTTCCTTAAAGATGGGTTTTTGGGAAAATGGTCATATACAATTTTGAAAAATTTAGTCTTTTCGGGTAATTGTTTGTGAAAATGGGGAGAAAATTTGTTCTGTTTTTCCCCTAGTTTCCTTTCAAAACAGATCTTCAAAAGAAACTAAAAAACCCACAATTTTTTTTAAAATTTTTTTAATGCGTTGAAAAATGATGCCTCGGCAAACCCCTGTAATTTCAAAAAATTTCAAAAAAATTGACATATTAAAAAACCCCAAAAATTTAAAATGCAGATGTTTTCTTTAAAAAAATTCTTTCTAAAATTCATCAAATAACGGGCCCTTCAAAAGTTTTGAAAAAGCTAGTAGTTTGGGAATTTACGCTACAAATTTTAAATTTTCTAAAAAAAAAGTTTAAAAAAACTCCCCAATTTTGTTTAAAATTTCTCCTCGTAGATTAATAAAACGGCCCACACTTCTGGTATTAGAAGGGAGGGGCAGGCTGGGAGCTCCGCTGCCGCATTTTGTTTTCATTTCATTTTTATTTTTGCAATTACATAATCATATATTACACTTGTTTTTTGGGGGAAAATTCCCCTTAAAATTCTTAATTCTAAAATAAATCTACTCAGGATGGGAGCTCATGGCGCCACTTTTCTCCCAAATCGACCCGCATGTTCAAAAAGAACTGGGGCCTGTTTTAATTCTTGTACGGGGAAACTGGTTGAGCGAGGGTTGAAATGGAATAAGTGGTCGTTTTTGGTTGATGTATGATAAAATTTGCTGGAGATGTTGGTAATTAACGGTATTATGAATGAAATATTTAGTTCTTTTGCAACTGTAGATTTTAAACGAAACCCTGGAGCTTGAGTAATTGTTCGTAGGTATTTATTTTGGATGATTTGAATTTTTTTTTAAATTGGTTCTTGAGGCAACCGCTGCGACATGTCGCCGTGCTCAGCCATCGAGACCTGGGGGCGCGGCATTGCCTCCCGGGGGCTACGCTGCGAGGGGGCTACACCGACAGACGCGGCGGAAGCCACTGGGGGGTTCGTGGAGTTTTTACGGAATACGTTTTTCTTCCTGTTAATGTAAATCACCACGATGCCGAAAAGGACGGTTTCAGCAGACCGGAAATAAAACTGACACTGCACTATTACTAAAATAGTTAAATGAGAAAAAAACACTTAATTGTGTGTATCGTCAAATCTTCAATGCATGCACTAATGTGTTGTTCCTTTAATGAGTGTTAATATTTTCTTGCCAAATGTTGCAAGTCTCAACCGAGAAACTTTCTCTCGTAAGTGATCAAGTAAATGTCAGTTGTACAAGGGAAAGATATAAGTTGTGGAAATATTACGTCCCTTTCTAACTGATGCAACAAGCTCTTTTCATTTTCTTTGGTATCATTTTCTTTTGATAACATAAATGAAACTATAAAACCTGGATTAAAAAAACATGTTCATTATTAGTTATGGATTCATTTGTCAGAATAATAATTATAATTAATAATTTAGAACTCCAACTATCTACCTCTTATCAGTGGCAAGGTTTCCTCGAGAGAAGTCAAATTTAGGAGATTCTAATGTTATTCATTTTCTTCGCCCATATCAGATGTTGATAAAAATGTTATAACATTTTGTTGATAACTGATTTTATTTATTTTATTTTATTTATTTTACGTCAAAACAGTTTAAAAACTGCGTATGACGTGCTATGGGGAAAAAGTGAATTGTGTGCAAATTTTCAAAATTCTGTAATCCCTACACTAAGTCATATACTACTTAAATTTTGAATTTTGAAAGGGAGAAAAAAAACTCCCATGTAGTAAAATCTATTTTCAAGGATAAATAAGCAATAAATTTTGAATTTTGAAAGGGAGAAAAAAAAACAAAAAAACTCCCATGTAATAAAATCTATTTTCAAGAGCAATAAATTTTGGCTCTTATTACTTCCTGCCGCGACAACATGGAAACGAAAATTTGAATAATTGTATTTCCCACTGAATTCTAGAAGACGTGCAAAGAAAATGAAGTTACATTTATGTCCAGAAGCAAAACAAGGGGCTGATTTTTTGGCTTAGGATTGTTGTGTGCGATAGAATTTACGCACAATTCATTATTGGTATTTCCATCTTCACTTGATAAACAGGAGTGTGTTCACTTGATTCTTTTCATAGTTTGTTTGTAAAATGAACAACGTACGAACAAATTACATGAGTTTTTATGGGCTTGACTGGTTCTTTTTTTGTCTTACAATACTAGACATAGAACCACTATCCCAGGACAGATCCTATCAAAAATAATAGGTTACAGTTTCAAGAACCCACAAACGTGGAATCTGAGAAGTGTATTAGTAGAAATTATTTCGTATACTTAGGGACAAGAATTATCCATTTTTGGCATAAAGAACTAACAATACGAATTTTTCTGACAAAGTATCGTTTTCCTCCACTGGAGCATCATAATACTTTCTGCAAACTACGTATGTGGTATCGAAAAGTAACAGAAACTTAAATTGTACTTGATAAATAGGAAAATAAATACATTTCGGTTGGCCTCAGGCCGATAAATGTTTTATAACAGAGTTTTCATTACATATAAGATAAAAAATGCGTCCCATAAAATCACCTTCTCTAGTATTGAGTATAGCACCATTTTAATTATCAGTGGCGAATTCTCGGATATACCGCGTATACCGCCGTCATACGCAAGTAATTCGAAGGGCATAAAATATTTCATACGTTTGGTAATCCTCTTAAAAGTTTGAGATTTTGAAAGCTTTAAAACAGATGCAGAAAATAACTGTTTTGGAACTGAGCCAGTCAGTCTTCCGCATCCGTAAGCGCTATGAAGTTCGGTAGAGTGAGAAATTTGGAAACAGTTCTTAATGCTGTCCAGAGAATTCGCCAGCGCAGGAGAAGGCACCGCATGCCAGCCGCCATAACCTAGGGCTCTTCATATTTCAAGGGCAGGGAGAGGGGAGGATGCGTGTTTGGCGGTCGGTAGGCACCGCAAAATACTGCAATGAACAGGCCTTCTCTGATCGTTCGTAAGTTAAGCTTCTCTCAAGTTTTTGTGAAAATGGAGTGTGTTAATGATTCGGAAGTTAATGGTTTGTGTAATTGTCTTATAGAACACTTATTAAGGACGGAATTTCATAGCATTAGAATTTCAGAGCTCGAAATAAAAGACAACGGTAGAAGTGGCTTCCATAAAGGGCGGTATACTTAAAATAATGTTAATGATTCGCCACTGATTCTTGTATCAATGTTATGAATACTGAAATTTGAATTTCTCAATTACACGCAAAGGCAGCTTGCTTAGAAATCTCACACACAGTTACTGATCATGGAATGATATTATGAAAGGTTTAGGGTATGAAGAATGCCCCCACTCCCCAAAAAGAATTGAAAACACTCACGCTTTACATGGGTTTCACACTATGAGTTCTTGTTGATAGAAACAAACATGCTTTTCATCCAACGAATGCAAAGTCTGCGAAGAAGAGCTAAAGTAGTGTAAGGAAAGAATACTGAGAACTAACCTGGACATGTGTGTCTTGCATACACCTTATTCAGGCAGGTGCCATTAACACCAACAGTATTGTCTAAAGCGTATACGTTGTCACGAGGAGCAGTAGTTGTCCATGAACATTCATGTCTTTCATTTCTCACTGTAACAATAAAACATATTTCTAAGCCATTTACCTATGAGATCAAGGGTGCACCACTTCGTACAATTCAAATTATGCCAACTCTTTTCTCTAATTTATAATTCTAATTTATAATTCTAATCTACAATTATTAATAATTCTAATTTATATTTCTTCATCTGTAAATTAGATAAAAATTCGAACAACCTTTGGAAACTTTGCCGACATTTCACCAATCCAATTCAGATAATCCCCTCTTAAACTGAATTAAAATTGCATTCGACCCTGGAAAAGCTAGACGCACTCTCTGCATACTTCAATTATAAGTACTCACAAAATTCATCACCCCCACCGAAAAAACATCTGTAGAGATATTTCATACATTACTACACTGTTACCTATTGATTATATTTCTCCAGCCAACGTAAAACAATTAATCAAGAAAATCAAAAACAAATCTTCGGCGGGAATGGACACTACGTATATCGAATCGTGTTCTAAAACACCTTCAACTACATGCCCTTGATTCTCTAAATGCTATCAACAGTTGTCTAAGACTCAGATTCTTCTGCTCATGTTGGAAAAAATCAATAGTAATTCCCATTTTAAAACCGAATAAATCATCAAAACTTCCATCAAGTTACAGATTAATTAGTCTACTTCCAGCATTTGCAAAAATTGACGCACGGACGGAGAGGCGGAGGTACGGAGAGACAGATGGACGGACGGAGAGACGGACGGACAGAGAGACGGATGGAGAGACAGACGGAGGGACAGACAGATGGAGAGAGAGAGAGACGGACAGGCGGAGGAACAGACAGACAGACAGACGAAGATACGTAGTACGCGGACCTACAGTCGGACGTTTTAAAAAAAGCCACTTTTTCTGTTTGAAGGGACCCCAAATCGTGTATTTCCATTGAAATCTCGAAATCGATTTTCCTTTACATAACTTTCTCAATATTACGCATATTACTTCGTATATACGTACATATACGAGAAAGTAAAAATGAAATGTGAAATTCTGTTGAATTCTTCTTTGTTGAACAATAACAGGCAACCATTATGAGACTGTTTTATTTATTTATTTTTTATTTATTTTTTTATTTATTTATTTAAATTTTTAATTTAACGTCAAAAACACAAAAAAATGAGTGTGACGTACAATGGCAAGAAATCAATTATGTGAACGTTTTCATAAATTCTGGTATCCCTACCATAACTATTTACATGATGAATTCTGAATGCAGATGGAAAAGAAACGTTTGATATTCGATTAGTAATGTCAGTTTGGGGAAATTTTCTTAGGTCTGAAAACGTACAGTGCATTTACAATTACATGTTCTGACAAGGAGTGACGAGTAATTCGCGTTAAAGCTAGCATATTTGGAGAATATTAGAATATTATAATGTTTAATAATTACTATTATATATTTTTCGATCTATTTTTTGTTAGTCAACGCTATCAGTATCTCATTATTTATTAACTTTTAATTAATATACTTTCTCTCATACTACTTACGCAGATTATTGTAAGGCTAAGAAGCTCATCGGATATGTTCGTGAATACACTTAATACCTTATACAATGAATTCAATGCCAGAAATATATTTTTATTTAAAGTTTTGAATAAAAATCTATTGCTATTTAATTTCCAATTCAAATGTTCTACGATTTCAAATGTGTTTTACAAAAAATGACGCCTGAAATGTGTTATTTCGGTGAGAAATCGTCGCGTAAATAGTGTTGCATAACCATTACTAAAGGCGACAAAGTACGTGCTGTTATGCGTCAATAGTTTATATATTTAATGTAAGTAGATATACATCCAATATCGATATCACGACTAAATTAAGTGCAGTAGGTATATGTTTGCTTGTTTGATATCTTATCGCAAACAGGTGATCGAACCGAATATTTCCTTAAGTTATTTGTCTTTTTTGCAGAAAATTATATTATTTGTGTGAAAACTTTTCGAGAATGAAAAAAACATTGGATAAGAATAACGGACGAATATCTAGAAAATTGTGTGTGGTTTTCTTCAAGTAATATTGATACCAATATTGATAATTTATTAGTTCAAGTACTACAAGCGTATCTTCTTATTAAATCGTTACCTCATTCAATCTATAATTTACAATGTGTCTTTCTTCCACAAATACTTTTAAACCAATGGAGAAATGCTGCTCTAAAATTTTCTTGAAGAATTTTGAAAAGCTTAGAGAAATGCTGCTCTAACATTTTCCTTGAAGAATTTTGAAAAGCTTAGAGAAATGCTGCTCTAAAATTTTCCTTGAAGAATTTTGAAAAGCTTAGAGAAATGCTGCTCTAAAATTTTCCTTGAAGAATTTTGAAAAGCTTACATTTTCCTTGAAGAATTTTGAAAAACTCAGAATACGGAGGGGGTTTGCGACCCCAATACGATGGTTACTCCCCATAATGTTACTAGAAATGACGTATTTCGAAATGAATCTAGAACGTGGAGTTGCGTGACGACGCGGGGGGGGGGAGACGTGCTGATGAGCGAGACGGTGTAGGCAGCGAGGGGAGGGATTGCTTAAAAGAAGATTGACTAATAAAACCCCGACCGAGAAATACCGGCTAATCAGGTAATATGTAATAAAATGTATTAAGAGCTTTATGCAAAATCATTATAATAATTAATGCAAATAAAAGCATTCTTATAAATACATTTATCCTTATTTATTTGTTTAAACTGAAGTAGCAACTTGTTTTAATGAATTCAATGTGCTTCATTTAAGAATTGGTTTGGCCCTTGATTCTGAGAAGTATAATTTGATCTCCGAACTCGTAAAAGGCTGCATCTCTACAGTTAATACCTCCCCAAACTAAAAATACTTCGGACGGTTGATACAGACCTGTCGAGTGTTGCTCCGTGCGTCGCCTTCGGGGGACTGCTGAGGGTGAGTGCCGGCCGGTGCCGAAAGCGCGCTGGCGCCGGCTGAGATTACGACAAATCGCACGGAAATCCGGCGAAACCTTGATTGGACTCGTGGAGACTGTAGGTTTCCTGTAATATGAAGGCGCACTTTCAAAGAAGAAATTACAAATTCCTGCAGACAGGTGTACACGTCCTATAAAATTGTGGATGATGATATTCGATTTGCTTGCGTAGCCGAGGGAGGAGACGTACGCATTTATGCACTTCTCTTTCCTGGTCTGTGATTAGTTATGATGTATTGATTAGTTATGTAATATTGATTAGTTAGGATGTGTAGATGAAGTGATTAAATATAAATGTAACTTCATTTTCTGTGCAGGTCTTCTAGAATTCAGTGGGAAATACAATTATTCAAGTTATTGTTTCCATGTTGTCGCGGCAGGAAGTATTATTCCGAAGGACAACATGGCTAAGAACCCAAAATGTATTGATTGATTGATTGATTTTTTCGTATTTCCGGGCGCGACAACTGCTTCGGTCATTAGTCCCGTTAGTGTAGTGCATGTTTTCTCTCGGGAGATGTCCCAGCTCGACCGAAGAATATTTATTTTGAAAGAAATGCTACGAATAGTTTAGGTGCTAGTGCTTTTCACAGACGGGCGGCAGTTTTTTTTTTCAGAAAAAAAACTTTTTCGTTATCAGGGAGCCTGAAAACTTATGTTTCCATTGAAACCTCGAAATCTATTTTGTGAAGAATAACAATAATTCAGAGAGCTAGATCAAGTCTTTTTAAAATGCAAGAAACTACATTGTAATAAAATGAGATATAATGAAAATAAATTGTATGAAATCAAATAATTATAACATGAATATTTACCAAAGTTAGTTTTATAACATAATAAACATTTTCTTGCACATGGGTCGTTTGATACTGGCAATGCAAATGGTAATATGATTCTGCGAAAACTACATTTATACAATTCACTAAAACTCCATTTAGATTTTATTTCTTAATAACAAGTTCAAAACATAGCTTCTAAACACATTACTTCACACATAAAAAAATTGATGCGAAAAATAATAGTAACAAATAAAAAAGACTTTTTTTTTTTTCAATCAAAAAAAAAAAATTTTGAATGAACAGCTGAGTACCTGTTAGAATGGCTTGTTGTTTCTGAATAATCGACAGTGTACAATACACTTAAAAACAAATTTTGAATTAAATAATTGAAACATTGTATTTTACACACTACTTTACTAGAGACTTGGCCTTGTCAATTTCCTCAAATTGACAAAGAAACAAAATTACTTGCCTGCAGAATATTTGTCCGGTACAACCACGATTAAAATATTTTAATTCCACGACTAAACATTAAACAATGGTGAAAATTATCACATTTATCAATAACATCAAGCATATTTCAGTGTAATTAACCATGTAAAACATCAGCCATCTCTCCTCACTAATCAATCAGACATTACGAGGCCAACTGTTAAAACAATAAAAGTGCAGTGTAGCGTGTGCACTTTTCACAAACGATATAAAATTATTTTTTGACTTAAATTATTATACAAGTAATTAGAAATAATTCTGTACTCTATTTACAGGTTTTGTGCTCTGTACCCTATTTACACGATTTTGTGCATATCTGTACGATGTAATCCTGAGAGCAAAAAGACGTATGTCAAAATGTTATATTGTTGTTTTGCACTATTATGGCTGGTATAGTTTCCATCAGTTGCAAATTTCCTTTTCATCGTCTGATTTTACACAAATAACTAGAACTAGGCATTTTATTTCAAACTGGTGATTTAAAGCTTTAATTTAGGTGAAAATTTGCTAAACTTTTAGGAAAAAGTACAAATTTTAAGTGTAAAAAATATGTGTACAAACAGTACCAAAACCCATAATGCTTCAAATGACTTCCAATAAAGTTTTAGAAACTCAAAATATTTGTAAAAAACACTTCAAATTTGCATTTACATTAAAGATATTCTTCTAAAAACAGCTTCAATTTTTCAACTATTATTTCCATGGATGATGCAAATGTTTAAAATTTAGTACAGCTACAGTTTGTACTTTTTATATAACACAAAAATTCATGTAAAAGATCACCTGCAAGTTGTTCTTCAGCGTTATTATCTAATCACAATATACGACCATTCTCATTTACTTTCGAAATTTCAGTTGCTAAACCTTCCAAAACTACATTTGATTCTTCCCTGGATTTTCTTAACACTTCCAGACTTTTGTACCCTGATATTTGAAGATTTTTGAACTTTACAATCTCATTGTGATTTATGTTCATTTGTGCTTCTATAATTTCTCTATCAATCGTGTTGAAGGAAAATCTATATAAACATTAAAAGGTGACTGTTTTGTATGTTTATGTGGATAGGGTTTTTAGACATTACCTCAAACGTTATATAGAGGCGTTAATTCATTTGCTCTCGTCGGTACAATAGCGTTACGTATGCCCGCAAAATGTTGAATCAGAAACTTGGTTTTCTGACGTAAGACACACAAAGCTATTATTTTTCTTATTGTTTATTTCGTCCTCTCCAATGTCCTATCTCAGCTATAGCGTTGCCTATCTTATCAACGCCAAAATGTGCCAGTTTGATGTGAACTAGCCGTATGATTTCACGAGTAGGGATCATATGGTTAATCCACTTGATACGGATACGGATTTTTACGGATCCATGCTCGAAAGACATTTGGGTTGATCCGAACTTTACCAGCACTACATTATCTACAAGCTTCCAGCGTTCGGTCAGCCGTCCACCTGATGGCATCTGGATCTGTAGCATCTGGTTATCCACGTAAGAATAATATGACTCTCCGTGTGAGATCTTCCTCCTCTTGGACTCTTGCAATGGTTTCCCAAGTAAGATTTGGCAAATCTATGATATTCAGATTTATAGGAGAAGCGTGGAAAATATTCCTTTCTACCGCCGTTCCTGAGTGATTCATCGCATTTCTGCTGAGGACATCTAGTAGGTGATTTTGCGCTCCTGGACAATGTTCAACAGTAAATTAATATTGTCATAAATACAATATCCATCTCATTAGCTTATCGTTGTTGGGGTGACATCGGTTGACATATACTAAGGCTTTGTCGTCAGTCATAACGAAATGCCATCCTATCAAGTATTCCCAAAGATTGTATACTGCCCGACTTTGCTTCTTTCTCTGTGTCTGAGAAACGAATTTCAGAACCGTTAAGTACTCTACTTACCAGAGAGACAATCTTATCCTGTCCATGAATAGTCTGGTAAAGTATTGCAGCAATGCCATGATTGCTGGTATACGTTTGTTAAATACATGGATTGTCAAAATGGGGGTAAGTTATTACACACGTTTTATGAAACAACGCTTTCAATCGTTGGACATTTTGTTCATGCTTTTCCGTCCATTTCCAAGGCTCTCCCTTTCTTAACAACGGTAAGAAGACTACATCGCCCTAGAAGTAATTTGGCACGAATATGCTGTAGTGATTTACACAGCTTAGAATACTTTTCAACTGTTTCTTTTTTTAGCAGTTATTTTATCAATTTCTACGTCCTTACTTCGTTTCATCAGCAATTCATTAGAGGTAAGCTCATATCCTAGAAAATTTACTTGTGTTCTACAAAAACTTGATTTGTCAAAGTTGAGTTGTAGAGGATTCTCCAATAAAAGCTTAAACAATTGTTCTAAATTTTGAAGATGTTCTTCGAAACATGAGGCAAATAATACATCATCCACGTATACTAGTGAACAATAGTACTTCTTGTTGATAATGTTGTCTAAACATTGGATTAAAGCTGCCACAGAATTCTTTAGACCAAATGGGGTTATCTGATAGACATAGCTGACCCCACGATATATGAATCCGGTATAGTTTTGCGAATTCTCCCCAAATGGAATCCGCCAATACGACACGATAAAGTCATTGCTATACATTCACTTAACGTTGCTCATCTTGGCAAATATATCAAACTAAGGAGGTCGATCTCGAAAAGGGATTGTCTCTGCATTCAACTTATGCGCATCTAATCACAGTGTAAGCTTCCTGTTTTTCTTTTCGACCCCGATAATACAATTCAGGTATGGCGTTTGTGCTTTCCGTACGATACCATCGTTCAACATTGACTGAATCAATTGATCAACTGATTCCCTATACACTATGGGTATAGGATACTTATGTCAAATGAATGAATGGTCATTAATCAATTCTATACTAAATTGAAAATCATTGATGTGCTCATTACATTTCTTAGGTAGGTTTTTGTATTTCTTAGTAATTCGGTGAGAGTGACCTTTTGTTCTTCATACCGTTATCATTATGATAGATGCGGTTAGGAATAGATATTAGAAGGCCAGTTGTTCCTAGGCAATCTACATGGAAGTTTGGACTTCCTTTGGAACTATTATTCGCCATTACAGGATCAACATTATGTAAAGGAAATGGGAGCGTGTTCCGAGACAAATCGCTCACTACATTACAGTCATCTAGAAAATCTACCCCTGATATCAACGGATACTCCTTCTTTGCTACTATGCACACCAAGTTATCTGCTTTCCCATTGTCAGATGCAATAGGTTTGCAGACAGATGGTCCGCGATTTCTTTTTATTCGCTCTCACTGTGTAAGACTTCAACACAGGGAATTGGGGTATAATTGTGCCTTGATTAGAGATTTCTTGTAATAGATCCTATACTATAACTGAACACGTGCATCCAGTGTCAACTAAAGCTTGAATAGTTATTTACTCGCATATAACATTAATCATCGGACACCTGGGTCTTGTAATCTGTTCACTTGCTGATTCGGCTTCCGGTTGCACTTCCGGCTTCGTTATCTGTATGTACAAACCATTTGGACTGTATAATTCTAAACAACTTGTAACAAGCCTTGAGACCACCATCTCGATCGAGTTTTCGTCCAGTTTCCCCTATACTACCACATATTCTGGGAGACCGATCGAGAGCATAGAGCTTGTCCCGGCTGGGGCGGTACCCCGCTGGTGGGAGAGTCCTGGTAAGGGGGAAACCCCGTTACCCGACGGTAGGTCGGCGCCGGATCTCTCCATCCAGCGGGGAAGATCACCGCCATCTCCCGAGAAAACAGCATGCACTTCACTTACGGGACTAATGACCCAAGCCGCTGAAGCGCCCGAAAACACGAAAAATCAATAAGTGAATCAATCCAGTTTCCCTGATCCTTTGAGTAAATAGCCTCTTGTTTTGCTTCTGGACATAAATGTAACTTCATTATCTCTGCACGTCTAGAATTCAGTGGAAAATATTGTATATTCAAATTATCGTTCTCCATGTTGTTGCGGCAGGAAATATTATTCCTTGACGAAGGACATGATGAGGTATAAGAGCCCAAATGTATTGCTGATTTGCCCTTGAAAATAGTTACATCGGAGCAAATCTTTTTGTTAATAATCCTGGCAAAAATCGCAATTTTTTTCTGTATTCAAAATTCAATTAGTATATGACTCAAGAATGGGATCACAGGATTTTGAAAACATGCTTAGAACCCACTTTTCCCCATAGCACGTCACACAGTTTTCAACTGTTTTTGAGGTAAAATATATAAAATAAATAAAAATCAACAAATGCGATAGATTGAATAGCCACTTCTATTTCTACAACAATGTGGTTTCTTTCGGAGCGACTGGTCGAGACCAACCTGCTAGTTTAACCGATCACCAAAAATCCTTTGAAGTTGAGGCTCTTGGTTTAATCTCCTCCATTTTCTGCTTTACTTTGCAATTGTTGTAAGTTTGCGTTATTATTTATTGTTCAAAACATTCTAATTTGGCGACTGTAGGTTTATTTATTTTTTTATTTTACGTCAAAAAAACAGTTAAAAACTGCGTATGACGTGCTATGAGGAAAAGTGAATTGTGTGCACATTTTCAAAATTCTGTGATCCCTACACTGAGTCATATACTACTTAAATTTTGAATTTTGAAAGGGAGAAAAAAAAAAACAAAAACTCCCATGTAATAAAATCTATTTTCAAGGATAAATAAGCAATAAATTTTGAATTTTGAAAGGGAGAAAAAAAAAACAAAAATCTCCCATGTAATAAAATCTATTTTCAAGGATAAATAAGCAATAAATTTTGGCTCTTATTACTTCCTGCCGCGACAACATGGAAACGATAATTTGAATAATTGTATTTCCCACTGAATTCTAGAAGACGTGCACAGAAAATGAAGTTACATTTATGTCCAGAAGCAAAACAAGGGGCCATCTCAGCATTTGCTCAATGGATCGGGAAACTGGACGAAAAACCTGATCGAGATGGGGGTCATTGACCCGGAAGCTGTAGTACAATAGTTGTTACAGGTTGTTTATACTCATTTATACAGTCCAAATGGTAAATAATGCATTATGTATCATTGTTAAAATTAATGTTATTTTTCTTGATTGCGTAAATTAGTCTCCGCTTTCCCTTTCACTTCCGGTCTCTTGCCTTTAGGTTTACCGTGATTAGTTTCTGTTAGCGCATCACCTGATTGCACAATTGATGCTGAGCTAGGTCCTGGCTTCGCTTTGTTAAATCTTTCATTTAACTCGTCGGTTGCCTCGTATTTAATATTCTCTGATTCCAGTTACGACAGTCGTATGGTTCGTAAAGAATTCATTGGTATTCGCCCCACATTAATAC
Source organism: Teleogryllus oceanicus (assembly GCA_964035755.1). NCBI lineage: Eukaryota > Metazoa > Arthropoda > Insecta > Orthoptera > Gryllidae > Teleogryllus > Teleogryllus oceanicus. The sequence goes on from CAXIVR010000005.1 coordinate 24,125,405, forward strand.
GGATTTGCTGAATTAACCTTAGCAGAATTTTGCTACAGTTTTAAAATAACATTTCAATTGAATTTACACAAACAGCTAAAGAAGGGGAACTGGCTAATGCACATCTTCGGAAATTTTATTAACTGAAGCACACTTCCCACGTTGAAAGTTGAACGGTGTCTTCTCGTGTGCGCCGACGTCGGTAGACAAGGTCGAAAGCTTCAAGGTCCTCTTCCGTGATGAATTCCAACGTTGATGCAGAAACTCGCTCGCCACCTTATTTCGTTGTGTTGATTCAGTATATGTTACAATTCATGTTTTAGTAATGTGAGAACGTAACCAGCTTGTGAAAATTTCGCATTCAAACACTTACAAAACCGAAATGAAGGATGAGAAGTATAGAAAAGTAAAATAAAAAAGCTGTAAGGGCGAAATGTGCCTTATTATATCGTCTTCTTTACGTATTTAATTGATATGCAAATTCATTTGACTTTTGTAAGTAAATGTAATTATTATTATTATTCTTGAATTTTTTTTCATTTTCTAAGATCATTATAATTCGGCATATAGCAATGTTACCTCTATAAGAGCTTCTTCAATGGCATTTCCATAGCGTTCCTGATGATGCAGTCAACTCTTCCGGAGTACTTTCTACGGTTGGGTCACTAAGCAAAATGGACGCGAACCCGAATTTTCTCTCAATAATTTATGAATTTAGGTAGAGAAAATTCCTGATTGGCTAAAGTAGTGAATCATAATGCGCTGCATCGGTGTTCGTAGTGGCACCCTTTATCCATCGTTATGGGTACCAAGTCAACAGGTTAACGCTGATCGGTTGGAAGCAGTTTTTGAAGGCCTCAGCTTGTAAACGTGAGCTAGCGGTTACATTGCGTGAAATGTAGGCGCAATTTTAATTTTGTTTAAACAATTTTTTTCTGAAAAACGTCACGAAAAATTCTGATTACATTTTGACCTGGGATAGCCAACAGGACGCTTAAGAGAATGGTGCATGTCTCAAGTTCGTTGAAAACCCCGATTTTAGAAAATTGCAATAATTAAAAATTTTGTTTGGCGTCTTCCAACAATTACAATTAAGACGACAATTTTTTCTTAATAAAATGTGCTTATGATAAACAGATCTAAAAATAATATCATTTTCAATTTTTCAAAAACATGAGTATTTTGTGCGATTTTTCTCAACAATTTTAATTTTATTTAAACAATTTTTTCTTAAAAACGGCACAAAATATTTTTTATTGCATTTGGATCTTACTTAGCGTAAAGGAGGCTTAAGAGAATAGTACACATGTCATGTTCGTTTAAATGTCTGATTTTTCGAAAATTTAAAAAACTGAAAATATTTGGCGTCTTCCTACAACTACAAATGCGAAGGTACAATATTTTCTTAATGAAATGAATTCATTAAAAGGAGATCTTCAAATAAGGTCGTATTTAATTTTTCGAAAATATGAGTATTTTTTTAGTATTTGGGCGTCAAACTCAGTCGCCCTCTCGGGGTTTCTTGCGCGTCGTGAAAGTAATAGATGTGACTCCAGGTAGTTAGATATCTCATAAGTGAAAATTTGCATATTATTTCATATGTCTTTGTTCGTTTCTTACATTCGACATTTTGTTATGTTTACGAATTAATCCTTGAGAAATTATTTAAAACCTATTTGAAATAAAAATAGCTATCCTTCAGGAAATATCAAATTGAAATGCAACAATGGCATTCCGCACTGTGAGTTAGCAGCTGAATTTATGTGAATTACGTGTCATTGTTGGGGCATGATTGAGTTGTAGGAAAAACAGTTATCATTGTCAAATTTGTGTGGATAATTACTTCAATATATTTAGTTTTCGCACCAAATTTTCTACGACTTGAAATGAGTTTTACAAAGAATGACCGGGAGAGGTTGCTCATTGCATCAACTGATATCACTGCAGTGCCTCTGACCAAGAGGTACTAGGTTCGAGTCCCGGCAGTGGCAAGATTTTCGACACTAGATTGTCAACTAGAATCCAATCACTGTCTGGAGGAGAATTCTAAGGGCGGGCTGCTCTGATCGGACTTCTTCCGTGGTTTCTCCGATCAACACCAGGCGAATACCGGAGCAAAACACTAACGAACGGGCCGCGGACCGCACGCGATCTTTCCTTCTTCTTCCTTGTCCTATCCTCACTCCTTACATACACTTACACTGACATACACTACACTACCAACTTTCCGGATGACCGGTCGGGAGCTTAGGGCTTGTCCCGGCTGGGGCGGTGCCCCGCTGGTGGGAGAAACCTGGTTTTGGGAAACACCGCTAGCCGACGGTAGGTCGGAGCCGGATTTCGCCATCCCGATGGAAAAAAACATGCACTACACCTCCCGATGGAAAAACATGCACTACACTTACAATACAAATGACCTCAGTAGTTGTCGTGCCCGGAATCACTAACAACAAACCAACCTACAGAGAATGATAATTGAGATGTGTTGATTCGGAGAGTATTTGTGGTATAAATAGCTTTACAAGTCACATGCTGATGAGTGCAATCTCTGTACAGGCAGCACGACCAAACACACACATACGCAGCTTTACAAGTAGTGAGAAAGTATGGGCTGTTTAGCATCACTAGTTATTTCATACTAAACTTTAAATTTAATTATCTCAGAAAGTGAAGAATGTAACTTAGTGTCGTTTTCTTCCCAGCTGACACATATACGTAATAGTGATGGCAACAATTAATCAGAAATTATTATTCATCGATTAATTGGAAGAAAAGATCGATTAATTGAATAGTACTGTGCCAGTTAATCGATTACAATTGTATTGAATCGATCAATTTTGTTAAAAATTGAAACATCTTAAAAATCATTTAATTACGTGAGTGAATACTTTAAGTGCTTGACTTCTATTTTAAGATGGTTTTACTAATCAAACTATTTCAATGTAAATGAAGGTTAATGTCTGATAATCTGGGCTGTCCGGGTGACGCCGCGTCCAAGGCTGAGGTGCTTATGACTGGCCGCGGAAGCCTACGATATCGATAATGTTTGATATTCGCTTCGCAGTGAGATGATATTCTTTAAATTACTTCAAATGAAGTTTTTGGAAAACTCAATAGATTCCTGTGATAAAGAGCTTCAAATTTTGCATTTACAGTAACGTTCAACGCCATTTTCTTAAAGAAGGCTCCAAATTTTTCCATGAAAATTGCTATTTAGGACAAGGTTTTAGCCTTCTTTAATATTCTTAAAATAATATTTCGGTTCCGAAAAGTTGAGAAAATACTTTGGGCGGCGATAGATGGCAGCAGGCAAGACGGAAAGGCAAAAATGTACAGTACCAGTCCACACCAAGGAAATTAGAAAACTAGACTACGAGAAAGTCTGTACCATTCTGTAGCACCTCTAGTTTGATTTGGAATAAACAAAATATACTGCGCAAAACAATGATTTTATTTTTCGATCATTACATTAATTTATATTTATTCAGAAACATCACACTGTCTCTAGTATATTCCTTTTGAAATAGTAAAATTTTAAATCTTCTAATGAAAATGATATACTACAAATAATTTTTTAGTATTTAAATTAAACTAAAAATCTTCTTTGTTGACGCTGTGAAGTCTGCTCACTTGAAGGTTTGGAAATGATCCACTAGACCTGGGAAGATCTGTTGAAATAAATATCAGTACTTTAGTAGTATCAGTACGGACCCTGCAAACATTTCCCTTGAGAAACTTACTTCACTGTAAAGTTATTAGATATAATTAATAGGCAAATGTTACGTACATTTATACTTCCAGTTTTGAGTTCATTGAATTATGATTAGAAATTCGTAGAATTCGAATTTTCAATAGATTTTATGTCATTCTGATCGTGTTAAGTACCTAATTCGAAAGAACCACAATAAGGCAATACAAATTTACTACACAGAAAATTTTGCTGTACACGTGTTTCGGTAATTTTTCCCCATCATCAGTGGCTCTACAATATTAAAATTGAATTAACAAATTTTTCAGTTCCACGATCTGAGATGTTTATTGAGTCTATAGGAAAACTTCCTACCTGTTTGTTGCATTTTAATAAATATAGTCCCCTTTTCCCCATTACGGGTACAAAGGATTTTTATTGTTGGGAAAAATGTTTGTAGGGTGTTGTTAAAAAAGGAATGTTAGCCTTCCACGTACACAAACAATGCTTTTATTCCACTAATGGTATCTGGGAAGGATGTCGATAAACTTCTTATAGAGATAATTATGAGATAGAGATTCTTATAGAGATATTATGCGTAGTGTCGCCATACCCTGAAAAAACTCTTAGTGCCTGTTTGATAGAATTCAACATGCGGCTACTGGATGGCGTATAGAACGGTGTTTTTGTATAATTGATAAAAATGAAACTTAAATATAATAAAAAAAATAATTAAAAACTTAAATATAATAAAATCTTCAAAATGGTTTGCAACTAATTATTTACGTATCCTTCCATGGTATATGCAATTATAATATAAGCACAGATATATAAGAAAAATGTATACATTATGTTAATGAGAAAAATAAACTCCTTAATAGTTGTGGACGGAGTCCAACGCGCGAATACTGATGTTACGAATGGCCGCGCGAGTGACGGAATGTTAATGGGTTATTTTATGAGCCATAACCAAAAATATTGAATTATTTCTTAATATAAATAACTTACAAATTATCAAAAGTTTTGAATTTGGGCATTGCTAATTTTATACCCCAAGCAATATTTTTGGACTACCATCAGTCTTAATCACATTATAATAACATACATGAAGCGAATGATTTTAGAAAATATTTTACTTTTTGAATATTTAGCTTTTCATTAAAAATTATTTATTTCAATTTGTTTTTCATTTCAGGATCGGGTAATGATATTATATTTTACACGCGCTGGGAAATATTTCTATTGCTTCAAAATGTTGGAAATAAAGCTAATTCTTCTGAAAAATTGTTATTCATAGAGGCTGAATTATCAAAAATGAATGGCTGCAGTGTTAGAGCTACATCTGACACGAAGATAGATTTTCCTAAGTTACTTTTTAAATTTAAAGACAAATGGCAAGCAGTGAAGAGAAAATTAAATACATTCTTGACAAAAAACGAAAAGTGGCTCGAGGTAAATGTACCTTTTTATAAGAGTGTTGGTCCTCGAACGTCAACTTCTGTTACTACGGGTGGTCCAAAAGTGGATTTTACTGTTTCCAGTGAACGTACTAAACGTAGGAAAACTGAAGAAATGAGAATACTATATTCACCAGAAGAACTGTCGTATGGGACGCAAATGAGTTTACGATCTGTAGGAAAAAGGGATGCTGCGAAAGTGGTTAAAGATGTTACATTAACTTCCCCCACAAGGGCATTAAAATATAAACGGGGATTTAAACGAGAAAAAGAAGAAACCATTTCAGGAGAACAGGCTCTTTCAATAGTGGTACAAGCCAAGCTGTCCAAAACTCAATATAATGTGATAAGACAATCAATGAAAGAAGGAAAATGCATTAACTTGGCTATCCGGAACGCCGTCAGGGCACAGGTGCCAACGTTTCGGTCGCCATTTCACGACCTTCCTCAGAACGTAGTACTGCGCCCTGAGGAAGTCGCAGAATAACGACAACGATCAACTTTCTAAGTAACGTGTAAGTGTCGTAACTCCGACGCGGAAGCCTACGCTCCTCAAGGAAAATGCAAATTATATTCCAGTTATGTGGAAGTGCAGAAGGCTAAACAGAAATGTTATCCAACACATGAATTCATTACGATTACGGACAATAGTGCAGAAGTTCAATTACAAGCATTATTGGACCACACATCGGAACGCATTTTACAGGTTCAAAGGGAAGTTTTGAAATCTCCTTCATTACAGAATGTGGATGAATTATATCTTTATAATTAAATGGGGATGCGATGGAAGCTCGGGCCAGAGTGAATATAAACAAACATTTAGCAATGAAGACGATTCTGATTCCAGTGTATTTGTTATTTCACTGGTGCCATTGCAACTGAAAGGACCAAACAAAAATGAGAGTGTGTTGTTTGGAAAAATCCTAGACCGTCTCCAGAGGTTTTGCCGACCAATTAAATTGAAATTTATTCGGGAGTCTTCTGCATTAGTTGTAAGGGAAGTTAATCAAATTGAGAATCAGATATCCTCACTTGTACCGTACAAAACCACAATAGATGGGAGACTTTTTGTTGTACATTACAAACTTGCACTTACCATGATCGACGGAAAAATCAGTAACGTGTTAACCTCCACTGCATCATCCCAACGTTATTTATGCAACAGCACATCTAAAGATTTCAATAATATTGAAAAAATGATTTCGTTGCCGTGTAAAGAAGAAAACCTAAAATTTGGACTTTCAATATTGCACGCTTGGATTCAGGTTTTGAATGTGTACTCCATGTATCTTATAAGCTTGATCTCAGGAAATGGCAAGTACGCACAGAGCAAGAAAAACAAGTTGCAGAAAGGAAAAAAACAAAAACAAAGTGAGCTAAAAACAAAATCGGGCCTTTTAGTTGATCACCCGAAAGTTGGTTTTGGGAGCAGTAATGATGGCAACACTGCCTGTCTCACAATATTACGGGCGTAGATCTGGATATAATACACAGATTTCACACAATATTGCAAGTGATATCAAGTGGCTATGAAATAAAAATTCTGAATTCGATAAATACTGCTTGGAAACTGCATACAAATTTGTTGATCTTTATCCGTGGTACTATATGCCACCTTCCATTCACAAACTTTTGATCCACGGTTCCAAGATAATTCAATTTGCTATTCTGCCCATTGGTCAGTTATCTGAAGAGGCTCAAGAAGCAAAAAATTTCAAAAGTTACCGGGAAAGATATTCAAGAAAATGTTCCCGCGAGAAAACAATGGAAGATGTCTTCCATTGGTCTCACCTGATACTATTAAACTTCTGGATTGTCCTCTGCCTGAATTATCTGATGAAGACCTCGATTGTAATGAAGATTTTTTTGATAATATTTTAGTCCTTGCTCTAAATGTAACATGTTTGTTCACACTTTAGAGGCATCATTTTGGAATGACGTTTTGTACAATTTTATCACTATTGTTTTCTTTTACGTTTATGTTTATGTATTTTATTTTCTGTGAGAAAAATGATTATTAAGCAATATTCCACACATTTCAATTTTTTATTTGTATTATTTGATATAAATTAAACACATTCCTTATCTTATATTTGTGTACAAAAAATTTAATAACCTAATTACTGTAGTTGTCAATTCTAATTAATAAGTCTGCAAAGAAATAAAAACTTATGTGTAATAATTTCATAATTAGCCTCCATTTTGAATTTTTGCAAATTAGCATTAGATCCTTATTTCTAAACATTAACTAAGTATCCATACCAAATTTGGTATAAATCGATTGATATTTAGACTTATGGCCAGGTTTTCGGTCATTTTTTCCACTGCGACGGCGCACAGTGTGTAATTTTGGCCATCTACGGGGCCGAAAGTATAAAAGCAAAAATTAAAGCCCTGAATTGAATTAAATCATGTTATAATTTACTAAATTAACCAAAAGTTAAATTTTACAAATTTTTACACATACAATGCAGTCATTAGCAACTTTTTAAATATTTTAAGTAAGTTAAAATAAAATAGAATTGTACATTAATTTTGCTGAACAAACATTAAAGAAATATGCTTTATTTACAGAACTGAGACACAATATTGCAATTTTACCCTTAAGAACAATGAAAGAACACATTAAACTCTATGAACAAAAAATATAACAAAAACAAAATACATTTGCTGAAATACGAACTCTAAACAAGAAAATTATGAACTTATTCAGAATCACTAAAGTCATCACAAGAATCTTCTTGATCATCTATGTCTACTGTTGATGGACCCATTTCTAGCAAATCAAACACTTTTTCATTCACATTTTTCTTTCTGGGTTTTGGAGGAACCAGCAAACTAGTTGTATATTGAAGTAATACGCAATCTATTCATCGATTCTGTATTGGTGTCAATTCTGGAGGTCTTCCTAGTGAAGAATTCTCTGTACTGCCTATTATGTTTATTTCTGGCCTCTTGGGCTTCTTCTGAATATTGTCCAATAGGCAATATACATGTACCAATAATGTCTCTCCCGTGAAACAAAATTTTGTGTAAGGTTACAGGCATTGGATACCAGCTGTAGTTTTCCAGATAGAGATTGTAAATATATTTAGTGAATTTTTCAAATTTATCTACATTAATTCTTTGACCAGAGAATTTAGCCATTCCAGGATAATTCCCTAACCCTTAATTAATTCCAGATTAACTCCAGTTATTTCTGCAGCCTTCTCAGGGTTTCTAAAAAATCTGTGCGCTTGAATTCCCATGGTTGTATTTCACTTTGCTGTTTAGGCATATCCACTAAAATGCCTAACTCACTTCTGAATTTCTCCTGAATATATTTCTTCTTCTCAGAAATCTTTTTTTTATTTTCAAATCCCCTTCCCTACCAGGTCCTAATTTCTAATCTGTAGGAGATGTGCAGAATACATTCGAACAGTCTGATCCATGAATGAAGAGGTGATATGCCAAAGGAAAGGAATTCTTTTTCACTTCTTTTTTAATAGGACATTTAAATTATTCATTTCACTGGAGTTTGCCCCACATAAAAAAACGTCTTGGAATAGGAACAATATGATACGTCCACCATGCAAAATACCAAGTAGTAGTCTACCAGAAATTTCTACATTGTCAAGAACAAATATTCTAATAGTAAGGTTATTAATTTGATAATTAATTTTGTTCCTTCTGTAGTATTAAACTTGCCTGACTCTTTTGCAAATACAAATTTCAATGGCTGCAATACTTAGTGGAAGATGGAACCGGGTTTTCAAATAATGTCTTTTAGATTGGTGGCTTGGTGCATTTCCAAAGGAACAACAGAAATACTAACTTTCATCACTGAAATGTTGCTGAAAACTCTGCTTATTGATTTTGCTCCATACCATGTAACCCATTTCATGATTATGTCAAAATTGCATTTTTGTCAAACGCAATTTCTTGCAGACCTCTTGGTTTGACCTGTCGATGGATTGTGGTTAATTAGTGACTGCACAGGTATTTCTGCTGAGATTTCTGTAATCACCTTTGCTTAATGAATAACATAGCATTTTACATTGTTTCACTTTATAATATGGTGGATAAAATTTACAATTAAATATTTCTGCTTGCTGGCGCGGTATTTTGTACTGGCGACTAGACATAGGACATCTACGTCGCGCCAGCGCTTGTTCTGGCAGGTGTAAGCTCTGATTTCTGGAGTAAGGATCTTGAGCCTTCTTAATAACAGTTCCCTGTTTAGTGGAGGCAGGATAATTCTTTGACTATTGCTGCTGAATCTCTTTTCCTTCATTCATTAATTGAATGCCTGTGGCAATACTCAGTTCTTCGCTGGTGGAATTCAGGAGGTGTTTAACTTTGCGCCTCTTAGTTCTAGGAGCACAATCAATAAAACTCTTTTCTGGCCGACCAATTGCAGTAAGAGAAGTTACTGACACTGATGCATTGTTGGAAACATTTTTAAAATACTATTTCCCCATCGAACCAAGAAGCGTTATGCTTGAAGAAAACGTTCTTTTGCCTCCCTATTTTTCCATCTAATACTAAGTGTTTGACAAATTTTTCTTTTAACTTTTACACTGTAAATCACTATCAGAATGTGATACGGTTTTCATTTCATGCAAAATATGTGCAAATAAAGCATCTGTCTTTGAGCTTTTAGGTTTTGTGACCCATATTTCTGAAGTGCCCTCCGGGAAAACGAATGCGACATTCTGTAAAGATTGGAAAAATTAGTAGATTCGCGACAATTCGCAAATATTTTTTATTGTTTGACTTCGCAAAATTACATGCTTTAACATCGATTTGGTTCCAAAGTGGTTCTCTAAACTAAAGCCCTTGATCAACTTTTCGGAATATGTTTTCTGTTACAGAAAGAGTACTTACCTTTCAGACCTTTTCAAGCTCTTCGAAGCTGGATTTTAAACAAAAACGCCACCAGTGAAAAGAAAAAACTGGCCCAGATTGCACTGTTTAAGAACTTGAGACTTTGAACATCATCAGAGACGCGCAAGGACAAGCAGACACACAGCACTGATATGAATGAATGACAGCGGCGTCGTCGCGGGCAAGTTGAAACATGTTTAGACAATCATTTCCCGTACCTCCGCGAATTTCTAGTGATACCAATACCGATACCATGTGGTCTGAACATCCTTCTACTGATATATAGCACAAGTTACACGTTTTGGAAAAATAGAAAGGTTGACTTTCGGCCCCGTAGATGGCCAAAATTACACACTGTGCGGCGGCGGAGACGGTGGCGGCGATGCGGGAGAAGACGGACACTATGGCGATGCGGGACGGAAGAGTGGACACCGTAAATGACCAGGTGAGATAAAGCTTCTCAAGGCTGTTGAAGGTGAACTCTCAGTATAAAAAATAAAGAAATCGAGTTTTGGAATTTAGTAGATGCTTGTGATCCTGATGTAATAATAGGAACAGAATCCTGGCTAACGGAAGAGATAGTTAACTCCGAAATTTTTCGTCGGAATAACAGATATTTTAGGAGGGATAGAAATACTATAGTAAAGAATTTGAGATAATGGGGATAGAAATATGTGATTCAGGAAGTGTATTAGAAATGATTGCTTGCTGTAGGCTACTGAATGAAAATTACGCGATTTTGGAAGCCATTTCTGAGAAAATAGAAAACGCCAATAGTCATCCTATAGTTATTACTAGTGATTTAAATATTCCAGACGGCAAATTGGAAGGCACCGTGATGAAGTATAACAGTTAGTGAACAGACCCGCCTGGGAAGGAGGATTAGTAGATAGACCAACGCGGCGGGAGGCGCTTCTAGATGTGTTCTAAATTAGGCAGCGAGAGTTTTTCTCATCTTGCGACGTCGTTGATGGCATGGGCACTTAGACATAAATATTTCACAGAAAAGAATTCCTAACAGATCAAAAATATGGCAGTCCAAGAACGCTAGTACAGAGACTTCACCACTACCTGAGAGAACACTACGATTGTTTTCTGGGAATGGACGGGGGTATGGAGGAAATTTGGAACGCGTTTAAGAGCATTCTAGATAATGCATTGCAAACGTTTGTGCCGGGCAAATACTTAAAACGTAACACAGATCCAGAATATTACAATGTGAAAATTGTAATTTAGAAAGAGAAAAACTAGAAAGGCTTTCAATAATAGACATCTTAGTGAAAATCATAAGATACATTTTCGTCAATTGTTCGAAAGAATTTGAGCAGGAAAAGAAAATTGCGCAGGGGACATTTTTAAAGCATATTCTCGACAGGGAGGGAACTAATTGGTCGGCGATTTTCAAATATGTTTGTAGAAGAAAATTAAATAAAGAAGAAATGCCTATCGTTAGAGATACCAAGAACACGTTACTAATGGATGATTGGGAAAAAGGAAACGCATTTAATGCCTACTTCAGTTCCGGTTTTAAAACAAAATCTCACCACACATATCGAGAGAGGCTGTACCAACCCAGATTAAGTAGATTGCGAAAACGAATTAAATCTACGAAAAATGGAAAGTCGCAGGGTCCTGATAACATTTCAAGTGACATAATAAAACTCGGTGGAGAGACAATACTACCGTATCTAACAAGATTCCAAAAATTCGAACAACATTATTCCAAGCGTGCCCGACGATTGGAAGCGTTCCGATTTTTAAGAGTAATGACAGAAGTTTTAGCCAATTATAGACCAGTAAGTCTCATGTCAATTGGTATGTAAGCTATTGGAACACTTGATACCTAGCTATATTCGACAATGGGGAAAAAAAGAATGGTTCTTTCAGGGACAGCATGGTTTTAGGTAAGGTTTCTCTTACGAGAGTCAGAGTATCATTGTTTCAGGATATAGCAGATGAAGTTGATGATAGTGAGGGGGTGGAAGCCGTAGATTTTGCGAAGGCATTTGATGTTGTCCCACACGATATACTGGTTCATAAATTAATGCAATCGGGTGTTGACACAAGAGTTGTGGCGTGGATTGATGAGCTTCTTCGAGATAAGAAACACAAAGTCCGAGTTGGACAACAATTTTCTACTCGAGTAAAGGTATCTTCAGGAATACCTGAAGGAAGCGTTATTGGACCTCTCCTGTTTCTCGCAATTGTGAATGACCTTTCCAGATAATTTATATTCAAAGGTACGGATATTTGCAGATGACTGATATTGACAGATCGAGTTATTCAATCAAAAGAAGACTAGGATATTTTGCAGGGTGATCTAGAGAGATTACATTTATGGGCAGAAAAAAATGCATCACAATAAATAGTTCGAAAAGCAAACCCATCACGTTTGGTAGGGGGCCGCAAGTATAGTGAAACTCAATATCATTTAGGCAACGAAAATATTCCAAGAGTCTTGTCTTGTAAGTACTTGGGAATAAATTTTGACAGCAAATTGACTTGGGAAAATCAGGTAAACTGTGTTGTAGGGAAAGCCTGTAGGTCCTTGCATTTTACTATGCGAATACTAAAAACGAGTACTGCGAAAGCGAGGGAATTAGTTTACTTATCTGTAGTTCATCCATTAATGGAATACGGGGTGATTTGTTGGGACCCTTACAGAAATTCACAAAAGGATTTTTGATGATATTTAAATGGAGAACTGAGAAGAGCATGTAGTTTATAAAGATCAATTGGAAGAATGTAGTATGGGATCTAGAAATCAGGAGGGTTAAGGCAAGACGCTGTGCCCTGTACAAAGTATGCCGGTTATCCAGCTTGGAAAGATATCTACATCCGACTCGGTAGACCCTCGTACTTTAGTAGAGGGGATCACAAGCACAAAATTAAGTTTATGTCACAGAAAACAGTTGGAAAATTTTCATTTACAAATAGAACAACGGACTGGAATAAGTTGCCTGCGACAGTCTTGGAACCCTTTTTTCCTAGGTGTCAAAGTTTTAAAAGTAAATTAATAAATATTTGTAACCTTTACTAATTTAGTAAATTAGGTTTATTATAACAAACATTTATTATTATATTATAAATGTAATTTTTGCTATTGTTATTAGTAGTGATAATTACTACTAAATATTTTGCTTTATATATTTATTTATTTTACGTCAAAAAACCGTTAAAACTGTGTATGATGTGCTATGGGGAGAAGTGAATTCTGTGCACGTTCTCAAAATTCTGTGATCCCTACACTAAGTCATATACTACTTGAATTTTGAATTATTTTATTAATTTTTAAACAAAACGTCCATGCAATAAAATTTGGGCTCGTATCCATGATTCGGCAAGGAATAATACATCCTGCCGCGACAGCATGGAAACAATAATTTGAATAACTATATTTCCCACTGATTCTAGAAGTCGTGCAAAGATAATGAAGTTACATTTATGTCAATTCCGTCAATATTGTAACGAATATTGCGTCATCCCCCGGCGCCACTCCGAGAGTGCCTGTGATCGCGAGTTACGTCATCTGCCCGGCGACACGAGCGCCAGTGAGCACAGGTTGCATCACCTGCCGGCGGATTACTCCAGAAAGTGCGCGATGTCCGGAGGGTTCTGGATTGTCTTGGCGAGTATAAATACGCGACGGCTGGCGACCGCGAGTCAGTCTTGAGTCCGCAGTGGAAGCTGAACTATGAAGTGTGTACATCGCGGTGAATAACAGTGCAGTGATTGTGCTCTGTGACGTGAACCGTGGTCAGTGCATCGTACTGTGGTCGGTGACGTGAACTGTGACCAGTGCATCGAACTGTGATCAGTGCAGTGAACCTGTGGCAGTGCTTAGGACTGTGATGTGCAGAGAAGGTGTAAATAAATAAATCAAAGTGTAGTGTAAAATAACTGAAGAAGTGTAAATAACTTGTGAAAGAAGTGTAGTGTAAATAAAGGAAGAGAGATAGTGTAAATAAATAATCAAGTGTTTTTCAGTGATTGTGTTAAGAAACAAAATAAACGTTTTTGTTAAAATGTATTGTTTTGAATTCATCACAAAGTACCGTTACAATTGGTGTGAGGTGTTTGGTAAAACAGTTACGTGTGGTGAATTAATATCGTAATGAAGTTGAATTTTACGGGATCTGAAAGTGGCAGAGTTGAAGACAGAGTTAGAAGAGAGGGAACAAGACACTTCCGGAACGAAAGCAATATTACAAAGAACGTCTTGCAAACGATAGAGGCAGCGAGCAAGGATCAGAGACTTTTCTCTTCGAAACAACGAGAACTTTTCGGACCTGTAGAATTTTAAAAGGAGAATTGATGAAGAAATTCAGAATTTTAGAAGGAAAGTTAATGAAAAATTCAGAATTTTAAAAGGAAAGTTAACAGAAAATTCCAGAATTTTGAAGAACTGGCTAGAAAACTCAAAGCTTTAGAAGAAAGTTGGTCGAAAATTCAAGATTTTGGAAGAAAAATTGATCGAGATTGGATTTTGGAAGAAAGATGGATGAGAAAATTTTGAAGAACAGAAGAAAAATGGAAAAGAAAATTGAGAAGATGGATGAAAATTTTGAAGAATGAGGAAAAATTACTAAATCTGTTAGAAAGAGAAGCTGAAGGTTTTACTTCCTCAACAGAAAATCTAATATAAACATCGTGCAGGAACCACTGGAAATGGCACAGTGGCAACCGTACAGGAACCACTGGGAAAGCACAAGTAAAACCGCCTGCAACTGATGGCGCTTCTTCCTTGGTCGAATTATTTTAAACAATTCCAAGGCTGCAACGGTAAATGGCTGGTGCGCAACAGATTGTGCTACGGCCTGATTTTGGCTTTTACGTGGTAACGCAAATCCATATTCTAGAACAATACCGACCGATGAACAATCAAACTTCAGGCAGAATTGTCAAGAGGCTCGAAATACGGTAGGAGCAAGCGCACCTAGAAGACATGTATTTTACCCAGCTAAGGAATCGTGTTCAGAAGCCTGGAGAGAGTCTTCAAGAACTGGAAGCTGATATTTCTCGCCTGCGCCTTGCGCCTTTCGGACCCTGATGCCTCAGAAAATTCCCTGCAACGCACAGCCGTCCGGTGCTTTATTGAAGCGCTACATGATGCAGAAACACAAGCATTAAGACTGGCAAGACCGAAAACCTTAGCTGACGCATTAAGTCAAGCACTAGACTTCCAGGTTGCAAGAGCATCGAAACGTGACGGACAGTACGGAATTGCAAACCGGCGTCGATACCTATGACGAAAAATATTTGGAGGCAATGGTGGAGAGGTTGATGAAAGCAATTCTGAGTAGCCAAAGAGCGACAACTTCGATGTTGAATTGAGGAGGTGGGGCACGTGAAGAAGTCGATGTGACCTTCACTGAAGCAACGAGGCAGCAGTCTGTTGGTAAACTATAGCAGCCAGCAGGAAACTAAAGCAGGTTGATGGAAGGGGCATCCATCGACCAACCAAACAAAATTACCTTACGAAATACACGCCAAGTCAATTCGACACCGTTCTGACAGCATTTTACGTAGATGCACTAGTAAATGGAAGACCATACGTCTCACTTTTGGATACTGGTGCAGCAAGGCATTATACGAACCGATTTTGCCAAATCATCTCATCTTATGCCGTCCAAATGGAAGCTTCGAACAGCCACTGGTGACTCGGCGAATGTTGTAGGAGAGATGGATGCCCTCCTTGCCATTGGAACTGTTGCTTTCAGTCATCGTCTGCTGGTCGCTGACATAGAAGAAAAAGCAATTTTAGGAATGGATGTTATGACGACATACGGGTGTCAGCTGGATTTACGACACGGTGTGCTGAGACTCAACGAAGTGGATATGGTTCTACATTCACGTAACAACATTGCCGTGAATGTGATTGCAACTGACAACGTAATCTTGACGGGCGTGAGATGTTGTCGAAGCGAGCCCTGAGGGCGACGTTCCAGCTGGAGAGATTGCTATCCTGGAACCCAGAAGTCACGACAAAAGACATTGGTCGCGGAGATTCTAGTAGCCAAAGAACTGGTCGATGAACGAAACCATACATGTGAATAATGAACATTAACCACTATCCTGTTAAGTTGAGAAAAGGAACAGTAATTGGTTATTGTTCTACGGTATCCTCGGTTTTGCAGAATGTGAACCGTACCGAACCACCACCTAAAGGAATTCCTGAACGACTGCAGAATCTGGTTACAGAGGCCTGTAAAGGCTTATCTCGGGAAGAGTGTCATAAGGCTGAAGACCTAATACGGCGATACCAGCATGTCTTTGAATGCAGTGATGGTGTAAAAGGAAAGACTGATATTGTTCGTCACAGAATAGACACCGGAAACGCCACACCGATTCGCCAAGCTGCTAGAAGATTACCTCTGTCTAGAAGAGAAGAAGCAGATGAGATTATTAAAGAGATGAAGAAGGATGGCGTAATCGAACCATCAAGAAGTCCGTGGGCGTCTCCCGTCGTATTGGTAAAGAAGAAAGACGGGTCAACTCGGTTCTGTCGATTTCCGACAGCTCAACAATGTAACGAAGAAGGATAGCTATCCATTGCCCCGTATTGACAT
This sequence comes from Teleogryllus oceanicus, assembly GCA_964035755.1. NCBI lineage: Eukaryota > Metazoa > Arthropoda > Insecta > Orthoptera > Gryllidae > Teleogryllus > Teleogryllus oceanicus. Next base: position 24,141,964 of record CAXIVR010000005.1, read on the forward strand.
GTTGGACACGCTCTCTGGGGCCAAGATCTTCTCGACACTTGACCTGAAAAGTGGATACTGGCAAGTAGAATTAGATCCCAGAGATCGAGAGAAGACTGCATTTACCATCGGATCAGGTTAGTGGCAGTTTACAGTAATGCCTTTCGGACTGTGTAATGCTCCTGCTACATTCGAAAGATTAATGGAAACTGCTTAGAGGTCTGTCGTGGGAGACATGTCTAGTCTACCTCAACGATATAATTGTTGGAAAATCTTTCGAAGACCACATCAATAACCTAGAACAGCTGTTCAAGAGATTGGAAGGAGCGAACTTGAAACGCAGCCCAAAGAAATGCCATTTATTTCGCAAGCAGGTAAATTACCTTGGACATGTAGTATCTGGCATGGGAGTAGAACCTGATCCGGAGAAGGTTACAGCCGTAAAGGAATGGCCAGTCCCAAAGGATAAACATGAATTGAGAAGTTTCCTGGGTCTATGTTGCTATTATCGTCGCTATGTTTTGGGAGTTGCCAACATCGCGAAACTACTGACTCAGCTGACCGAAGAAAAGCGTTTGTTTCAATAGGATCAAGATTGCCAACGCTTTCAAGAAAGCTTAAAAGCGCCATGTAGTGCCCTATGTTGGGCTATCCACTACCTCAAAGGGAATTATAGCCTTGATACTGACGCAAGTAACGTTGGTATTGGAGGGGTATTATCGCAGATACAAGATGGACGAGAGAGAGTAATCGGTTATTATAGTAAAGTGCTATCAAAGCCTGAACGCAACTATTGTGTAACCCGAAGAGAATTACTTGCTGTGGTGAAATCCGTTGAACACTTCTACAAATATCTCTACGGTAAAGAATTTCTTTTGAGAACGGATCATGCTGCTTTGAAATGGCTGCTGAACTTCAAGAATCCAGAAGGTCAAGTCGCCAGATGGATTGAAAGATTGGGGAAAAATTCACATTAGGATGGAACATCGAAGCGGAAGTAGTCACCAAGATATGATGCTCTCGCCAGAAGACCGTGCCCTGAAAACTGCAAGCATTGTTGTCATGCGGAAGAGAAGATGTGTCCCTACAAAGGTCCTGTCAGTAATGACCAATGGCAACCAGAGAACTTCAGAAGTCAGAAAGAAGGACTTTAAATTGAAACATGTTTGGAAATGGAAAATAGCAGGACGGAGACCAAGTTGGCAAGAAATAGCTCCTGTTCTTCAGCAGTAAAATCATATTGGGCGCAGTGGGATTCGATTACTGAAGAGGAAGGTGTTCTTAAACGAGTTCTGGAAAGTGAAGACGGCTCGCAGAAGAGGACGCAGATATTGTTACCGAGTAAGAGGGTCCTGAATGTTGAAGAATTACATGATGGAACTTTAGGGAGAACATCCTCAGAATTATGCAAAACCTTAGAAAGTGCGCGAACGATTTTACTGAGTTAATTGCAAGCAAGATGTAAAGATGTGGTGCACAAAGTGTCAGAGATTTGTGCTACCAGTAATGGGCCACATAAAAGAGAGAGCGAAGATGAGCAATGTGCAACGTTGGAGTCCTTTCAGACAATTGCCATCGACTTAACAGCTACATTTCAATGTCGATGATGAAATAAATAATGCATACTCGTGGCTATGGATTATTTCAGCAAAGTGGGTTAGGCTTATATCCCTACCTAGCCAAAGAGGCCACTGCTACCCGAAGTACTGGTTAAGGAATGGGTGAGCCGATTTGGTGTGCCACTGGAATTGCATTCAGATCAAGGACGGAACTTCAGATCTGCGGTGTTTCAAGGTGTGTGAACTTCTTGAATAAGAAAAACAGAACGACAGCCCTACGTACGCAGTCCAGATGGAATGATGGAACGCATGAACAGAACAATGGGAAAATATTTGAAGGAATCGTGTCAGATCACCAACGCGACTGGGACCAATGCATACATCTTTTTCTTCTAGCCTACCGCTCATCTGTTCATGAGACAACTGGGCAAACACCCGCTAATATCCTCTTCGGCCGGGAACTACGTCTACCATGTGATCTACAGTTTGGTTGTAAAACTAATGAAGAAACAGCCGGTGAAGACTTTGTAAATGACCTAAAACGGAAAATGGACGTAATTCATAACCAGGTGCGTGAAAAATTCAAACTGCAAGTGACGGGATGAAAGACCGGTATGACCTCAAGCTGAAGGAGGAGTTATCAACCTGGAATCATGTCTGGCTGTTTATTTAACGACGCCGCGGTTTGTGTCCAAAATTACGACAGTGGGAAGGACCGTACGAGGTAGTGAAGAGGATAAATGATGTTGTCTACCGAATTAAAAAATTGCCGAATGGAAAACCACGAGTCGTTCATTCAAATCGGCTGGCCCCTTACGCAGGAAGTAATGAAAATGATGATGAAGAAAAGACCGCACAAATTTGTGAGCTGAACATGCAAGAGTTCACATTTTCTGAGTTTATGTCTCATTATAGTGAAAAGCATAAGCGCATTTTGGTGTAACAATGGAGGTGCAGCAGGATCTGTTTGCGCTACCCCAGGAATGGCCATTGGCGCCAGGAATATGCATTGTGTCGCCAGGATTTAGGTGACCAGAGTGTTGCTGCTGTATTCAGAAAATCGAACTGTGGCTGGTGCTTAGGACTGTGCGAGTGTGCAAGAAGGAGTATAGAGTAAATAAATCCCAAGAGAATGTAGTGTAAAATAAGCGAAGAGAAGTGTAAATAACTGAAGAGAAGTGTAGTGTAAATAAAGGAAGAAAGTGTAGTGTAAATAAATATCAAGTGTTTTCAGTGATTGTGTTAGAGAAACAAAATAAACGTCTTTGTTAAAATAATACGAGACTTTAATTCACCACACAGAAACGTAACAATATTATTTCAAACGTAAATACAAGAACCCCCCATACGTAGGACCTATATGCACGATCTCTCCGACAAATCTTTGATTTATGCTGTCATATTTCGCTGATTTTTAGGTCATTAAAATCCGGGCCCTACTCATCAGTAAGGTGCCCATTCCGGGTCCGCTACTTTCTCCTCAGGAGAAACTTCGATTATGACCCTTGGCCGACAACATCTTTTTTTTCATGCTGCCTAGTGTTGGAATTTGGGGCACTGATGCGATTTATATAGTTGGTGTAAAAAGGGATCTGTTCACTTCACTAATGAACAACTCTGATTCGAGTTTTAGACGTCAAAAAATTAAGGGGAAAAGAAATTTATTGTAACTTGAGTGCTCTCTTCATTTACCAAACCCATCTTCTCATATGAGAGCTAGTTCTCAGCTTTTGGAACGAATGACCGGCATCTAGTGTGAAGATCTACATAAATATGACCTAAGAAAATTAAAAAAAGACGTTATACAAGTTTATTTTTTAAATTCCTTTTAATTTTTTACGTATAGCAAATGCAAAATGCACTCAAGAATAGATTGTGAGTACGGTACATGCGGCTTGCAGTCTTTGGAACTAACTAGAATTTTAAAAAAATTGCTTGTGTCTGTAAAACCAATCAAGTACAGTACAATAAAACCCATCAAACCAAACGACTTGCTTTACTACTGCACACTTCTTGTTTGAAATAATCCTTCTCTATCAAATAATCCTTTGTAGTATAATTTTTGAGTTTGTGACAATATCACCTGATACATTGTCATGGGAGGCACACTTTCAAGCCTTTTATTCTTGTGTCCTTAAAAATATGACCTTTTATTAAAACGGTCATTAAAATATGACAAATATATGCATTTATGGCAAAGTTTGACCAAAATATCACCTTCTACTAAAAGCGGTGTAAATAAGACTTTGTATGCCTAATAAAAATATGTTTTTCTTATCGACAATACCTGAATTTGTGTATTAAATGTTTTAAAATTCGCTCCAAGGTTCAGAAAAAATATATGACTAGTTATTAAAATCCGCGCCCTACTGATGAGCTTATGTCACCAAGTTTCATAGCAGAAACAAAATGTGTCAGCGTATTGCTGCGCGACTGTGCAATAGCGCCTGGTGGCAGAGAGCAATAGCTTGCTTCAGTTCCAATCTTGATGTCACTCGATATTCCGTGGGATGGCGTGACTTCACGTGGGCGACTGCCACAAGCCTGGCGATATCCGCCGTGTCGCACGAGAAAGCAATCGGTTTCATTAGTCGCTTGCGCCATCCTGCCACTGAAAGCATCTTATACGTTATTAGACGAGTAAACGGGCCTTCGGAGAGTGGTACTGTGTTCCAGCAGTGCAAGAGGCATTGAAGGGTGTCAAGACTGCATTACGATACTTAGTCGCAGGGGACAATACAGAATCAAGTACAGAGATAGCACGAACTCAACAATGAAAATAATTGTTTTAATAATAAACACGTAAGAAATAAATTAGAATTTTCGGATTAAATTGCTTTAAATACAGTATTTTTTTGCTGCATCTCTACATTCATAAATCAGTCGTTTTGGACAAATTCTATTTAATTTTGGCGTCATCCGGATATAGTGAACCAAAACTATTAGTCCCCAGAGTTCTGCAACCTGAGTCCACAGTATAGATAAAAATGCAATCAATTCATGTCAACTAATTAAAACTAAGTTAAAAAAGTCTATATTGAAACATTACTTACATAATTTTATGCGTAGTGTCCATGTCAGGTATATACACCTCCGCGCACGTGGTTCTGGCTTTGATTTTCAAGGGGGACACTTAAGTTCGACTCCAGCACATTGCAACAAGCACTATTGCTTCGACACGTTTCACACAAATAAAATTATTTTATTTCGTCAGTAATACTGTAGTCGTGAAAACGCCAAGAAAATTAAAGCTTTTGTAACTTCCAAAATATACAAGTTAACAGTAAATTCCAACTGTAAACAATTAAATTCAAAGTTAACATCGGACCTATCTTCAGAAGTTAATTTATATTTATTCTTACAAGAAGAAATTTATTCTTACTCGAAGAAAAAATTTGAAGCCATTTTTGAGAAATTGTTTAAAAATGTCCCAGGGGCATCATCGAAAGTATTCCAAAATTTAAAGAATCTTTTTCAAACTAGCAAAGCTTTGAGACAGGCCAGATCGACCAAATATTCATTTTCAATTAAATTTTAGGAACGTTTCGAAAACAAAAACACAAGTTTCAATTTTAGGGGGTCCCAAATTTTAGGGGGAATTTTTTTCCGTTGAAATCCCGAAATCGTTTTTCCGCAGCATTACATCACTTTCTCTATATTACGTATATTACTCAGTATATACGTACGTATACGAGAATTTAAAATAATGTTGGGGTGTGGAAAATAGCGAGCGTTATCTGACGAATCAACCGGGCCACAACGCTTGCTTGCCTGGCTCGCTCCTCGCTCCCTCCTCCTCCTGCCGCCTTCTGCTGTACCCGTTGCAGCCGCCCTAAGGGGACGGCGCGCCGACGCTCGCTAACAGTCCTGTCACTCAGAGAGTATTATATCAGAACTGACATGACGTTATTCTCAGCAACTTATTCAAATCTCAATTCTCATGAAAGGGGAAGCATCCATCTGGACCTCACTTTTGAGCCAATAATACGTCGAAGGTGCCAATGGAATGGCAGTAACAACACTGAAAATTACATTACAAAGCAATTTTTGAAAATAGCGGCAAATTATAACAATATATTATTTTTATGTAAAATAAATACGCTAGGCAATTTAGAAGCCAATAATTATTAGGATTAGGAATTCTGAGTCGGTGAAAGGAATTGTAGTCCAGGGAGTGCAAAATAAAGTTATTTCATAAACACAATATTTATTTCTAAATTATGTAATCATCGCGCTATAATCTCGTTTTAAATTTCATCTCAGTACGATTAGAGCAATTTGTTTTTAAAGGGCTTCGTAGCGTAAATCTATACTAAATACCATTTCAAACGCCGTTTACTGATTGAAATGGACCATTTGTTTAGAAATTATCGTTAATATGAAATCCCCTATGACAGGACTGCAATCTATTGAATTTTCATACAGATGTTTTTCGGTGCTTTTAGCCTTTGAAGTATTTCCTTAAATATAAATATTTTCACAGACGACGAAAATATTGTGTGGCGCAGCATGAAAAAATACAAAAACATGGGGTTAACAAATTGACGGTGTTCCAAGAAAATTAATTTTTGTCGGTATCTTAAAAACCTGACGTGGCAAAGCAAAGGTTTTCAGATTTGAAATCAATATAAAAATTCAACATTGAAAAAAGTAAACGCAATGCTGCAATAAACAAGCTACATACACTGTATGTACACAAATGAGATACATCAAGGAATGGATGTGCAAAATTAGGAGTGAACAGCATACATACATACATACATACATATGCTGCATACATATGAATGTTTTAGCCACCAAATTAGACGCCAACTTCGGCATATTATAGAAATACTTTACATGAGAATGTTGTTAAATGTTAATATATCTCCAATATGTATGTTTAATTTATTCCTTTGTTTTTATACTACTCAAAAATGTTATGTTTAGTGCCAACCGATTTATCCGATGCTTTGCTTGCTCGAATGCTTTTGAAAAGGCACATACTAAATGTCGCGAAGCGTTAAGCAATAAATAAATGTATATGTCTTATATGAATTACGTCTTAATTCCTGGTATCCTCGTAAGATAGGATCTATCTGGTCCAAAGCTACTTAAACCATCCCACCTATCAGCAACAGCAAGAACAACAACAACAACAATAATAATAATAATAATAATAATAATAATAATAATAAGACATTTTGCCAAACTTCTGACCTCTGATTATTATTAATAACAACTAACATCTAAAAAATATTTCAAGCAGAAGAGTACATCATTTCTGAAACTAGACGTTATTTTTGTGAAACTGAAAAGCAAAGCTTTCAGGAATTAAAACATTTAAGATTTTACTTGGAAAGCTTACTTTAGTTCTAAAGAGTTTTAGCAGAATTCTGTTTTGGCCAAATCCTTTTTTCCTTTTGACATGAAACGCAGGCCCGTTCCTTTCACTGAGAACTTTAACCAGGGCAACAGCTATCCGGCTCTTCAAATCTGGCTATCTTTGGGGAGAGGGTCTTGAAAGTGTATTTCCCCACAAAACTTCCCTGCACTTGAAACTGTCAACCCACTCCTACAAATTGCCACTGCATCTATCCATGCCTACTGAGGAATTATTATTAAAATTACAGTAGTAGTACAGCTTCAAAGGAACAGCATTTCACTGAATCTGTAACTGCTCTAGGCAGATGATAAAATCCAGCTGACTCAGACTATCACTATTTAGACTGATTACAAAATAAAATATATTTGAAATTTATGAGCAAATATAAAGTTTCCCTTATATTTTTGTAATCAAAACAACTTCACTTTGGGAATCCTTTCACTCCAATGCCACTGCCAATGACTCGTCTCAAAATTGTAATATTATAATTTCAATATTTGCTATTGCTTGAAGAAGCACAATTTCTTTTTTGACTATGACAATTTTAAACTTTCCGATACTTCATTTTCGCATTAATTGTAAATTTTAATAATATATTCAAGGCATTTTCATTTATTATTTAATGTAAGATGATATTTTGATGACAAAATTTAGATTTTCCTTTTTCCTTCATGAGTTAAAGTAATTGCCAATACATGTATATAAAATTCTTAGGAAACTATGCTAACAAAATCTGAAAAACACTAAGTAATCCATACCATTCCATTGCAGGTTCTACTCCCTGGTTTCCAGTGACTGCCAAGGCACGCTCCCTGAGAACAATATCAATAAATGAATAACATTCAATTGCAATTGTAGTTGAAATAAAAAGGGAATTATTTCTCATTAAGATAATTTTGTTTATTTGAATGGACTTTAAAGCCACAATTTGTTGAAATTTCCAATTTAAAATTTCAATACACCATCATCAAGGGACACTAATCAATTTAAGAAATTTCTGGTTAGTTTTACTTGCTATTAAAATGAAACTGATGACTCTCTAGTGATCAATAACAATGATTGGTCTTCAAAACATCAGTCACAAACCAAGTACCCCTTATATCTTTATTTATTACTACTATCTTTAAAAAGGATTAGTTGTCACTCACTTGTGATGTCATTAATATTATTACAGAATGTTTATACAGGATGGTCATTCTTTTTCTAAAATAATTCCAACTTTCCTAGTCTTTTAGAGCATTTTTTTAATGTTTCACTGATAAGTTTGTAGAATATTTCACACTATTGAAAGAAAATATTAAAAAAAGTCTGAAATTAATTTGTCAGCTCTCTGATTTCACCGCGATTAAGTACAAATTAAAACAAACTCAACAAATAGAAATTAAGCAAAAAATAATGCTGTACTATTTTTTAGGAAAAATCTAGTTTTATAACCATCATTTTCCTGACTTCTAATGATTCTTCCACAAATTCCCGTATTTTGCCCTAACTTTTCCAGAGCAATAAACTTTCCTGATTTTTCCCATGTTTTCCAGAAAGTGGCCTCCTGTTAAATCAACATATTGTCACCCAACACAATATAAATACCCTTGAATTCATGCATTCAAACCTGTTACAATATATTATCAAATTGACAGCCACTTATTCTTCTGATTTCCTCCAATTCAACAGAAGATTAAGTTTCTGATAATGCTGACATTCTGTCTCCTAAAAAGTACCCAATTAACAAAATTTCATAGCCCTTTTCTTATGTTGGGCCTATTCAAAAATCTAGCCATTTTCTCATACATAAATTTTTCTCCTCCACAGGAGCCGTCCATAAATTACGTAGGTAATGCAAATTTGGAGTGTTTTGAATACCCCATCTCCCCTTGCAATGTGCGCTTCAACTCCCCTAAATAATTACGCAACGCTAGCAAAAACACCCCCTCTAGTAAATAAATTATAGCACAGTAAAAGAAATTGTATTCATTTTATTAATGTCGTACATTAAAATTTATGCTAATTAAACTCAGAATTAGTTGATGATGCTGACTGCACCAAACAAGTTTGGGGCAAGTTTTGAGTGAGGAAAGGACGCATAGGTGGGAAAATTTCTTATCACAAGATGTCCACATGCCATTGTGGATGGAGCCTGGGTGAGAGTCTACTGAGGCCAATTTGGTGGATTCAAGAATACACTACATATCAGTCTTGAATAACTCTTCACAATCTTACGATTCAAAAAAAAAAAAAAAAAAATGATGATAAATATTTCCATTTACTGTAATTTTCAGCATGTTGAAAAATGTACAAAAATAATATATACAATACGTAACTTTCTAAGCTCACAAAACCTTTCTACATCTCTGAAGTACACAAGTCCTCCAGAAATAATCAGGTTCCTTCCCAAACCTGCAGCATGTAAAGGGACATATACAATATGGAAAGGAAAGTCTCAATTATGGAAGGTGCCAAATTGAGTAGCAAAAAATAAAAGATTCAGCAAGGCAAATTCATTTCCAACAAAACAGAAATAAAGAGTGTGAAAAATCAAAAGATGTTCTCCCAACTTCCAACACCAAAAGCGATTAAGTCCTGTAACACAAGTCTTGTAAGCTGCTTTTCTTTCTTGTGGTATTTAAATCTATGATGATTTTCTAGATTTTACATTTATTTTCCAGAAAATATGTTAAAATAGGAGAGTAGTTGTATTTAAAAAGAGGCAACTGTTATATTTTCTTACAACAAATTAAACAGATACATTGCTTTGTTATCTTTTCAATTTTGCTGTAACTGTTCTTAGGTCTATCACAATGATGTATAAGGACACACAGACACACACAGATAGAGAGAGAGAGAGACAGAGAGGGACAGAGAGACAGAGGGAGAGACAGAGAGAGACAGAGAGAGAGGGAGCAGAGAGAGACAGACAGAGAGAGACAGAGAGAGAGACAGAGAGAGAGACAGAGAGAGAGACAGAGAGAGAGAACAGAGAGAGAGAGAGAGAGAGAGAGAGAGAGAGAGAGAGAGAGAGAGAGAGAGATTATTAGTGATGAGAATGCCCCAAAAAGTATTTAATACATTCGAATTCACTTTGATGAACTGATGTAGACTCAGCAATCATTTATAGTTTTGCTTGCATCACTGGAGTATTCTCATCAGGAATAATATAAATTTGGCTGTGTCATTTCAGAACTATTTTTTTAATTTAATTATATATATATATATATATAGACACACACACACACACACACACAAATAGAATCCAAAACAAGATCCGACGTAGCAACTGCATGACGAATACTGAAACTGCATTGCGTAAGCGATCCAAGAACTACCAAATAAATATTTGCATTAAAGCCACAGAACTGGTAAAGGAAGAACCATGAAAATCTAATTCTATCGGAATAAACTAAAGCATTTAATTATATTCAATTATACACTAACTAAAACAAAGTAGATACTTATATTTATACTTATTATATATCATATAAAATCATATAGATTCAAGTTTTCATTAGTAAATTTAAAATATATTCATGAATAGCCTATCCATGCATGGATGCTCTAGTATCCCTACCCACTCACTTTTTACCATACAAGTTGAAACTCCTGGACAACAGATTGTAGCAGTGTTGCTGAGAACTGATAAAATATATCCCTACCTTTTAATGAATGTTATGTTGAGAAATGAGCTAAGAATTTGAGAGAAAAAATTCACAGATACACTGTACCACAAATCCAAATTTGAAAACTTTGGAGTTAAATGAGTTTATTCCTTGTAAATCATGCTACATTTCACAAATATCACTATATATGTCTGAATTTTATAAACATTCAATAATTCACAATATTTGATTTATTTCAGTTTGATGACTATGAATGCAATAAAGTGTGTAATTTGTGCAATTTATTTTACTTGGCTGACTATGAATGTAATAAAGTGTGATGTTAATTTACTCTATATTTTATAAATATCTAAATATTTCTTTCACATATGAATATAAATTACACTTCAAAAGATTCTCATGAGGTTTTAAAATAAATCATTCAAAACAATAATGAAACACCATACACTAACCACCATGAGAACAAACAGATAAACAAGCGCTTATTTCCACAATTATAAAAATATGTTCAATTTAGTGAATTTTCACCAAATTACTTTCAAATTCTCCCCTGCACATGTATTCTAGTAGTTTTGTAATACCATTGCTGAAAATTATATCATAAGCCCATCACTCAATCAATTCCAATACACTATGACTTACATCACTTATGTTACCAACAACGTTTTAAAGAAACGCTCATATGCAAACAACCAAAGAATCAATGTAATGACAATGGTATTAAAGATATCATTAAAAATAACAGTATTTTCTGTTAAAACCAAATTACCCTTTATTTTATGCAAAATAAGATGTACACTAATTAACATAAAGTGTGTAATAAAGAAACGAACATAAGAGAAACACATCACTATTCACATCAACAAAGTCGATATTTAACAACACATGAAATAATAATGCCAAACAAATCAAAATGACAGCTCATCCAAAACGCAAACCTGTGTAATGACTTGTCATCTAGGTGACAAACGTCGAACACGCCAGTGAACTTAATAATCCTGTAACTTTCAATGCTGTCAACAAATGAAAATAAGATGCATTGACAACCAATGAATAAATTTTTAAAATAATAGAAAGAAGAAAATATTTTTATATTAATAAACATCGTTAGCTCAGCACTGCATGAGCAGTAACCTTAATAATTTTCTTATCCCATAAAAATATATTGCATAATCTAGCGTTATAGTAATACATACGCTCGCTTTCTTTCAAATCCCATATCCATAAGTGTCTTTAATTCTGGAACGACATTGTTTTATAAGTATTAAAATGCAGCAAATTTTGTATTCAAGTCCACGGTTACGACAATTTGCATTACCAGCGAAGGAACAAACGAATCTCAAACGATGTTTCATTTATTCTTTGTCTTCAAAGAAAGGCTGTGTATACTCCGGAAAGCGTATCGGCGAGTCGATACTTGTCAAGAACTTCGTAGTATCACAGTTTAGAGATGTGACATGACATCTCAGATGTCCACAATTACGTCCACAACGTTTGGCGCGAAAGTGTTGAATGGCAACCTCTGTTGTGCACGGAATTCCTAGAGAATGCGGTTGCCGAGGTTTGTGTTTCATATCACGTTTGTTATTTACAATGATACTTGTTTTCTTTCTGTTTGTTTAGGTTCTAAATTTAATATCAGAAGCACTATTCTATCAGACATACATCGTCACTATCTTTTCATTTTGAAAGTAGTTCGAAATAAGTAATATCATGATCTTAGCGATGATACTAAGGTATTAATTTGTAATAAAGTGTATGAATCGTTTGGATGCACGGTGCCCCTTTCATCGTATATAAAAGAAGTGACAACGAATTTCCAGATTATTTGTACTATTCGAGTAGAAATGAATCGTTCATATATTTTTTTTAACACTGCTTTTTAAATATTTATTTTAGAAAATTGTATTAATTATTATCACTGTGAGAAATACATTAAACTTGAATAACTGTTCAGAAAATGTCCAGAATGTTCATAATCACAGTCTAAAACTTCATAATTTTCACAAGTGGAGGAATTCTCAACACTAAGTTAACCAGATGATATAATTGAACAATTAATTCTTCAATGTATTAATTATAATAACCATATGGTTATTCAAAAATATAAGTAGATATTACACTTTTTATCATATTGTAAAGAAATGTTTGCAGTTTCTGGTTCTGATTCCAAGTTCTGATGATTTAATTTCAATATTCAGGTACACGGTTTAAAATATTGTTATTCCTAATGATTTAATATTAACATTTTTATCAAACTTTGTATAGTAAATATCTTTTGATAGCCAAGATTTGTGAACGTGTGACATTTCTTGCTATACAATTTGGACATACCGGGAGATGTGGCTCAATGCATGAACAGAATAGCGACCGGGAGGTCCTGAGTTTGAGTTCTCCAGTGGTAGAATTTTCGACACTAGGTTGTCAGATCAGATTTGATCGCTGTTTGGGGAGAATTCTAGAGGTTGGCTGCTTGCTCCGGATCGGTAGTTTTCAATTGTTTCAACACCAGCCGGAATGTCGGAGCAGTATCCTAGCTCAAGAGCGGCCACCCGGACCCGCGCGATCTTTCGCTTGTCTATCATACACCCCTTACACTAACATGCAAACACTACCACACATGCCGCGGGGCCGGTCGACCTTAGAGCGTGTCACGACTTCAGAATTGATCCTCACTGGTGGGAGATACCTGGTTGATGGGGAAACCCTACTAGCCTACGGTAGGTCGGCGGCGGATCCCGCTATTCAGCGGGAAGATCACCGCCACCTACCACGAAAAACATGCACTACAGTTACAGGAATAATGACCTCTGTAGTTGACGCGCCAGGAATAACTAACAGCCAGTAATTGAGTCATGACTTGATAGACAGTGGCAGAAGCCAATCAGTTGATTTGGTGAACTATCACAATATATTTTTTATTGTACCTAATATTTTTTACACAAATAGTCTTAGCTTTTACTGAAATGAAGGTCACAACATTTTAGTGGCTCTTATATGATGTATGTTTGTTCAACATGTTCAGGGAATGCATGTAATTGACAACTTACTAAAGATCTATGATATTTTTAATTGATTGTTTAAATTATTGCAAAACTGTGGTAAATCTTTATACGTTTACAGGCGAATCATCAAAAAATGAGAGGAAAATGTTTAGATTTTAGACGTGTGGTTTGCGAATTACCAAGATAATGGTAGTACCTGTAAGTCGATAATAAGGTGACCAGATCTAAAAAACAATTAAAAGGGCATTGTGGCAATATTCTTGACTAAAAAAAACTGGATTCTGTACCATAAGTCGTACAGAAACAGAAGATTCCAGTTACTGGTATTATAAGTTTTCCTTTCAAATAATGCAGGACAGAGGGTTTCAAAAAGTGTCTATCTCGGCCAATATGGGATGTCTGGTCTACATTGACTTAAAATATCATTAACATTTCTCCTTCAATGCAGAAATCCACTTTTCTCCCTTTGGACAATACCACACATCTTCAAGGTGTCTGTCTATCCATTTTTACCATCAAATGTCCCCGGACATTTATACTCACTACCGAATGCTTCAATCTGTACCCCACTTTTAGCACTGTCCATTCCTCTAGGTGTTCCGAATTCATCATAAGAAACATACCAGTCACGACGGCTAGTAACATGATGTGTAGCACCACTGTTTATGCACCACTCATCACAGTTAAATTTATTCACATGGTGGGGTACATCCTTCGATCAGCATCGCGGAGTCTTGAACTTATAACGATTGCTTCGATACATATATGCCAACCGCAACGCCACCATCAGCTGCGAAAGAAGCCCACGAACAGAGAGGTAGGGTACGCGGTGGAACGATGGCTGATAAACGTGCCATCTGCCCTGGCTTTTCCGAACTATTACCACCGAACTTGTGAATAATGTTTTCGGGAGGTCACGAGAGAATATTCACCCCTCCAAGAATTTCCCCAGGCGAGTACCATAGGTATCGCGGCGCACCTCGGGGGAACCCTCTTTGATTGCAGCAGCGACGGTGACGACTGAACTCTCTATGACTGCAGCAGCGACGGCGACTAGACTGAGCGTCTTTGATTGCAGCAGCGACGACGACTATTGCTCGACCACTCTCAAAAAAACCTTCCACTGCGCATGCCCGAACGTGGCCTCTCCCTCCAAAGCTCCTAATATTTCCCCGCCTGCCTGCGCTCTTTGTCACAACATAGCTCCCTCTGTCTTTTTCTCGTGGGTCGCGCGGTAATTCAACACTGCGAGTTTGGTGATAACAAACTGATGAGTGAGGAGGATCACGCGAAGGCAGATTTCGTATTTCTACAGTGGGGGTTATTCAAACGATCAACAGAAAATAAGGCGGGTCTTGAAGGTTTCAGTCTCAGTCCCTGTTTGACCATGGCTAGTGAATAGTGACAGTGTTGCTTTTACACAGTAGCTGCTGTTATTCACAAAACCCAATTATTACAATGTTCAAAGAATATCACTGAAAATCGATAAGTCGTTGATCAAATAATCATTGAACACGGCCACATTCCTCTCCTTCTTCCACCGTACCATCCAGATCTAAATCAATAGAACTTGTTTGGGGATTTATAAATGGGCGCGAGGCAGCAGAAACAATTGGCGCATCCTTAAAAGAAAGAGAAACGTTTTGCAGAGAAGCGTTTGCACAATACAGTGCTGAACAATGGAAATCCTGCGAGCAAGTGTAGGAATAGAGGTGACAATAATTCACAATGTGATGGACCAACTAACGATGTATTCATTTCTTTGGACACTCCAGTGATGACGAGTGGCGGTCAGCGCGATCGCTGCGTCTTGCAGTCGCCTCTCCTTGTCGCCTACGCGCTTCCTTATCGCCGAAGGGAAATCTCAGATGCCGCAGGGTGAGGCAGCCTCCGAGACTTTACCAAAGGTACGTCGCCATGATGGATTTTTGCGGGTGATTGGCGCTAGACTGAGCTCTCTTCGATTGCAGCAGCGACGGTGACAGACTGAGTTCTGAGCATTGTAACTTGATAGTGTGATACTGAAGGGAATGACACAGACTGACCTGTTTCTGTTTGATATTTACAATTAATGTACAAATTTATTATACAAAATTAACGCCAGCAACCTTTCGAATTTCCTTGGCCGCGAAACCCGCGACGGTCGAGGGCCCTGGCCAGATTTTTCTTAAAGAAAGCTGGAAAAAGCAACGCGGTGCCGAAGCTGTCAGACATAGAGTCCCACGTAACTACAGGATTACATGGCCTGTCGCCAAACCGATCTTCGACCTGAAGATCACGTGCAAAGGCTAGCACTGGAGATACCCTCGTCTTTCGACCTCTGCGTATCCCCGAGGCGCATGTCGGCGCAACTTTAAGTATCCGTCGGCTCGCCCCACTCCTACAAGCGGCGGGCGTCGTTCCGGCTCGCTGCCCCCAGGGCGCAGCCGACTTCACCAGAAGTCGCATTCGCGCGCGTCCTTTCTCCCAGTTATTTTCGTACCGGTATTTTCCGGCCGGCGTGCGCCATATGCCTTCCCACCCCATCCCACCTCCGGCGGGCAGGTTTCCCAAGCGGCCCGCTGCAGCGTATGCCGTATGCCGCGACGCCACAATAGCATAAAGTTTATTTTAACTTGGTAGTTAAAAGTTAGCTTGTGAAGCGTATCTGCGAAAGGAAGAGTAATTAAAAATTAGATGCACAAGCATTCTTCGCATTCACAATATTTGAGGAGTTAATTGAAGTGACTGTTTGACGCCGAAATAATTTCAAATTTGTAAAAATCGCGCAGAAGGACATTAACTAAATCCAGCATCTCATATTGCACGCTGAAACCACACATGCTCAAAGTGTGTGGTAGGCCCAGGCCGAGCATTTAAAGCATACCTTCAACAACATTAATTATTCGAGGCTGGGCTGAACGTACTTGTACGAGGCGCGGTAGAAGGACGACCACAGAGCGAAGCGTGAGTGAGAAAGATTTGGATAGGGCGAGAATCGTACGAGTCGGAGAACGGGAAAAAGGTGTCGAAATTGTAAGCGTAGCGGAGTCAGAGTTCGAGAGAAACTGGAATCGTCATTGGGACAGCAAGCGGAGACGAGTAGCAACGCGGGGCGAGCGGCAGAAAATCCCAAGGTTACCTACAGGCGAGCGATGCGGGCTGTTGAGGAGGTAAAAGAACTGGCAACTTTATGTGGCGATCAGTTGGGAAAGATAGCCGTAAATACACGACGAATTCATGTTAAAAAGTGGGCGAAAAGTCCAAGAATAGGTGGGAGAAGTATTCCGAACGATGTGATGGCAGTTTCAAGTTCATTTACTGCGTGTCATTAAATTCATTCCAAAGAGGCCATGCAGCATGCAATTTTACGTAAATGGTCATGATTTTCACATAATTTGTACAGTTGGTGTTATCTGGAAAAGTCACGATTTATTGTAGTGTGTTAAAAAGTAATTGCTTTTGTTATATGTAAAAGGATCAGATTTAAGTAACGTGTATATTACGTTTTAGTGTTTTCTTTTTGATAAAATCTCAAAACTTCCTCGCAAAACATCACGACGCGTTTGTAACCTTTATTCTGAGATTCTTGCGTACCCCCAAACGAAGAGAGGCTAACTAATTCGTGGAGTGCAGGTGTTCCTGCGCTTCGCGTATGAAGCGGCGGCCGAAGAAGCGCCTGCCACAGAAGAGGACGACGTGGATGGCGACGACGACGACGACGACCGCAGACAGGCAGACCGCGACCGTGTGTGGGGAGGCAAAGCTGCTGGGAAGTGAGTGCCACTGGGACAAGGGGTCGTCCAGAAATGACGTAACGCTACAGTGGGGGAGGGGGATTGAGGCTGCGCCAATGTGAGGGGGCTTAAATCATATTTACAATGTAGTTGTGAGCATTTTCGTAAGTATCTTCCAATCAGATGGGAAGGATGGACGAAGGAAAATTATGAAATGGCAATGTACAAAGACATTATACACATAATAAATATACACAAGAAGAAGGCACACTAGTAAACACAGGCCTGTAGTGAGAGTCAAAGATGAAAAAATGATCCCAATAATTCTTTTGTGAGAAATCATTTCTGTTGTGGCACCCCTGTGGTAGGCATCTCATCATGTCTGTGATTCGTGGCGGGTACCCGTCTTTTCCCCTTGCTACCGCCCTCGCCACGTTACGGGCAGTAAGACTTTTTGTAATGTCGGTCGCGATGTTCCCTCCGTCGCTCTCTTCCTGGCCCAGAGCCCCACGTTTGGCCCAGAGCCACACGAGTACATTGTTAAAGACGCTCGCGCTGTTTGTTTACGGGATGACAGCAGGACCGGATTACCCCTTGCGGGGTTCCGGAGAAGTCATCATAATTTAATTCAATCCTCTATTATTCTGAAGACTTTCAATCGTTTTCTGCATCATAGAGCACATGCTATCCTACGGTTTTGTAAGAAAAGCTGTTATTTGATTTCTTTTCCTAGAATCTTTTTCAATTGCCATTCCTACAATAGCTTCCCTGTTTGGACCCCACTTTCTTGAATTCTTAAGACTACATATCAATTGGATATGCCATGATGACAGTTTTAACGGAAATTCTATTTCACAATCTAATTTTTTCTTCTTGTTTAAGCTTCTTCAATTTCGTCGGAATAAATGTTCGAAGCACGAACTCCCTCTTCGCCGGTGCTCGCTCTTCTCAAAGAGCAAACGTCAAAGCACGAATGGCATCATCGGTGACAACGAAAAAAAAATCCATGGCGAGGGTGTTTTGGGATCGTAAGAGTGGTCGATTTCTTGCCAAAAGACATTATGATCAATGCATATAGTTATTATGAGACATTAAAACAATAACGGCGGACCATTCAAAATAGAAAACATGGAATATTTTCTCGTGGTGTTCTGCTGCTTCCCGGTAATGCCCGACCTCATACTTCTGCCGCAACCAGACAACTGCTAGGCCAATTTCAGTGATACGTTTTTCGTCATCTAGCGTATAGTCCGAAACTCGTTTCTACCGATCTTCACCTTTTCACTAAACTGACAGAGTTCCTAGGCAGAAAACATTTCACAAGTGATGAGTTGAAGGCTGCGATGAATATCTGGCTGAATACGCTAGCGGTCGAGGAGTATAATACTGAAGCCCTTACATAGATATGATAAATGCCTCTCTCAATTTGGTGGTTTTGTGGAGAAGTGTGATACGCTTCACTTATATAAGAGAAATACATTTTTTAAACATGTTTTTTAATTATTACAAATGGTCTCTGTTTCCTGAATGACCTAATGACCCTCGTACATTTGCTTTTCAGTTTCTACAGACGTTACTGCACCTAGAAGATTGTATTTTTTTGTTTATGAATATACAGTAAGCACAGACAGAATATACAGTTAACACGCTTGTGCTGTACACGAAAGCACATTTGGAATTTCGATAAAATGTGTATTGCCATCAAAATTTCGGCGTCGCTCTTTTGCAGCATAACTTAACGCTCTATACTACGTACATGCGAAAGCAAAAATAACAACGAATTATTTCCATGCATTTTGTTTTCTAAAACCAACTAGTGCGACGCGTATCTTGCAACGGATAAGCGAAAACTAAAAATTATTATTTTGAAATAGATGATTATTTATTGTTTAAATGGTAATGTTTAGGTAATAGTCTTTACCTGCTAACTTAACTTTGAGGGATTATCATTTTTTTCTTTCGAATTAGGTACTTAACACGATCAGAATGACATAAAATCTATTGAAAATTCGAATTCTACGAATTTCTAATCATAATTCAATGAACTCAAAACTGGAAGTGTAAATGTAGTGTGATTTGCCTATTAATTATATCTAATAACTTTACAATTAAGTAAGTTTCTCAAAGGAAATGTTTGCAGGGTCCGTGCGATACTAAAGTACTGATATTTATTTCAACAGATCTTCCCAGGTCTAGTGGATCATGTCCAAACCTTCAAGTGAGCAGACTTCACAGCGTCAACAAAGAAGATTTTGAGTTAAATTTAAAAACTAAAAATAATTTTTAGTATATAATTTTCATTAGAAGATTTCGTATTTTTTAAATTTTACTATTTCAAAAGGAATATACTAGAGACATTGTGATATTTCTGAATAAATATAAATTAATGTAATGATCGAAAAATAAAACCATTGTTTTGCTCAGTATATTTTGTTTATTCCAAATCAAACTAGAGGTGCTACAGAATGGTACAGACTTTCTCGTAGTCTAGTTTTCTAATTTCCTTGGTGTGGACTGGTACTGTACATTTTTGCCTTTCCGTCTTGCCTGCTGCCATCTATCGCCGCCCAAAGTATTTTTTCAACTTTTCGGAACCGAAATATTTTTAAGAATATTAAAGAAGGGTAAAACCTTGTCCTGAATAGCAATTTTCATTGAAAAATTTCGAGCCGTCTTCAAGAAAATGGCGTTAAGCCTTATTGTAAATGCTAAATTTGAAGCTCTATTTCACAAGAATCTTTTGAGTTTTCGATAAATTTCATTTGAAATAATTTGAAGAACATCATCTCTCTAATTAAATGATGTATTCAAATCCATTGAAATGTGCATATTAATGGCGTGAGATATTGAAAAATTACATTTGTGTAATTTTTGAAAAAACAAAAAATACACGAAAATGGACTTTACGTCACATTATACAGTGCTATTACCACTATCCGTTGGAAAAGTTTGAAGAAAAATTAGGGACCATTTTTGAGAAAATGGTGATTCAACGTTTCTGAAAATGCGGGATTTTGAGCTCCTTTTAACAAAAAACTTTGAGTGTTCGAGAAACTTTATTTGACACTATTTAAAGCAAATGTACACACACACACACACACACACACACACACACACACACACACACACATATATATATATATATATATATATATATATATATATATATATATATATATATTTAATAGTGTGAAGAAATAGCTTCTAAAGTAAGTAAAACCGATGTAACAGACAAGTAAAAAAATACATTATTACAAAATAGGCCAATAAGGCGTTTATGTTATCGTATAGGCTTTGTTTGGCACCGACCGTACGAAATATTTAAAGAAAAATTTGGAGCCGTTTTTGGTAAAATCTTATTTTTGTAATTTTTAAAACTGCAAATATTGCACATTATATTGCGCAAAACTACTAACATTTTCAAAAAATCTACATGACTTTATTTATATACCTTATATTACTCCCGCATATACGAATGTATACGAGAAAGTAAAATTAAAAGAAATAAGTTTTCTACGCATCCTGCGTCTTAGGCCAAAACCGTACAGGCATTGTGAGAGGCCGTTCTATGTGAATGGTGAGGTCAAAATGATCACTTTTCGGCGTTCACCTCCAGCCATAAATTTGAAAATTGCCACCCTTCAAGAAGAGGTTTTTCTTTAATTTCTTTTCGACGTCGTTCTCCAACGGCCGCCCGGCGTCGTTTTCCCTTCAACAACGCGTCCCCGAAATTATACAGGTATAAGCAAACGCCGAAGACCGGCCGCCCTCTGTTTTTCTGTCAGCCGTTAGGACACTTGGGCGGACGGCGCGAGCGACTTTCCGAGACGAGCCAAGTGACTAGGGAGGAAGATTCAGATTGCCAACATGGATTTAGAAAATCAAAATCAACGGAAACAGCTATATTTACTTTTCTTAAAGATGTCGCCTCATTATTGGATCAAAACGAGGCACCTATTGGATTATTTTTAGATCTCTCAAAAGCTTTTGACATCATTGATCATGACATTTTACTTTCAAACTTATCTTCATATGGAATCCGTAGTTTTGCTCTAGATTGGTTATGTTCGTACCTTAAACAACGATCTCAGAGAGTTGAAATACCTTACTGGAATGATGGAACATTACGTACGCACCTTTTCGATTCTTTGCCCGTTGCATGTGGAGTTCCTCAAGAATCGATTTTAGGCCCTATTCTGTTCCTACTTTACGTAAACGATATGCCCTCGACGATTCTAAACGGAAGAACGGTTCTCTTTGCGGATGATACGAACATCCTTTGCAATAAAGAAACCGTATATAGTACAATAGCAGATGTTTCAAATTGGTTCCGAAATACCAAATTAATAGTAAACGAAAAGAAAACGGTTTTAATGTAGTTTTCCATTTCAAATAAACAATTCTGTGCTCCATTGAGAATGAACAGTGTACCATTGACTGATGTTAAGGCAACAAAATTTTTAGGTCTCTCAATTCACTCAAACCTTAAATGGAACGTCCATTTAAATGAATTGAACACAAAATTAAGTTCATTATGCTACGCGTTCAGAATTCTTGCAAATTCAGTCAGCCTTCATACTGCTCGTTGTGTATACTTCGCGAATGTTCATTCCCGCCTAAGATATGGCATAATATTCTGGGAAATACATCTTACAGCTCCCAGACTTTTAGATTACAAAATGGTATTTTACGAATAATAACCAAATCCCACCCACGTGATTCATGTAAGCCTATCTTCATTAATCTAGGAATTCTACCATTACCGTGTCTTTTATTTACGAATCAGTGTTTTTGTAAAAATGACTTGCTTAAGGGCGGAATATATTTTCAGATAATGCCGAAGTCTCTTACTATAACACTCGACGTAGAAATCATATTCATCAGGCGACAGTATCAACAGCTCATTACAAACAATTCACATACAATACATGTACATTATTCTACAACACTTTGCCAGATGACATTAAACGATTAAATTCCATAGAAAAGTTTAAATCCCAAGTGAAATCGTTTCTGCTGCATAACTGTTTCTATACAATTAGAGACTATACTGAGCATCACAAGAAAAGTAACATTAATTTTAACAATGATACATAATGCATTATTTACCATTTGAACTGTATAAATGAGTATAAACAACCTGTAACAACTATTGTAATACAGCTTCCGGGTCAATGACCCCCATCTCGATCAGGTTTTCATCCAGTTTCCCTGATCCATTGAGCAAATGCTGAGATGGCCCTTGTTTTGCTTCTAGGCATAAATGTAACTTCATTTTCTGTGCAGTCTTCTAGAATTCAGTGGAAATACAATTATTCAAATTATCGTTTCCATGTTGTCGCGGCAGGAAGTAATAAGAGCCAAAATTTATTGCTTATTTATCTTTGAAAATAGATTGTTATTACATGGGAGTTTTTGTTTTTCTCCCTTTCAAAAATTCAAAATTTAAGTAGTATATGACTCAGGGTAGGGATCACAGAATTTTGAAAATGTGACACAATTCACTTTCCCATAGCAGTCATACGCAGTTTTAACTGTTTTTGACGTAAAATAAAAAAATAAATAAACCTACAGTCGCCAAATTAGAATGTTTTGAACAATAAATAATAACGCAAACTTACAACAATTGCAAAGTAAAGCAGAAAATGGAGGAGATTAAACCAAGAGCCTCAACTTCAAAGGATTTTGATGATCGGTTAAACTAGCAGGTTGGTCTCGACCAGTCGCTCGAAAGAAACCACATTGTTGTAGAAATAGAAGTGGCTATCCAATCTATCGCATTTGTTGATTTTTATTTATTTTATATATTTTACCTCAAAAACAGTTGAAAACTGTGTGACGTGCTATGGGGAAAAGTGGGTTCTAAGCATGTTTTCAAAATCCTGTGATCCCATTCTTGAGTCATATACTAATTGAATTTTGAATACAGAAAAAAATTGCGATTTTTGCCAGGATTATTAACAAAAAGATTTGCTCCGATGTAACTATTTTCAAGGGCAAATCAGCAATACATTTGGGCTCTTATACCTCATCATGTCCTTCGTCAAGGAATAATATTTCCTGCCGCAACAACATGGAGAACGATAATTTGAATATACAATATTTTCCACTGAATTCTAGACGTGCAGAGATAATGAAGTTACATTTATGTCCAGAAGCAAAACAAGAGGCTATTTACTCAAAGGATCAGGGAAAGTGGATTGATTCACTTATTGATTTTTCGTGTTTTCGGGCGCTTCAGCGGCTTGGGTCATTAGTCCCGTAAGTGAAGTGCATGCTGTTTTCTCGGGAGATGGCGGTGATCTTCCCCGCTGGATGGAGAGATCCGGCGCCGACCTACCGTCGGGTAACGGGGTTTCCCCCTTACCAGGACTCTCCCACCAGCGGGGTACCGCCCCAGCCGGGACAAGCTCTATGCTCTCGATCGGTCTCCCAGAATATGTGGTAGTATAGGGGAAACTGGACGAAAACTCGATCGAGATGGTGGTCTCAAGGCTTGTTACAAGTTGTTTAGAATTATACAGTCCAAATGGTTTGTACATACAGATAACGAAGCCGGAAGTGCAACCGGAAGCCGAATCAGCAAGTGAACAGATTACAAGACCCAGGTGTCCGATGATTAATGTTATATGCGAGTAAATAACTATTCAAGCTTTAGTTGACACTGGATGCACGTGTTCAGTTATAGTATAGGATCTATTACAAGAAATCTCTAATCAAGGCACAATTATACCCCAATTCCCTGTGTTGAAGTCTTACACAGTGAGAGCGAATAAAAAGAAATCGCGGACCATCTGTCTGCAAACCTATTGCATCTGACAATGGGAAAGCAGATAACTTGGTGTGCATAGTAGCAAAGAAGGAGTATCCGTTGATATCAGGGTAGATTTTCTAGATGACTGTAATGTAGTGAGCGATTTGTCTCGGAACATGCTCCCATTTCCTTTACATAATGTTGTAACCTGTAATGGCGAATAATAGTTCCAAAGGAAGTCCAAACTTCCATGTAGATTGCCTAGGAACAACTGGCCTTCTAATATCTATTCCTAACCGCATCTATCATAATGATAACGGTATGAAGAACAAAAGGTCACTCTCACCGAATTACTAAGAAATACAAAAACCTACCTAATAAATGTAATGAGCACACCAATGATTTTCAATTTAGTATAGAATTGATTAATGACCATTATTTCATTTGACATAAGTATCCTATACCCATAGTGTATAGGGAATCAGTTGATCAATTGATTCAGTCAATGTTGAACGATGGTATCGTACGGAAAGCACAAACGCCATACCTGAATTGTATTATCGGGGTCGAAAAGAAAAACAGGAAGCTTACACTGTGATTAGATGCGCATAAGTTGAATGCAGAGACAATCCCTTTTCGAGATCGACCTCCTTAGTTTGATATATTTGCCAAGATGAGCAACGTTAAGTGAATGTATAGCAATGACTTTATCGTGTCGTATTGGCGGATTCCATTTGGGGAGAATTCGCAAAACTATACCGGATTCATATATCGTGGGGTCAGCTATGTCTATCAGATAACCCCATTTGGTCTAAAGAATTCTGTGGCAGCTTTAATCCAATGTTTAGACAACATTATCAACAAGAAGTACTATTGTTCACTAGTATACGTGGATGATGTATTATTTGCCTCATGTTTCGAAGAACATCTTCAAAATTTAGAACAATTGTTTAAGCTTTTATTGGAGAATCCTCTACAACTCAACTTTGACAAATCAAGTTTTTGTAGAACACAAGTAAATTTTCTAGGATATGAGCTTACCCTAAGAGAATCCTCTACAACTCAACTTTGACAAATCAAGTTTTTGTAGAACACAAGTAAATATTCTAAGCTGTGTAAATCACTACAGCAGATTCGTGCCAAACTATTTCTAGGGCATTGTAGTCTTCTTACCGTTGTTAAGAATAGGGAGAGCCTTGGAAATGGACGGAAAAGCATGAACAAAATGTCCAACGATTGAAAGCGTTGTTTCATAAAACGTGTGTAATAACTTACCCCCATTTTGACAATCCATGTATTTAACAAACGTATACCAGCAATCATGGCATTGCTGCAATACTTTACCAGACTATTCATGGACAGGATAAGATTGTCTCTCTGGTAAGTAGAGTACTTAACGGTTCTGAAATTCGTTTCTCAGACACAGAGAAAGAAGCAAATTCGGGCAGTATACAATCTTTGGGAATACTTGATAGGATGGCATTTCGTTATGACTGACGACAAAGCCTTAGTATATGTCAACCGATGTCACCCCAACAACGATAAGCTAATGAGATGGATATTGTATTTATGACAATATTAATTTACTGTTGAACATTGTCCAGGAGCGCAAAATCACCTACTAGATGTCCTCAGCAGAAATGCGATGAATTCACCAGGAACGGCGGTAGAAAGGAATATTTTCCACGCTTCTCCTATAAATCTGAATATCATAGATTTGCCAAATCTTACTTGGGAAACCATTGCAAGAGTCCAAGAGGAGGAAGATCTCACACGGAGAGTCATATTATTCTTACGTGGATAACCAGATGCTACAGATCCAGATGCCATCAGGTGGACGGCTGACCGAACGCTGGAAGCTTGTAGATAATGTAGTGCTGGTAAAGTTCGGATCAACCCAAATGTCTTTCGAGCATGGATCCGTAAAAATCCGTATCCGTATCAAGTGGATTAACCATATGATCCCTACTCGTGAAATCATACGGCTAGTTCACATCAAACTGGCACATTTTGGCGTTGATAAGATAGGCAACGCTATAGCTGAGATAGGACATTGGAGAGGACGAAATAAACAATAAGAAAAATAATAGCTTTGTGTGTCTTACGTCAGAAAACCAAGTTTCTGATTCAACATTTTGCGGGCATACGTAACGCTATTGTACCGACGAGAGCAAATGAATTAACGCCTCTTGATCTTTATGGACCATTACCAAAGACTGAGGTAATGTCTAAAACCCTATCCACATAAACATACAAAACAGTCACCTTTTAATGTTTATATAGATTTTCCTTCAACACGATTGATAGAGAAATTATAGAAGCACAAATGAACATAAATCACAATGAGATTGTAAAGTTCAAAAATCTTCAAATATCAGGGTACAAAAGTCTGGAAGTGTTAAGAAAATCCAGGGAAGAATCAAATGTAGTTTTGGAAGGTTTAGCAACTGAAATTTCGAAAGTAAATGAGAATGGTCGTATATTGTGATTAGATAATAACGCTGAAGAACAACTTGCAGGTGATCTTTTACATGAATTTTTTGTGTTATATGGGAAAAAGCGTACAAACTGTAGCTGTACTAAATTTTAAACATTCGCATCATCCATGGAAATAATAGTTGAAAAAATTGAAGCCGTTTTTAGAAGAATATCTTTTAATGTAAATGCAAAATTTGAAGTGTTTTATACAAATATTTTGAGTTTTCTAAAACTTTATTGGAAGTCATTTGAAGCACATGGGTTTTGGTACTGTTTGTACACATATTTTTTACACTTAAAATTTGTACTTTTTTCCTAAAAGTTTAGCAAATTTTCACCTAAATTAAAGCTTTAAATCACCAGTTTGAAATAAAATGCCTAGTTCTAGTTATGTGTGTAAAATCAGACGATGAAAAGGAAATTTGCAACTGGATGGAAACCATACCAGCCATAATAGTGCAAAACAACAATATAACATTTTGACATACGTCTTTTTGCTCTCAGGATTACATCGTACAGATATGCACAAAATCGTGTAAATAGGGTACAGAGCACAAAACCTGTAAATAGAGTACAGAATTATTTCTAATTACTTGTATAATAATTTAAGTCAAACATAATTTTTATATCGTTTGTGAAAAGTAGCACACGCTACACTGCACTTTTATTGTTTTAACAGTTGGCCTCGTAATGTCTGATTGATTAGTGAGGAGAGATGGCCGATGTTTTACATGGTTAATTACACTGAAATATGCTTGATGTTATTGATAAATGTGATAATTTTCACCATTGTTTAATGTTTAGTCGTGGAATTAAAATATTTTAATCGTGGTTGTACCGGACAAATATTCTGCAGGCAAGTAATTTTGTTTCTTTGTCAATTTGAGGAAATTGACAAGGCCAAGTCTCTAGTAAAGTAGTGTGTAAAATACAATGTTTCAATTATTTAATTCAAAATTTGTTTTTAAGTGTATTGTACACTGTCGATTATTCAGAAACAACAAGCCATTCTAACAGGTACTCAGCTGTTCATTCATGAAATAGTGTTTTGCGCTGATTCTTATTTGATTGAAAAAAGAAAAAAGTCGATATATTAGCTGTTTATATATTTGTTACTATTATTTTTCGCATCAATTTTTTTATGTGTGAAGTAATGTGTTTAGAAGCTATGTTTTGAACTTGTTATTAAGAAATAAAATCTAAATGGAGTTTTAGTGAATTGTATAAATGTAGTTTTCGCAGAATCATATTACCATTTGCATTGCCAGTATCAAACGACCCATGTGCAAGAAAATGTTTATTATGTTATAAAACTAACTTTGGTAAATATTCATGTTATAATTATTTGATTTCATACAATTTATTTTCATTATATCTCATTTTATTACAATGTAGTTTCTTGCATTTTAAAAAGACTTGATCTAGCTCTCTGAATTATTGTTATTCTTCACAAAATAGATTTCGAGGTTTCAATGGAAACATAAGTTTTCAGGCTCCCTGATAACGAAAAAGTTTTTTTTCTGAAAAAAAAAACTGCCGCCCGTCTGTGAAAAGCACTAGCACCTAAACTATTCGTAGCATTTCTTTCAAAATAAATATTCTTCGGTCGAGCTGGGACATCTCCCGAGAGAAAACATGCACTACACTAACGGGACTAATGACCGAAGCAGTTGTCGCGCCCGGAAATACGAAAAAATCAATCAATCAATCAATACATTTTGGGTTCTTAGCCATGTTGTCCTTCGGAATAATACTTCCTGCCGCGACAACATGGAAACAATAACTTGAATAATTGTATTTCCCACTGAATTCTAGAAGACCTGCACAGAAAATGAAGTTACATTTATATTTAATCACTTCATCTACACATCCTAACTAATCAATATTACATAACTAATCAATACATCATAACTAATCACAGACCAGGAAAGAGAAGTGCATAAATGCGTACGTCTCCTCCCTCGGCTACGCAAGCAAATCGAATATCATCATCCACAATTTTATAGGACGTGTACACCTGTCTGCAGGAATTTGTAATTTCTTCTTTGAAAGTGCGCCTTCATATTACAGGAAACCTACAGTCTCCACGAGTCCAATCAAGGTTTTCGCCGGATTTCCCGTGCGATTTGTCGTAATCTCAGCCGGCGCCAGCGCGCTTTCGGCACCGGCCGGCACTCACCCTCAGCAGTCCCCCGAAGGCGACGCACGGAGCAACACTCGACAGGTCTGTATCAACCGTCCGAAGTATTTTTAGTTTGGGGAGGTATTAACTGTAGAGATGCAGCCTTTTACGAGTTCGGAGATCAAATTATACTTCTCAGAATCAAGGGCCAAACCAATTCTTAAATGAAGCACATTGAATTCATTAAAACAAGTTGCTACTTCAGTTTAAACAAATAAATAAGGATAAATGTATTTATAAGAATGCTTTTATTTGCATTAATTATTATAATGATTTTGCATAAAGCTCTTAATACATTTTATTACATATTACCTGATTAGCCGGTATTTCTCGGTCGGGGTTTTATTAGTCAATCTTCTTTTAAGCAATCCCTCCCCTCGCTGCCTACACCGTCTCGCTCATCAGCACGTCTCCCCGCGTCGTCACGCAACTCCACGTTCTAGATTCATTTCGAAATACGTCATTTCTAGTAACATTATGGGGAGTAACCATCGTATTGGGGTCGCAAACCCCCTCCGTATTCTGAGTTTTTCAAAATTCTTCAAGGAAAATGTTAGAGCAGCATTTCTCTAAGCTTTTCAAAATTCTTCAAGGAAAATTTTAGAGCAGCATTTCTCTAAGCTTTTCAAAATTCTTCAAGGAAAATTTTAGAGCAGCATTTCTCTAAGCTTTTCAAAATTCTTCAAGGAAAATTTTAGAGCAGCATTTCTCTAAGCTTTTCAAAATTCTTCAAGGAAAATTTTAGAGCAGCATTTCTCTCCATTGGTTTAAAAGTATTTGTGGAAGAAAGACACATTGTAAATTATAGATTGAATGAGGTAACGATTTAATAAGAAGATACGCTTGTAGTACTTGAACTAATAAATTATCAATATTGGTATCAATATTACTTGAAGAAAACCACACACAATTTTCTAGATATTCGTCCGTTATTCTTATCCAATGTTTTTTTCATTCTCGAAAAGTTTTCACACAAATAATATAATTTTCTGCAAAAAAGACAAATAACTTAAGGAAATATTCGGTTCGATCACCTGTTTGCGATAAGATATCAAACAAGCAAACATATACCTACTGCACTTAATTTAGTCGTGATATCGATATTGGATGTATATCTACTTACATTAAATATATAAACTATTGACGCATAACAGCACGTACTTTGTCGCCTTTAGTAATGGTTATGCAACACTATTTACGCGACGATTTCTCACCGAAATAACACATTTCAGGCGTCATTTTTTGTAAAACACATTTGAAATCGTAGAACATTTGAATTGGAAATTAAATAGCAATAGATTTTTATTAAATTTAAAAAAATTAAAAAAAAATAATGAGATACTGATAGCGTTGACTAACAAAAAATAGATCGAAAAATATATAATAGTAATTATTAAACATTATAATATTCTAATATTCTCCAAATATGCTAGCTTTAACGCGAATTACTCGTCACTCCTTGTCAGAACATGTAATTGTAAATGCACTGTACGTTTTCAGACCTAAGAAAATTTCCCCAAACTGACATTACTAATCGAATATCAAACGTTTCTTTTCCATCTGCATTCAGAATTCATCATGTAAATAGTTATGGTAGGGATACCAGAATTTATGAAAACGTTCACATAATTGATTTCTTGCCATTGTACGTCACACTCATTTTTTTGTGTTTTTGACGTTAAATTAAAAATTTAAATAAATAAATAAAAAAATAAATAAAAAATAAATAAATAAAACAGTCTCATAATGGTTGCCTGTTATTGTTCAACAAAGAAGAATTCAACAGAATTTCACATTTCATTTTTACTTTCTCGTATATGTACGTATATACGAAGTAATATGCGTAATATTGAGAAAGTTATGTAAAGGAAAATCGATTTCGAGATTTCAATGGAAATACACGATTTGGGGTCCCTTCAAACAGAAAAAGTGGCTTTTTTTAAAACGTCCGACTGTAGGTCCGCGTGTACTACGTATCTTCGTCTGTCTGTCTGTCTGTTCCTCCGCCTGTCCGTCTCTCTCTCTCTCTCCATCTGTCTGTCCCTCCGTCTGTCTCTCCATCCGTCTCTCTGTCCGTCCGTCTCTCCGTCCGTCCATCTGTCTCTCCGTACCTCCGCCTCTCCGTCCGTGCGTCAATTTTTGCAAATGCTGGAAGTAGACTAATTAATCTGTAACTTGATGGAAGTTTTGATGATTTATTCGGTTTTAAAATGGGAATTACTATTGATTTTTTCCAACATGAGCAGAAGAATCTGAGTCTTAGACAACTGTTGATAGCATTTAGAGAATCAAGGGCATGTAGTTGAAGGTGTTTTAGAACACGATTCGATATACGTAGTGTCCATTCCCGCCGAAGATTTGTTTTTGATTTTCTTGATTAATTGTTTTACGTTGGCTGGAGAAATATAATCAATAGGTAACAGTGTAGTAATGTATGAAATATCTCTACAGATGTTTTTTCGGTGGGGGTGATGAATTTTGTGAGTACTTATAATTGAAGTATGCAGAGAGTGCGTCTAGCTTTTCCAGGGTCGAATGTGCAATTTTAATTCAGTTGTAAGCAGGGGGATTATCTGAATTGGATTGGTGAAATGTCGGCAAAGTTTCCAAAGGTTGTTCGAATTTTTATCTAATTTACAGATGAAGAAATATAAATTAGAATTATTAATAATTGTAGATTAGAATTATAAATTAGAATTATAAATTAGAGAAAAGAGTTGGCATAATTTGAATTGTACGAAGTGGTGCACCCTTGATCTCATAGGTAAATGGCTTAGAAATATGTTTTATTGTTACAGTGAGAAAATGAAAGACATGAATGTTCATGGACAACTACTGCTCCTCGTGACAACGTATATTGCTTTAGACAATACTGTTGGTGTTAATGGCACCTGCTCTGCGAATAAGGTGTATGCAAGACACACATGTCCAGGTTAGTTCTCAGTATTCTTTCCTTACACTACTTTAGCTCTTCTTCGCAGACTTTGCATTCGTTGGATGAAAAGCATGTTTGTTTCTATCAACAAGAACTCATAGTGTGAAACCCATGTAAAGCGTGAGTGTTTTCAATTCTTTTTGGGGAGTGGGGGCATTCTTCATACCCTAAACCTTTCATAATATCATTCCATGATCAGTAACTGTGTGTGAGATTTCTAAGCAAGCTGCCTTTGCGTGTAATTGAGAAATTCAAATTTCAGTATTCATAACATTGATACAAGAATCAGTGGCGAATCATTAACATTATTTTAAGTATACCGCCCTTTATGGAAGCCACTTCTACCGTTGTCTTTTATTTCGAGCTCTCTGAAATTCTAATGCTATGAAATTCCGTCCTTAATAAGTGTTCTATAAGACAATTACACAAACCATTAACTTCCGAATCATTAACACACTCCATTTTCACAAAAACTTGAGAGAAGCTTAACTTACGAACGATCAGAGAAGGCCTGTTCATTGCAGTATTTTGCGGTGCCTACCGACCGCCAAACACGCATCCTCCCCTCTCCCTGCCCTTGAAATATGAAGAGCCCTAGGTTATGGCGGCTGGCATGCGGTGCCTTCTCCTGCGCTGGCGAATTCTCTGGACAGCATTAAGAACTGTTTCAAATTTCTCACTCTACCGAACTTCATAGCGCTTACGGATGCGGAAGACTGACTGGCTCTCAGTTCCAAAACAGTTATTTTCTCGCATCTGTTTTAAAGCTTTCAAAATCTCAAACTTTTAAGAGGATTACCAAACGTATGAAATATTTTTTATGCCCTTCGAATTACTTGGTATGACGGCGGTATACGCGGTATATCCGAGAATTCGCCACTGATAATTAAAATGGTGCTATACTCAATACTAGAGAAGGTGATTTTATGGGACGCATTTTTTATCTTATATGTAATGAAAACTCTGTTATAAAACATTTATCGGCCTGAGGCCAACCGAAAATGTATTTATTTTCCTATTTATCAAGTACAATTTAAGTTTCTGTTACTTTTTCGGATACCACATACGTAGTTTGCAGAAAGTATTATGATGCTCCAGTGGAGGAAAACGATACTTTGTCAGAAAAATTCGTATTGTTAGTTCTTTATGCCAAAAATGGATAATTCTTGTCCCTAAGTATACGAAATAATTTCTACTAATACACTTCTCAGATTCCACGTTTGTGGGTTCTTGAAACTGTAACCTATTATTTTTGATAGGATCTGTCCTGGGATAGTGGTTCTATGTCTAGTATTGTAAGACAAAAAAAGAACCAGTCAAGCCCATAAAAACTCATGTAATTTGTTCGTACGTTGTTCATTTTACAAACAAACTATGAAAAGAATCAAGTGAACACACTCCTGTTTATCAAGTGAAGATGGAAATACCAATAATGAATTGTGCGTAAATTCTATCGCACACAACAATCCTAAGCCAAAAAATCAGCCCCTTGTTTTGCTTCTGGACATAAATGTAACTTCATTTTCTTTGCACGTCTTCTAGAATTCAGTGGGAAATACAATTATTCAAATTTTCGTTTCCATGTTGTCGCGGCAGGAAGTAATAAGAGCCAAAATTTATTGCTCTTGAAAATAGATTTTATTACATGGGAATTTTTTTGTTTTTTTTTCTCCCTTTCAAAATTCAAAATTTATTGCTTATTTATCCTTGAAAATAGATTTTACTACATGGGAGTTTTTTTTCTCCCTTTCAAAATTCAAAATTTAAGTAGTATATGACTTAGTGTAGGGATCACAGAATTTTGAAAATTTGCACACAATTCACTTTTCCCCATAGCACGTCATACGCAGTTTTTAACTGTTTTTTTGACGTAAAATAAATAAAAATAAAATAAATAAAATCAGTTATCAACAAAATGTTATAACATTTTTATCAACATCTGATATGGGCGAAGAAAATGAATAACATTAGAATCTCCTAAATTTGACTTCTCTCGAGGAAACCTTGCCACTGATAAGAGGTAGATAGTTGGAGTTCTAAATTATTAATTATAATTATTATTCTGACAAATGAATCCATAACTAATAATGAACATGTTTTTTTAATCCAGGTTTTATAGTTTCATTTATGTTATCAAAAGAAAATGATACCAAAGAAAATGAAAAGAGCTTGTTGCATCAGTTAGAAAGGGACGTAATATTTCCACAACTTATATCTTTCCCTTGTACAACTGACATTTACTTGATCACTTACGAGAGAAAGTTTCTCGGTTGAGACTTGCAACATTTGGCAAGAAAATATTAACACTCATTAAAGGAACAACACATTAGTGCATGCATTGAAGATTTGACGATACACACAATTAAGTGTTTTTTTCTCATTTAACTATTTTAGTAATAGTGCAGTGTCAGTTTTATTTCCGGTCTGCTGAAACCGTCCTTTCTCGGCATCGTGGCTGATTTACATTAACAGGAAGAAAAACGTATTCCGTAAAAACTCCACGAACCCCCCAGTGGCTTCCGCCGCGTCTGTCGGTGTAGCCCCCTCGCAGCGTAGCCCCCGGGAGGCAATGCCGCGCCCCCAGGTCTCGATGGCTGAGCACGGCGACATGTCGCAGCGGTTGCCTCAAGAACCAATTTAAACAAAATTCAAATCATCCAAAATAAATACCTACGAACAATTACTCAAGCTCCATGGTTCGTTTCAAATCTACAGTTGCACAAAGAACTAAATATTTCATTCATAATACCGTTAATTACCAACATCTCCAGCAAATTTTACTCATACATCAACCAAAAACGACCACTTATTCCATTTCAACCTCGCTCAAATCGCAGATTCCCGTACAAGAATTAAAAACAGGCTCCCAGTTCAAGCTTTCTTGAACATGCAGGTCGAGTTGGAGAATAAGTAAGGCGCTACATGAGCTCCCTCATCCTGAGTAGAGTTAGTTTTAGAATTAAGTTAATTTTTAAGGTGAACTTAAGCCGCTAAAAACACATGTAAAAGTACTATAGTATCGATCTATGTAATTGCAATTCCAATAAAAAAATGAAAATGAAAATCAAAATGCGGCAGCGGGAGCTCTCCAAGGCACGCCCGCTCCCTCCCTTGGCTCCAATACCAGAAGTGTGGGCTCAAGTTTTATTCACATCTACGAGGAGAAATTTTAAACAAAATTGGGAGTTTTTTTAAACATTTTTTTTAGAAAATTTAAACATTTGTAGCGTAAATTACGCAAACTACTAGCTTTTTCAAAACTTTTGAACGTGACCGTTATTTAGATGAATTTTAGAACAGAATTTGTTTAAAGCAAACATCTGCATTTTCAATTTTGTGGTTTTTAATATGTCAAGTTTTTGCAATTTTTGAAATTACAGAGAGTTTGCCCGAGTAAGCATCATTTTTTCACCGTCATTTACTATAAAAGTTTAAAAAAATTGGTGTCGGTTTTTTAGTATCTCTTTTTGAAGATCTGCCTTGAAAGGAAACTAGTGGTGCTAAAACAGAACAAATTTTCTCCTCCATATTTTCACAAACAATTACCCGAAAAGTACTCAAATTTTCTAAAAATTGTATATGACCATCTTCCAAAACCCATCTTTAAGGAATAGATTTCAAGAAGTCTATCTCGATCAGGTTTTTCGTCCAGTTTCCCTGATCCATTGAGCAAATGCTGAGATGGCCCCATGTTTTGCTTCTGGACATAAATGTAACTTCATTTTCTGTGCACGTCTTCTAGAATTCAGTGGAAAATACAATTATTCAAATTATCGTTTCCATGTTGTCGCGGCAGGAAGTAATAAGAGCCAAAATTTATTGCTTATTTATCCTTAAAAATAGAGTTTATTACATGGGAGGTTTTTTTTATTGTTTTTTTTCCTCCCTTTCAAAATTCAAAATTTATTGCTTATTTATCCTTGAAAATAGATTTTATTACATGGGAGTTTTTTTGTTTTTTTTCTCCCTTTCAAAATTTATTGCTTATTTATCCTTGAAAATAGATTTTATTACATGGGAGTTTTTGTTGTTTTTTTTCTCCCTTTCAAAATAAAATTTAAAAAACAATTCACTTTTCCCCATAGCACGTCATACGCAGTTTTTAACTGTTTTTTTGACGTAAAATAAATAAATAAATAAATAAATAAAGGAAGTGAAAAATTTCTACTATTCATATTTTAGTTGCAGGAAGCCCGCGAAAAAAATTTGAAATTTTGCAATTTTCGAAAAATCAGGGTTATCAAGTAACTTATGACCTGCACCATTCTCTTAAACGTCCTTCACACTATCCTACAACAAAATGTAATTAAAAACATTCTTTTTAAAGTTTGGAAAATAACTCAGGGACATCATGTAAAGTACTATCCCAAAAATATAAATATTGATTTAAAATTTCAGGGACCGCGACCTAAGACAGATTGATTGGGGAATATCAATTTAGGAGAAAATCGGCTGAACCGTTTAGCCGCTAGCGTTGTTCTTAGACAGAAGGACGGGACAGACGGACAGACGGGCGGACAGATGGACGGACAGACGGACCGACGGACGGACAGACAGACGGACGGACAGACGGATGGACAGACGTACGGACAGACGGACGGACGGATGGGCGCACAGACACGTTTTGCCGTCATTCTATTTTTCGGTATCAAGGGTCCACAAAACACGGATTCTGGCTATACCACGTGATAGAGAATGTTTTTAATTTAGCAACTCGATTTACCCACTTTTTCGTTACCAGGGCCATGTAATAAGAGTTTTCTACCTAAAATTCGCATTTTTTCGCGCAGCATTATATATCTTTCTCTCCACTCTGTAGGGAGAAAGTAAAAATAAGGAAAATTTCTTTATCTTCAATATTGTAGTTGGAGGACGTTAATAAAAGTTATAATTATACAATTTGGAAACATGAGGAATTTCAACGAAAATTAGAACTGCACCATTCACTTAAGCATTATTTAGGCTATCCGAGAACAATATTTAATGAAAAAATTTGTGGTTAATTTTGAGGAAATTTTATAATATATAGTAATCACATATAATTTTCAAAAATACTATTGATGCCCATAAATACTAATGACATATAATTAAATTAATAATATATTGTTAAGACTTGGTGAAAAGTACTCTCAGAAATCAGTATGTCCGTTTCAACTTGCAAAGCCTCGCATTCGTTCAGATTGATCGGTGAATATCAATTTTGAAGAAAATCGGCTGAACGGTTTAGGTGCTAGCGTTGAACCACAGACGTGAGGATGGACGGACAGATAGACTTTTTGCAATCAATTTTTTGGTATCAAAGACTCACACAACATGGATTATGAATACACGTGTTAGAGGAAGTAATTTACTGTATACAGGAACAAAATTCATCCGCGTTTTCGTTACCAAATCTCCCGAATAGGTTTTTGTGGCGAAAATAGGCAGTTTCCCGGTGCATGATTATTACACTTTCTCTTCTTACGAAGTGAGTGCAAGAAAGTAAATAAATCCGGGATTTCCATGAAAATGACACCTGCACCATTCTTTAAGCGTTGTTTACGCTAGTCGTGGACAAATTTAACTCATTCGATTCTAAGAATGTATTCGATACGTCATCTTCGATGTACCGCTATGTCCTATGGACTTATGTTGTTCTACATTTATATTGTTCTTCTACATTTATATTGTTTTAGAGGCTATAAATGTCGCTCGCATGTTCATGGGCACGTAGACTGCGCTTCATAAGGTAGCAGGACAGTCGCCAATGTGTGCTTCTACTTGTTGCAAGTATTTGCAACTATTTCCTGGAAGCGATTAGATTAAACTTGCGGGCATTGTCGACTACGTTCAAAACATCTTCTTTGCTAGTAATGTTCGTGTTGTTAACGCCGGATACAGATGTTTACAAGCCATAGGCCGATGTCAAATTCACAGCAACACAACACGATTCTCAACATTAGAAATTCAAGAGTTTTTTAATAACGGATCAAAACTGGTTCTTCTGATTTTCTGACCACCACTGTTTTCGTCTGAACTGTCTTCATTATCACGGTCACTAGAATTCCGTTGTGAAATTATAAAATCTTCAATATTGGTTCCTTTAAAACCCTCATTTATACAGTAGCAGTTTCTTAGATAATTCTCTCGGTTATTTCAACTTTTTTCAGGTACCAGAATTGACCATAGTCAATAGAATCTGATAAAAGTTTCTGAACCTGCCGGCGTCGTTAGACGAATTCATTTACTACGCTCCGTGAAGTCACAGAGGCTTTGCAAATTGGAGACTCGCTGGCTCCTACTTGGGTGACCGGCTAGCCCCTGGCCGAAGGGATAAAAGGCACTGCCTGACTGCGACGTGACGAGATTTGACAGAGTAATGGAGGATTACTTCACGAAAGCGCTCAATGCCCAACAAGGGTTTAAGAGGAGCATTGCATCAATTACGCAACAAAGTAATAAAAAATTCTCGGAAATTGTGAAAATTTTGTTTCTTTCTGCTACGTACCTCTTCATGTGAGCACAAATATATGGCAATGGTTTGGAGGTAACCTTAAAAACTCAAATCACAGTAGAGAGACTGAAAGAATTTACTTGAATGAAAATATTTCAATCCTTAAGACATTTCAGATTGTCCCGATGCATATTACTGAAGCTTATGAACAGAGCTCTCGCCAAGCTGTGTGATTAATGAGTTTCCTGTTCGAAATGGCAAGGTATTTCGGAAATCCTACTCATCGTTTACAATCTGTCAGGGCTTATGTTTCAATCTCGTCCGAGACTGAGCGCGGCGCCCCATGCTCGTAACCCAATTGCGCACGTGTTGATGTATTGCTCACGCAAGTTTTCTTGGTACACGAGCTCCCTAGTCATCACCCAGCGCTGAACAGCACGGCCCGGTCAGATACTTGGGTTCGACACGGACGGTACGTACCAATTTACAATGCTGGCAATAACCGCCTCGTACTTTCAAAACAATTGTAGCATTCTTCGTGGCACGCTTTGCCTTGTTATGTTCATGCCTACAGTTGGTACGCCCTTTTAAGCCGTGACGTAGCCAGAGCCCTCCTTTCCCCGCACCCCCCGTTGTGGAATATCAAGAAAAGTTGCGCGTGTAGTACGCAATTCATCGGCAACACGGATCGGCGGATGCTGACGGAACTGACACCCGATTGGCTCAGAGCATGCCGTCCCCATGGAAACGTAGAGACTCCTCATAACTGTCAACACCAAACTCTCATCTGCCACAGTATACATGAATCACACGAGACTATTTGCGCTCTTTATGCTTTCTACTCACATTTAGTTGTAAGATATAATCCCTATACAGTACTTCAGTAACTCCGAATGTGCGTATGTGCGGATCTGTCACTCACGGTTATACCACTTGCCGCGCACCAATCGAGACATATGAGGTGTCATTCGACGCGTCTCTGTCTCCTCATGGGGAACTGATAATTTGTTTTCGGATCCGCCCAGAACATTTTAAGAAATTTCCAAAAACGAGTTTTTACGTGTTTTGGCGCTGCGATATTTGTGCATACTACTCGCGCAACTTTTCTTGAACGATGACCTTGCTTCCCCCTCCCTTGAGCAATAAACAGTTGAAGGGAAAAGCTCGCAACGAGCACTGATGACAACGTTCCAAGCATTAAAACTTCGCTGGCACGAAACATAAGCTAGCCAAAGCTAGTTGCTATCATAGTCGAGAACTTCTGTTTAGCTATATTACTATTACCTAAAGAAATGGCTGAGGTACGTCCAGGTCCTTCAAGGGAGGCACCTAAAACTTCTATCTAGTGTCTCTGTCGTTGCCTACCCAGAGCAATGACCTCGCCGTACACGTAGTGGGTTTGACTTGAATTTCCAGAGGTTGGCATTGTTGTAAATACTCTAGTGGCCGACTGTGTAACAAATACCCCCACTCCGCCCGCATTTCTTCATTCCATCGTTCAAGAAAATTTGCCCGAGTGGTAGGTATGGAATTAAATCAATGATACCTAAATATATCTACGTAGATGACTTTGATTAAGCCCCAGTACCCAGTGGCAATTTAGTTGCACCGCCTTAATTTTCTTTCGCGAGGATGGCAACACTTATTGTTGCCATTTCTAATTAAAACAAAAGAATCGCGCGGAAGATTTCATTTAATTTTCATTAGTACTATCGTATTTATAAAAATAAATTTTCAAACAACCCACGAAAAGTATTGCCTTGGAATTTATTAAATTTGATGAACTTCAACCCACGAAGGGTCTTCAGGCACAAAACTCAAAAACAGACAGTTCTCCCAAAATTTTAGACACAATGTTCGTTTCCGAAACTTCTTCCTATGAAATTCTCAAAATAATCGGTAAACTAAAAAATAAATATTCGTCCGGTTTAGATGAATTCCCGGATTCTTTGTTAAAGACTTGTGCGTATGCCATTATACACCCGTTAACTCACATATTTAATGCATCTTTATGCACTGGAACGTTTCCAGATATTTTCAAAACAGCTAAAATTAAGCCGCTTTTCAAAAAAGGCAACAAACATGAAATTCAAAATTATCGGCCCATTTCTCTCTATCAGTTTTTTCAAAATATTAGAGAGACTTTTTACGTACGAATGGAAACCTTTCTCACTAAACACGACGCGCTTTCAGATTGCCAACATGGATTTAGAAAATCAAAATCAACGGAAACAGCTATATTTTCTTTTCTTAAAGATGTCGCCTCATCATTGATCAAAACGAGGCACCTATTGGATTATTTTAGATCTCTCAAAGCTTTTGACGTCATTGATCATGACATTTTACTTTCCAAATTACCTTCATATGGAATTCGTGGTATTGCTCTAGATTGGTTATGTTCGTACCTTAAACAACGATCTCAGAGAGTTGAAATACCTTACTGGAATGATGGAACATTACGTACGCACCTTTCCGACTCTTTGCCCGTTGCATGTGGAGTTCCTCAAGGATCGATTTTAGGCCCTACTCTGTTCCTACTTTACGTAAACGATATGCCCTCGACGATTCGAACGGAAAACGGTTCTCTTTGCGGATGATACGAACATCCTTTGCAATAAAGAAACCGTAAATAGTACAATATCAGATGTTTTCAAATTGGTTCCGAAATAACAAATTAATAGTAAACGAAAAGAAAACGGTTTTAATGCAGTTTTCCATTTCAAATAAACAATTCTGTGCTCCATTGAAAATGAACAGTGTACCATTGACTGATGTTAAGGTAACAAAATTTTTAGGTCTCTCAATTCAGTCAAACCTTAAATGGAACGTCCATTTAAATGAATTGAACACAAAATTAAGTTCATTATGCTACGCGTTCAGAATTTTGCAAATTCAGTCAGCCTTCATACTGCTCGTTGTGTATACTTCTGCGAATGTTCATTCCTGCCTGAGATATGGCATAATATTCTGGGAAATACATCTTATAGCTCCAGACTTTTAGATTACAAAACGAATTGTACGAATAATAACCAAATCCCACCCACGTGATTCATGTGTCTCTTCATTAATCTAGGAATTTTACCATTACGTGTCTTTTTATTTACGAATCAGTGGTTTTTTTAAAAATGACTTGCTCAAGGGGGAATATATTTTCAGAAAATGCCGAAGTCTATTACTATAACACTCGACGTAGAAATCATATTCATCAGGTGACAGTATCAACAGCTCATTACAAAAATTCACATACAATACATGTACATTATTTTACAACACTTTGCCAGATGACATTAAACGATTAAATTCAATAGAAAAGTTTAAATCCCAAGTGAAATCGTTTCTGCTGCATAACTGTTTCTATACAATTAGAGACTATACTGAGCATCACAAGAAAAGGAACATTAATTTTAACAATGATACATAATGCATTATTTACCATTTGGACTGTATAAATGAGTATAAACAACCTGTAACAACTATTGTACTACAGCTTCCGGGTCAATGACCCCATCTCGATCAGGTTTTCGTCCAGTTTCCTGATCCATTGAGCAAATGCTGAGATGGCCCTTGTTTTGCTTCTGGACATAAATGTAACTTCATTTCTGTGCACGTCTCTAGAATTCAGTGGAAATACATTTATTCAAATTATCGTTTCCATGTTGTCGCGGCAGGAAGAATAAGAGCCAAAATTTATTGCTTATTTTCTTGAAAATATATTTTATTACATGGAGTTTTTTGTTGTTTTTTCTCCTTTCAAAATTCAAAATTTATTGCTTATTTATCCTTGAAAATGGATTTTATTACATGGGAGTTTTTTGGTTTTTTTCTCCCTTTCAATATTCAAGAATTTATTGCTTGTTTATCCTTGAAAATAGGTTTTATTGCATGGGAGTTTTTTTTTTTTTCTCCTTTCAAAATTCAAAATTTAAGTAGGATATGACTTGGTGTAGAGATCGCAGAATTTTGAAAATGTGCACACAATTCACTTTTCCCCATAGCACGTCATACGCAGTTTTTAACTGTTTTTTGACGCAAATAAATAAATAAATAAACTTCAAGTGAATACGGAGAAAACCAAACAGTGAGTAATATTAGAGAATGAAAGGACATTTATGTTCTTACGTTCGAATTCTCATTATTACATGCAAAAACAGATTTTCAAATGAATTTGATTAATATCTTATTCCTATTAAATTTAGCTGT
Organism: Teleogryllus oceanicus; assembly: GCA_964035755.1. Lineage (NCBI taxonomy): Eukaryota > Metazoa > Arthropoda > Insecta > Orthoptera > Gryllidae > Teleogryllus > Teleogryllus oceanicus. The sequence continues at coordinate 24,184,181 of CAXIVR010000005.1, forward strand.
TGATCCTTAGGTGTTCCTTTGAATCCTTTTAGCCTTCATTATTTCTCGCGATGATTGATTCTAAGTCACGATGTAAGATCCATAGGTGTGTTAACTAGCCGATTTTGGGGCAGATTTTCTGAAACCAGTTTGAGATTAGAACGAAGGTAATCGCAAAACTAAGGACTCGTATTTTTTAAACACACTACAAAGGAAAATTTATTTTCAATCTTGTTTATTAATCGCACAAATTTTCTTGACCGATGACCTTACTTCCCCCTCTCTGGCGTAACAAACAGTTGAAGGCAAAAGCTCGCTGCAAGCACTGATGACAACATTCCAAACACATCTTCATTGGCGCGATATAGAATCTATTTTCTGCTGATGAGTACTTCTGTCCATGATTTACTAAATACAAATCTAAAGAAATGACCGAAGCAAGTATGCAGTGCCTCTGACCGGGAGGTTCTAGGTTCGAGTCCTGACGGTGGCAGGATTTTTGACACTAGCTTTTCAGCTAGGTCAAATTCAGTCGCTGTCTGGAGGAGAATTCTAGCGGCCGGATGCTCTGATCGGTAGTTTTCCGTTGTTTCTCCGATTAACACCAGGTGAATGCCGGTGCAGTACCCTACCAAACGGGCCACGGATCGCGCGCGATTTGTCCTTCCTCTTCCTTGCCCTATCCTCTCCCCTTACACACACACACACACTTTCACTAACATGCACTACACTACCACATTCCGGGAGACCGGTCGGGAGCTTAGAGCTTGTCCTGGCTGGGGCGGTGTTCCGCTGGTGGGAGAGTCCTGGTTAAGGGGAAACCCGACTATCCGACGGTAGGTCGGCGTCGGATCTCGCCATTCAGCGGGGGAAGATCACCGCCATCCCTCGAGAAAAAATGAACTACTTACGGGACTAATGACCAACGCAGTGGATGCGCCCGGAAACACGGAAATATCAATCAACTGAAGCAAGTGAAGATCCATCACAGGAGATACCTCGAACTCCTGAGAAAGAACGCAAATTATTGAGAGAGTTTCGAAGGCATGATTGATTCTCCTGAGATTGGCGTTGCTTCGTAAAATCTAATGGCCGATTTCGTAACTAATACCCTCACACTACCCGCATTTCTTCAATCCATGGAGCAAGAAACGTTGTGCGAGAATACATACATTTAAAGCTTGAGAAAGTTATGCGAGTAATACATACATTTAAAGCTTAAAGATTGTTAGTGATTTCAAGCGCGACAACTACGGAGGTCATTAGTTCCATAAGTGTAGTGCATGCTTTTTCATCTGGAAGTGGCGATAATCTTTCCCCATTGGATGGCGAGACCCAGCGCCGACCTATCATCGACTAGAGGGGTTTTCCCATGCCAGGTATCTCTCACCAGCGGGGCACCACCCCAGCGGGGAAAAGCTCTAAGCCCTCGACCGATCTCTCGGCATGTGTGATAGTGTAGTGCATTTTAGTGTAAGTGTAGTGTGTGTAAGGGGTGAGGATAGGACAGGAAAGAGGAAGGAAAGATCGCATGAGGTCCGTGACCCGTTTGATAGGGTACTGCTCCGGCATTCGCCTCGTGCTGATCGGAGAAACCACGGAAAACTACCGATCAGAGCAGCCGGCCGCTAGAATTCTCACTCAGACAGCGTCTTAATTTGACCTAGCTGACGAGCTAGTGTCGAAAAACCGCCGCCGTCGCTACTCCTGAGCCGACGCCAGACATGACATCAGTTGATGCACTGAGCCACCTCTCCCGGTAAATCTTGAGCAGCTTGAGCATTTATCTACTTTCTACATAATAACCATTTTTGTCGGCGGATTTGTGTGGGTGCAGAAGCAATTTTTGTGAGCCCGTATCGTACCAGCTCGCCGCCGTGTCGTTGAGGAAGCGTCGAACCTCTTCTTTCATCTCAATGTCGCCGCTGATGCGAATTCCGGTCAAATGCTCTTTCAACTTACGAAAG
>CAXIVR010000005.1:24191126-24376206 GCA_964035755.1 Teleogryllus oceanicus
GAGTACTGTTCAAAGAGAGACACGCCGAGATTTCATCAAATTCCACAACAGGTACGCTCAGAAACCCACTCCGGGGTTGTGGAATTGTGCAAGTGTGTGAGGTAGTAGACCAAGCAAGGTTGTATAGAACGATTTTCCTAAGGATGAGCCAAAGTGACAGTTCGCGAAAACAAGTGAACATCTCATGTATTTCAGAGAAGTATCCCTCCGCCGCGACAGCTGTTCAGCCACACCCGTTCGTAAAGTGCTAATGGCTCCTGTGAAAACATCCCTATGCCGAAGTCTAAGAGTTTCGCTTAAATATATGCACGTACGCGAGTTCTGGAAATATTTAAATTTAATTACGTATGTGGAAAATCTCTTAACATGCTCTCTTAATCAGTAAAAGAAAACTGCCACGAATGTAAATAGAAAGCTCTCAATCAGTGCTCGCCACCCAACAGCCCAAAGGCCGAAACCACGTGCATTGGTACGCATCTCGCATTCAAGTCTCGGTTTTAAAATAAACATAATATTTATCACACAAAAAGTAAATTCAATGTAATGTTATTAGAAAAAAGAGTTTTTACAGAAGAGCACATAACACTGGACTTCCTAATTTCAATTATTTCTCGCGGCGCACTATATTTTTGTCGGACGAGGACATCACAAAAGGAAGAATCGAATCCATTTACAAGTTAGCCAACTGCAAACGAACGACTGCGGGAAGGGATTCTAATGGGCTCAAGGGCACGACGACCACAGAACCTTCACGTATGTTGCCAGCACTAGCTGTCACTTTGGCTCATCCTTAGGAAAATCGCTCTATACTATCCCAAGCTGTGTGTTTTCGCCACAAAAACATTTACATTTGAACTGTAAAACAGAACCCATGTTCTCATTTCCCGTTCTTCGCTTTTGTTCGCTGGTCGCGCTGTGTCGGGGGCACAGTCTAAGAGAATTACACCGTGGCCACAGTGGTTCACGGAGCCAATTTTTTGAACAGGGCAAACGATATTATTCGCTTCTTACCCAGTTAACCTTTGTGTACCCAAGTTTTTCACAACTTCGAATGCCCCATAGGGGTACTGCTGTACCCCAATGCTTCAGTAATTACTTCAGAGGTTTAATGATTCATAATGCAGTAAAAGTAATATTGGAACTTTTCCGTTATGCGTATACCAGTTCACTAGGCGAGAGATTCAGTTCCTTTGACACGAAAAATTTCGTTCACCTTAAAAGAATCGGTCCTCTGTAATATGAACAGATAAACGTTAGTTTTACTCACTTAGTATTATTACAATTTAATATTAATTCTCTTTCTATACTACTAATTTATTAGTGCTTAATTGGTTACTCTCGCACCGAAATGCCCACAATAACCCACAATACGACAAATTTTATATTACTAGTTGGTAAATCAGAAGTGTATGGTGGACTCTCTTCCCTTGATCTAGTGAATTGATTATTCGTATTTTTCACGCTAGATATCTAATTTTATAACCAACGCCATTTGACACCAAGTGGTCCGCGACGGATACAACGTGCTACGTTCGCGAGGGCCTACCGACCCTTGCACTCTCTCACTCTTCACACAAGTCAAAACAATTACATTTTTGTAATTTTTGAAAAAACAAACAATAGAGCAATATAGTGTTAATGTCATCGGATAGGCTACATTTGGTACTATCCCAACCAAAAATTTAAAGAAAAAATTTCGAGCCGTTTGTAAGAAAATCCGGTTTTTGTTGTTTTTATAAATTGCAAATATTGCATGCTCTATTGCACGAAAACTGCTAAAAGTTTCAAAAAATCTACATGATTTTAATGAAAGAGATAATTATGGACAACAAATTTAATTTGTAGGAAAAATCTCTATCTTCAATTTTATTGTTGTAGAAGACGCCAGAAAAAATTCAAACTTTTTCAATTTTCTCAACTTTTGAGATAATCGTGGAAATCAGACCTCTGCCACTTTTATAAGTATATTTTACTCTGCTCTTACAAGAAATTTAAAGAAAAAATGTAGAGCCGTTTTTGAGAAAATTTTGAAAATGTCCGGGAGGCTTCATGAAGAGTACCCGCAACAAAAGTTGCGATGACTTTTTCGATATTTCAAATCTTCAACTAGAGCCAGATGGACAGGGGTTTCTTCAATTTGGAAAAAAACGTTCCTGTGATTTAGGCGCTAGGTTTGTTCACACACGACAGACGGACGGACGGACGAATTGTATTACTATATTACTAATTTATTAGTGCTCTATTGGCTACTGCCGCTCCGCAATCCCTGCTAACCCACAATACGACTAATTTTATTTTACTAGTTGGTAAATCAGAAATTTATGATGGACACTTTTCCTTTGATCCAGTGAACTGATTATTCGTATTTTTCACGTAAATATCTATTTTTACAGCCAACGCAATTTTATAACTAACACATTTTGACTCCAAATAGTCCGCGACGTCCTACTGCACGTCGCTACCTGACGGATCCAAAGGTTAAAAAGGGTGTAGTACATAAATATACAAAAATTACTCTCCTACTGATTTGTATTATATATTTTTGCGATATATTGTAGGAATTGTACATCTCAGTAGACAATACCAATCAATTTAAAATACTTACAGGTGAAAAACACACAAATTCCACACCAAAATCATGCAATTTCACGCTGATACAATGAAGAAAATGTATCATGAAACGTTTTCACGTACATTTAACTTTCGATAATACACAAACTAAGTGAACAACACGAGAAGTGCACAGAAAAATTAAGTAAATAAATTAAAGTAGTCATAGATACGTTAAATAAATAAATAAGTAATTAAATAAATGTCTATTGGTGGCGAGGCTCAGGCCATTTACCCTGCTCTTCGCCTGACCACTTTCAGAATTTATATTACAATAGTACATAGTAAAGGAAGTCATTCAATGAAAAATACGCACACAATTTGGGTGAAGATTTTCACATGGATGACAGGAGGAAAGCGAGGGAGGACGTGCTTGATAGGAAATCGGGAAAGAATCGGGATGAATGGAACGGTAGAGAGAAAAAAAAGAAAGAAAAGGAGAAAAAATCAGTGAAATGCTAACACGTTATGTTCATTCGTTCACTGAGGTTTTGAAGAAGCTAAAATTGCGTACGTATTTTTGAATTACCCTAGAAAAACCAGAAAGGCAGGGAATCTCGTCAGCATACAAGTGAACACGCATTAAATTATGAGTTCAAGCCTTGAGAGAAAATGAAAACTGAGAGATAATGGTAAATGATTTTGCGTATATTTCATAATATTAACAATAATTATTATTATATGATAAAGTGTTGTAAAACTATTTGGTTCTTAAATAAAGTTTTTAAAAAATTAAAAATGTGGATATAATCAATTTATTTTTAGGAATAGAACAGTTAAAATATTCCACAAACTAGCAAATTGGAATATTTTAACAATTTAGGAAATTTTTGCGAGGACCCGAAAACGCGACCCAACATCTTTCACCCGTCCGCCAACGATTTATTCTATCTTTATTCCTGGGACTGCAAGCTAGGGACCATCCGGCATGCGCCTTAAGCGATTGAGTAAACCCATGTAAACCTCAATCAGGACGGCGGCTTAAGGCCAAGACCCAATACAAGTAAACAATTTCAGTGCACACAAAATACAAAGAAAGAAAAAAATATTTTGAATTTAATATTATGTCTAAATGTACGGCGCAGTTTGTAAGAGATGAACTGGAACAGAAATATTGCAAATTAGTGAAACACATTGAAACAAACTGTCTAATTTAATTTTTAAATTTAAATATTTCCTCTGCCCTTCTAATATTTAAATATAAATTCAACGTAACCCGTTCCAAATTTATATAAGAATATGGGCGCCAGGAAAAGTTTACGTTAATTATATTCTTAAAATGTATCTTCAACTGCTATTTCCAATAAATTAATATCCAGCTAACTGGGTCGATGGGTCTTGTAATAAATAATCGCTATTGCCTACTAATAGCCGATTATTCGATCTGTCATCTGTACAGATTTGCCGAGTAATCTTAAAAGCAAATATACATTTCTAGCTACTCATTTGCTGGAATTAGCTAAATGAAAATCATCTTTTCTATTCACAGAAACTTATAAGTTTATTCAATAATTATGAAATTTTAACAATACGAAACGTACTTTCGGTCATGACCAGTTTCAAAACTTACACTGCAGTATCCGTCTTCGCGCGCTCTTGGCCGATGTCGCCGCGTAGAACCATTTTCAATTTTTCCCGGTGTCGATAGCACCAGATCCAAATATCATCTTCTTTTCTTCCGTTCTGGAACAAGTGTACTCAAGTCACTGATCCTTACCGCCTCATAGTTGATAAGTCTTAATTAATTTTCTTTTAAAAGTTCCCAGTTCTTTCTACGCGTATACTTAAAATGTTAAAGTTCAGCAAATTATTATCTGCTTCAAATACTCCTAGTCCTGTTGCCGACAAATTCACCTAAGTTCACAGTTTAAATTCTAGTTGCTGCACTCGAAATATTTCCAAGTTCTAATTTCCGCACATTACATCAATATTCAAAGTCCGACAACCGTACGCTCCAAAGCAGATGTTCACAATTCCCAAACTCCCAACATCAATTATGTACACGTTCCGCACAGCACCACGGCATAAGTCGGAATGCATCCATATTCCCTCTTCAGCCCTTCAAAACTCGATCCATACTTTCTACTGTTTCTTGTCAGAAAAATTCGACCCGCTTCCGTCGAAATACATTGTCATTCCATGCCTAGCCAATCCTTAAATTACTTACAGATTCTACTAGCCGCACCCCAGACTGTCATAGCTTTCTCGGCCAATCCCCAAACAGTTTACTTCATCAATTAGCCGCTTCCCGTGGTTCAAAGCAATGAAGTTTGTTGATACTGACGACAACTCGTCTACCGTTGCTATGCCGCCATATTTACATATGTCTATCCTTGCAATTCACCCTGTTTACAATATATGTGACGCAATACAATGTCCACATATTGATATGTCACAACATGTAGGCAAAATTAAAAGCATACCATTATAATATTTTGAATACATACCAATATGAGCAAATGCTCATGCATAATCACACAACAAATGCACACATACATCTGTGTACTGCAATAAAAGTGACGTATGAGATGAAAGTTTGTTCTTCACATGTTATTTAAAAATAATTGAAAGAGTGTACGAGTAGATTACAGAGACATATAGCTAAGTTATGGATTTGTCATTTTTAAATATAATGATTAATGTAAAAGTAGATAGAGGGAGGAATGATATTTTGTGTGCTAAAAGATTAGTTTAATTTATAAAGCTAAATAGTTAGATAATAGTATGAAAATTGGAGGAAAGGGAGAATAAAGTAACCTAGGATGAAAACTAAGTGAGAACAAGAACACAAAAAGAAAGAGTGATGATTTTAGCTATCCGGGAGAGAGGGGGAGATAGAGAGGGCAGGGGAGAGTGAGAGAGTAAGAAAGAAAGAGAGAAAGGAATATGAGAAGGCGTTACGGATGACATGGGAGTATTTATTTAAGAAATGGTGTAGTACTTTGTACGATAGGTGGGATAGGAATAAATATGAGACACATCACAGTGCTGACGTAGTGCGGCGTCCACACAGATCTAATTTTTGGCAAGCGAGCAGTGGAACTATTGCTATGTTATTTTCATGGATCCAGTTAGTGACTTCTTTTTAAACTTGTGAAATGTACTGCAATTTTTATAGTAGAGGGAAGATTGTTCCAAGCACGGATGGCAGTGAGAGTGAATGATTTGCAAAACGCAGTGGTATTGTGATGCGGAATACAAATAAGGCCTGACGCTCGGGCACGATGTAGCTTCATAACCTGAAATCGTTGTGATAGGATGGTATGATGTGTGCTGTTTAAAATCTTGTAAAGGAGGAGAAAGCAGTGAAGTAAACGCCTTTATCAACAGTAAGAATTTTAGAATGGGCATATAAGGTTGAAATATGATTGTGTTTTTAAAGGTCGAAAATAAACCGAATACACGCATTTTGAGCTACTTGTATCGTACGTTGCTGTTTTAGATTTATGTCAGTTAGTAGTAAATCGCAGTAATCAAAGTGAGGCATAAGAAGGGATGTATACGAGGGTCTGACGAGTTTTTATAGGTAAAAATGTACGAAAATGTTTTAGAACATGCAGGGACGCGAAGACTTTTTGATAGATTTTATCAATTTGTACATTCCAGTTAAGAGTATTATCCATATTCACATCTAAATTTCTACGTCTTTACATCACTGTAGGGACTTCATTTATGCAAATGTCAGAGAGCGGAGATTGATCACTTTTTAAGGAGTTTCTGGGGCCGATTATAAGACACTAAGATTTATTGGGGTTAAGCAGTAGCCCCAATGATGATGACCAAGAGGACAGACTGTAAGGTCTTCATTGATTTGTTGAGCAAGTTCAAAACGCGAGGTGAGAGTTCGCTAATATACAATTGAAGATCATCAGCGTACATGTGATGACGACAATTTTTATTGATTTGTCTATATCATTTACATAAATTAGGAAGGCAAGAGGTCCTAACACTGAGCCCTGTGCGAAGCCGCGAAGATACCCGATACATTGTCACTGTACACAACTTTTGTTGCCGCTCCGATAGATATCTGGAGAACCATTTGAGTGTGGATGAGGCACATCCAATGTTTTCCAACTTTGCTAACAAAATATCGTTGATTGATTGATTGATTTTTCGTGTTTCCGGGCGCGTCAACGGCTTTGGTCATTAGTCCCGAGTAGGGAAATATGCGGTCCTGGACCAGGAAGTGACGTCACAGATAACCACATCCGGTCTGACGTCACATCCTGGTCCAGGACCCGCCTATGTTCTGACGTAGGTGGTCCAGGACCCGCATGACGTGTGAGGGGGTGATGACGTGGGGTCCCCGTCTGCCGTCAGGGTGACGTCAGCGTGACGTGTCATGGGGGTCCAGCCGGCGGCGGCGGCTGCCGGTGACGTGGGTGTGGGAGGGGTGGTGGTGTGTCGCGTGGCGCGCGCGCTCTGGTGGCGAAGGATGGCCCTGTGTGACGTGGTGGTGGCGGTGGTGGTGGGGGGCGTGGGGCGCGCGGTCTGGCGGCGAAGGGTGGAAGTGGGGAGCGCTCTGGTGGCGAATGTGGTAGGTGTGTGTGTGACTTGTGGTGGTGTTGGTGGTGTTTCAAAATGCTGTCGGTCCGAGGCGGATTCGAACCAGGCCGAGTCCCGTTTCCTGTTGGGGGGTGGGTTGGCGCGCGCTTTGGCACTGAGCTACGGCGGCATCTGCATGGGAGTGGTGTGTTGCGAGGTACTGATAATACACGGGCGCGCGCGCGCTAGCGGCGGCGGCTAGCGCCCAAGGCCGGCGGCGGATGCGGTCTGCGGTTGGGAGCCGTCTCGCCTTTTCAAGGAGGCCGGCCACTTGAGCAACAGTGTCTAAACAAAGCCGGAGCGGGGGGGGGCGGGGAGGGGGTCTTCGGGAGAAGGCGTTTCAATGAGGGGACAGTGGGCGCGGGCGGAGGGGGCGGGGAGGGGAGGGGAGAAGGGTGGTGCGGCGGCGGAGGGAGGGGTGAACGAGGCGCGGGGATTTATGGGCGGTAGCCGCGTCGGAAACTTATCGCCGTGCGCGGAATCGTTCGCACGTCTTCCTCGTGAGAGATCGCCCCGCTGCCCCCGGCGCTCCGCTCCGGATCCACTGGGACTATAAACAAGTCGGCGCGAGGGCTCCGGTGACGTATCGCGCACCTATCTCTCGATGTGAATTTTATAACTCATATATTCTGATGATTCGATATCTCCCCAAGTGGGGACAGACGATAACTGCTAACGAAACTGCTGCTTTTATTGCCATTAAATTACAGAGATAATATACATACATTCAGGTACAGACATCTGGGATCACATCGAAATGTAATAGATTCTTAATCGGAACAAAGATTATGCTGGATGAAGTGTATACAATGGTAGGAAAAGTGAAATATTATCAATGAGAGTAAAAATAACACTTGTATACACGAATGACAAACCGATTGAATTCATTTTTTAAAATGAGAGGAAGAATAAGCCACGTAAGATGATTGCAATTTGTCACTGGAGAGCGCGCCTTTCATTTCAACATTACATGAGTTTGCAATACGACGAAAAAATGTATTTGAAGATCATTTAATGACCGTGACGCAAGTTGGTAGATATATCATCATACGCATAATTCAATACTGAATATTACATTTTTAAACACGTATTTTCATTTTGGAAGCGTAATAAATATAAATTTGTACAATGACTGAGATTTCTATTAGAAGTTTTTAGGCGAAATCGTGTCGTATCGCATCAAGAAAGTTCGCACATTTACATTGTCAAAAATAATTTGAGAATGACAAGAAAATGCGAATACTAGTAGTGAGGTAAGCAGTGATTTAGTGAAATAAAAGGGATATCGATTGAATATCAATAAATAAAAATTACGATCAAATGAATACTGATGTACTTGAAGAGAAATGGGAAATTTAACCTCTGAGAAAGGATTAGGTGAAAATATACACCCCAAGTAAAATGTAAGCAACGTAGTTACGGTGATGTGCTTTAGTCTCACGAACTGTTCAGACACTCAAGAAGTTTCTTAGATAATGAACCATTTTATTTTTACTGAGATTACGAATTGGTGATTAAATTTCATCAGAGTTCATCAATGTTCTGTCACACACAGGAAAGAGAAGAGTGTAACGTTTGCACAACTCCTAGCAATGCAAGCAATAATCACATATGGACCTCTCGTTGCGGGTTAATTCTAAGTGAAAGAGACTTTCCAGGGAAGTCAGAAAAGGTATTTAATTGATTGTAATTATCAATTACAAATATAAGGACATGATTTTAAAAATTGTTTCTATTTACAAGCCAAAATATTGCATCATTAAATAGTTTCAATAAATACGAACGCATAGTAAACAGAGTGTATTCATTGTATGTCCTTTGTTTGGGTTTGAGACGTCGTTTTTGCCATATGATTGATGACGCACTGCTTTCTGCGTGGCCCAGACAAACATATTGGGCACCCTATGGAATACTACTTTTCTAGACTTTGCGCACGGGGGCTTCGTCAAAATCATTTACGAACCTTGCCCATCCATTGAGGGGTTCAATCAGAAGAATACAAGCACAGGTTTTGTATATACCAATAGTGACGCAAGAGCGCATTAAGAGGTAGCCTCCCACCCATTGCCGACAAGGCGCATAGCAGGTGGTTTCTGTCACAATCCGCCAATTATGTCTTTCATTTGAAAACGTAGCTCTTTTGAGGACGCCGGTTTTTTGATAAGCTGTTTTCTTTCCTGCACGCACGCACGATTGCACATGGCGTTACAAAGAAGAGCTGGTCAAAGCAAATTCTCTGATTCGGAATTTTGGATTTGCTTGTACGAGGTAAACATGTTACATGTAAACGTTTGTTCCCACAAAACGCTTTTTTTCCGGTTGTTGAAGGTACAAAGAGAAAACGTAGTGCATTGCTGGTCTTATTATAACTTACATAAAAATAGTTCATCATAAGTGTCAACAAATACAAACAGTGTTGATCGCAGTTTATGATTAGGGAATTAAAATGTTATATCATTATTCCACAGAATAATAACGATGAATTAAGTCGTCAAAAACAGAAATGTGACGTTCACGAGTTGAACTTTTTTTATGCAGAGTTATGCAAAATTATTATCCTGTTATGTTTTTTAGCTTCGAAATTTGAATTTTGAATTGGTAGCATTCTTCACATATTTATTACAGGAATTTCCCTTTGGTTCTAAATATTAGTATCTTTTAAAATTCCAGTAAATTGTTTCAAGAATATTCTGGAGCCATTTTATTTTACACACACTGAAAATAGCAAACTTGCTACTACGTTTACGATAAAACATTGATAAAATGGTATTCAAAAGTTATTAACGCAAATTACGTTTTAGCAACACAAAAAATATTTATTTTTAGTTATTTGCTAAAAGAGAACAGGAGATTTCATTCGTGTTCAATTTTCTTTCGATATAAAATTAACACCAAATTAATGTGTGTTACACGTAACCAGCTTCGCGTGCCCCTCATCACTTTTTTGAAAAACTCCTGCTGGGACACATTGGGGAGTGAGTCCACCCTGCTTGGGTTCACCCGGGGTCTCAACTGTCCCTGGTGGCGTGTCACCACCCTACCCTCCGTGCGGACTAAGTATGTCCTGTTTCCTTTTGCCGCCGTTACAATGCCCGGAAGCCATGCTGGGCATTTTTTAAGAGGTACCATAAACCATATCACCCACCTGGAATCTTGGTTGCGTTCCTACCGACCTGTAAGGATCTCCTGGGCTCAGCAAAGACAACAATGTTCTCGGTTGTCTCCCGTGTAGCACCTCGGCAGGGCTCCTGCCGTCCGCGCCTGGCAAGGTGCGGAAGGTGGCCAAGACCCGCAGCAACGCTCTGGACCTGTGCGTACCTGCTGCGCGCGCTTTCGCCATAGCCGTCTTGAAGGTTCTCACAAACCTTTCCGCTTCCCCTGTCTGATTGCGGGTGAAACGGCGGCGCGCAGACATGCTGGATCCCATTGCTCGCGCAGAAGTTGGTAAACTCTCTTGGGATGTGAATCGGGTCCCGTTGTCCGACAATTAACGTGACCGGAGCCCTTCGGTCACAAAAACTTTCTCCAGGGCATTGATGGTCTGCGCCGACGTGGTGCCGGGCCATTTCCACCACGTAAGTGGGTGCACCTGGACGGCGTCCACTACTACCAACCACATCGTGTCCCAAAATGACCCGCGAAGTCTATGCGCACCTGCTCCCACGGCCTACCAGGTTCCGCCAGGGAACCAAATCCTTCCTAGGCGCACTCTGATTTAGTTGGCAGGCCTCGCACCTCTTAAGTAACTGGTTGATGTCTGCGTTCATTCTCTCCCAGAAACAGAGACGACGCGCCAACTGCTTCGTACGGACCACCCCCAGTGTCCTCTGGCGGAGGAGGTCCCATTACTGTCTTCCTCAGAACTCTTTCGGGATGACGACTCAGAATTCCTCTCCGGCTAAGCAGCAACACCCCGCCTTGTAAACATCCGTCCCGTCACCAGCATCGTCCAAACACCTAAGTGGCCAGCCTTCCCTTACGTAATTCCTCACTGTCCGTAGCTCTGGGTCCGTCCGTCTCCTGTGCGATCTTTCTTGGTCTAATGGAAATTTGATAGTACTAAGTACTTTCTGAGTCGATCTGTAGGCATTCTTCCTCCAACTTGTCGAACTCCAGGTCCGGGCCTCCTGGCAATTCGGATAAAGTGTCTGCATTGGCATGCTGAGTCGTGCTTCTGAAGTGAATCTGGTAATTGTAGTCCGACAAGAATAGCGCCCACCTTTGCAGCTTCTTCGCTGTGCTTTCCGGGATCCGTTTTCCCGGGTGGAATAACTGCACTAGCGGCTTGTGATCCGTTATTATATGGAACTTACTACCATATAAATAATCGTTGAATTTTCTCACCGCGAAGATTATTCCCAATGCCTCCTTTTCAATTGGTGAGTAATTCCTCTGATGTTTGTTGAGGGATTTTGACGCAAACGCAATTGGCCTCTCCACACCATTGTCGTCCTTCTGCGATAATACCGCCCCGAGACCATACTCCGAGGCGTCAGCCGCTACTGTGGTGAGCCTACCCGGCACAAAATGGTTTAACTTAGCTGTTTTCACCAGTGCCTCCTTTAACTGGCTCAGTGCTCTTTCGCAGTCTTGTGACCAAACAAATCTCACTCCTTTCTTCCTTAGCTTGTTGAGTGGAGCTGCGATAGTAGAAAGTCTTAATGAACTTCTATTATAATAATTTACTTTTTCCAATAATGCCTGTAGCTGCTTCCACGTCTGCCGGCAGTGGCAGCCGCAGGATGGCTTCTACGTGTTGGCTAGTGGTGAAATGTTGGTGCTGTCCAGCACGTGCCCCAAGAACACTACTCTGTCCCCAAAGAATTCGCACTTGTCCTTATTCACCTTTAATCCCATTGTGGTGGAGCACTTTAAATACACTCTCCAAGTTTTCATTGTGCTCCTTCTCCGTGCTCCCCGTGACTATAATATCGTCCAGGTAGTTGCAGCAACCCCACAGCTCTGCTGTCAACTGTTCTAGGCAGCGCTGGAACAATGCGGCTGCGGAATTCACGCCGATCGCAGCCTGTTGTACCTGAAGAGTCCTAATGGGGTGTTAATTAACAAAATCCCTGGCGTCCTGGTCGAGTGGTAGTTGTAGGTATGCGTCCCAGGTCAATTGAAAATTTTCGTCCGCCGGACAATCAGGAACAAATCTTCCGGCTTGGGATTGATATTGTTCTACTTCCAGCTGTTGGTTCACTGTACTTTTGAAATCCCCGCACAATCTAATCGAACCATTGGCTTTCTTTATTACGACCAAAGGTGTGGCCCACTGGCTTGTTGACACGGGAGTGATAACACCATCAGCCTGCAATCGTTTCAGCTCCTCGGCCACTTTTTCCCTAAGGGCCCACGGGACTGGTCTTGCCTTGAAAAAGCGTGGTTTGTGCCCCTCCTTCAACTGGATGCTTGCTCGGAAATGCCTACATTCCCTGCGGTTGCCGCCTCTGTTGCGGTAACCACTCTCGGCACTGTCACTACACTCACTGGCGTCACTGTCGGTCTCGTGTTCTTTTGCCGTCTTTCCCCGGTGACGGACCCCACTGTTCGACCTGCGCGCATGCGACTCTGATGCGATCTGGCGAGCTGGGTCTCATTATGTCAGTTTGCATGTTTTACATAGGTTGTGTACTCCTCTAATGACGGGTTATCACTGTAAGGCTTGAAACCTAATTTTCTCTCTTCCGGTGTAGCACTACCATGTCCCTTATTAAAGTCTCCGCGTATGATACTTCCTTATCTGATGGCGGGCACCTGAACTGACAATGCCGCGCCAGCCCGGACAATTCCGTAATCCACTCGCTGTGTGTTTGCCCCTCGCTTTTTCTGCATTGAAAAAATTTGAATCTAGCTGCAACCACATGAGGTACTTTGTTAAAGTAATTGTTGAGTTTCTCTAGCATTTCCGCCCATTTGACACTCGATATTTCTCTCTCTGGGAACAGCTTTCTTATTAGGTCGGTCACTCTGTTGCCTACGCAGCTAAAAAAAACGCCTTTTTCGTTTTTGCGTCTCCTACCTTGTAACACAGTAGGTGCTGCTCCAACCTGTGTATGTACTCGTCCCATTCTTCTGCGTCCGGCCGGAAACCAGGGAACTGTGGAGGGGAGCGGGCACTGACCGCCTCCAACAATGCTGCCATCTGTGCATCCGCCTGTTGCCGCTGCTGCTGCATCTGTTGCTGCTGTTGCTGCATCTGTTGCTGTTGCTGTATCTGTTGTTGCATCAGCATGATCAAATTCTGATGTCGGCTCGGCTCCATATTGCTGTTTTCTCCTCGTCGCCAATTTGATGTGTCCAAATCAACACACTAAAATTCAACAAACAATCGATTGATAGAGAAAACAGGTACAGAGCTATAGTGCCGAATATCCAGGAGGAATGTACAGAGAAACTTAGCTGAGTTGTCGTAACCAGTAGAAGCTTCCCAAAATATCGCCGAGTCACCACTCTCCGTAGAGGGAAAGTCCGTGGTCGCAGCACTGTCCGTCGTAATCGCAGTCTTCAATGTTCTATCACTATTCGCCACACCTCACAGTTATTCGGCCGCTCACTCTCCACGGCCGGCTTATATTCGCTCCGGGCCGCAGGTCCGCAGACTGGCAGGCGTAGCAGGGGGCGGAGGTTGAGACTCGCCCCGCTTGCTCAGGCGTGGCGGCCGCACATCTTTAAGTCCCGCTGGCCTGCGCTTGTCGCTGGCCGCTGCCGCCAGGGGCGGTAACGCCCTACTGTGGCGGCACCTTCGAAACTGTGCGGCCGGTCACGACACTTCTATAGGCCTAAAAACCACCCAAACCCCCTTTCAGATGAAACAACCCCTAAAACAAGTTTTCCGAGAATTTTCTTTAAAAAGTTGTAAAAGGATCCGGAAAAACTTGGACGGTTCCCACCAGCCGAATACGATGCATCGAACGACACCTCATTTGCTCCAAATGGTGAGACGGAAGAAGTTTAACCGTTAGTAACGAACTGGCACACGCGCGATAGCTGATTAGAATAAGTGAGATACTGCGTTCAAAACTAAAGCGAATTTCAAAATCAATTGGTTCTATCAGCTGATGAATAATTCAAAAGACTTTCACTTGGATATACGTCCAGTTAAACTTGTGTGTATTTATTATTTACTGAAATAAAAGGATAAAAAACTATTCTCCAGATACTTTTTTACTATATTTTTATTATTGGAATGAGATATACACGGTTCAGTATCATTTACTTTTTACATCCATTTTGAAAAATTTACAATCAACCTTAATTATCTAAAACTTGATATAATCTATCTACTACCTTGATTTTGGATACTTATTGAGTACCAAAGCTTAGTTACACCCTGAGGAAGGCAAGACGGGGATGTCTAGTTCTAATTCTGCTCAGGAAGTTATTGATCGTTGCTAGATTGCAGTGAGCCATCTGACTCATTGCAGATACACTGCATTTGAATAAAAATTGTTGGAGAGTTGAGCAATGCAATGATTGAAGGATGGCATGTTTAATTTTGTATGAAGTTCTGTTCAGATAAACAATACAGAAATAAAATCCATTAACGTTCAAACCTTTCTTTTTCGATAACCCCTACACTTCACATATTCCATCGCACAGGGGTTGCAAACTGTAATTTAAACCTACCAGCCTCCCGGCAAGAGCCGATCGTCCTAAGCGCCACGGACTACTCCGATCCCTCGCAGCCGACCTCCTCACCCTCACTTCCGCTCAACAAGCCCCAAATTGGGAGAGGAAGGTCGCGGAAACGCGCAGTTCCCGCTCCTAGCGGCGACGGCCACGACCAGCCAAGCAGCCCCCGCCGCGGCGCGCCGGCCTCCAGCATCTAGCCTCCAGCCTCGAGGCAACTTAGGAAATGCATTTATGTCTCTAATGCAATTTTCCTCAAGTTTGCCAACATTCACGCATAAGTGCACAATTCCGCCTCCGCTAACTCCATTTGAGTTTGTACACCCGCGCGGCGCGACGCCAGGTGGCGCGGGGAGCGCGAGCGGAAGCAGGAAGGGGGGAAGGTTACGGGTGACAAGCACGTGCAGGAAACACTGATTGGGAAAATGAGGACTGAGTGAGTGAGAAGTTTTAGAAACGGGCAGCAAGGGTGGCGCCAGAGGTGAGAAGTAATCAGATTGGTGTTCTACTGATTTTGAAAATGCGAAATTGTGGGTACATACAATTCACACAAATTTTCAAGAACTGTACGATATTATTGAGATGCTTAAGTAGCTTTAGAATGTAAGTGAGATGAAAAATGATTTATTGGGAACATGTGGTGGCAGTAATGCTTTTGGATAAATGTTCAATCGGAAAGAGCAAATAACGAAATGCCATGCTCTGAAAATCATCATTTGAAAATTTAAAAAAGCAGGATTTTGCTCTATATAATATCCCCCAAATCGCTCGATTCATTTGGTAGTGGGACTGTAATCGCTTTTTATGCTCTACCTGGTTTCCCAGACAAATATTGTTTGACCTCCTGCAAGTTGCCTATTTTTTAAACCTGTTTTCTGCATGTCTGTCAATTTTCCCCTCGAGATTTTTAAAAATTTAGTGATTAAAAGTATTTTTTTAAAACTCAAAAGGCCAGCAGTATGAATAAAAATTATGCATTTGTGGACATTCTTTCAGTTTCGGCTTTTCCCACTGCCAACCATCCCAAAAAATGATTTTAGGTATGATATCTTTAATATCATTCAAAATTTTTTCATTAATTCACAATTTTTTTGATCCCCAAAAAGGAGTTTTAACTTTACTTCCACCACCAGTTCTATAATTTTGCAGCCCCCCTCATAAGGCAGTTTTCCCTTTTTTCCTAATACTTAAACCCCTCTAAAATATTTTCATTAAAGTCTGCAGAACAAATTTAACATTGGCATTAAAATGATGGTACAATCCCTTTAACGTTCCACTTTTTCGACTTCCCCCGTTCGGAATGCCATTTTCAGCTTTGAAAGGATGCTCCTTAAAAACCTTCTTTTTCAAAAAAAAAAATTGGAAATTTAAACACAATTCCTGTCATTCTTTTTTGAATTTTCCCTTTTTTTTTTTTTAAAAAATGTGAACTGAATTTATAATAAAAAGGGCCTATTACTTCACAGGATGTTCTATTTAAACGTTAACTGATTATTCAAGAAAAAAATTTGGGGTTTTTTTCGTTTAAATATATTTTTTCCTCACAACTCATAACTTTTAAAACCAATTCTTTCTAAACCCGTGGGGGTATAACGGGTCCCCGGACCGGAAGTGACGTCAGCGTGACGTGACATGGGGTCCAGACCGCGGGTGACGTCAGCGTGACGTACATGGGGTCCAGACCGCGCGGCTGCTCCGTGACGTGGGTGTGGGAGCTGTGTGTCGCGTGGCGCGCGCTCTGGTGGCGAATGGTGTGTTAAATCTCAATCTTGGCTGACCTCATAATTACTAACATTTTACTTTGTACAGTCGCCAGCTGTTGAAAACAGCACATTAATAACATTAATTTTCCTACGTAATATATAGCGAACTGACCATGCATTTGCCTAAGGAGATAATTACAAAGCTAACACAAAGCTTCTAAGCTATCAAATTAAAAGATTGTCGTCACCCCTTGAACTTTTCAAATGGACGCCCCAGGTTTTAATGAAAAGGTATCACAACTTTATAGGATCTCAAATCAGGAGATATGACAATCAAATAACTTTCAACACAATACATTTATTGCATAAACAATTTACATGAATTGGTTTTTCCTGATGCGCAGGTTGCAAAACAGCTGCGGGAAAACAGAAGCAGAATTACAATTTACAAACAAGAATGAAGGACGGTCGAGGCCGTCTCACATGAACAAAGGCGCGTAAAAATGCGCCGACATAAGAATTAATGATTTCAGTCGACCTCTTGAAAGAACCCACTTTAGGGCGAGGAAGCTGAAAATTGAAACATAAACCTTATAACAGAAAGGTGAACACTAACTTAGTAGCGCATCAACAACATCGCGCTAGCACATACAGAAATACTGTCTTATAATCTACCTTTGAATGCCCACTTTAGGACGAGGTAGATAGAAACGTACATAAACAAATTTGCTAAAGAAGCCGTACTTTGGTCTTCTTTCCTTACATAGTATTCGTGATAAACAGAGCTACATATGAGCCATGGAACAAACTTTCATTAGAGTGCACAATACCAAAATTCTTGGAAATGGATTTCTTACTGTACCTTTCGTAACCATACAACATAGGAATGCAGCAAGTTTACGCGTAAGCGAGAGTGCGCGGTACATGAGCGCCCGCCCGCTGCTCGCTGAACAAAACTGTCTCTGAGACACGAGCGCCGATCAGCGTGCCATACGGTCGGCACGTGACCCCACCGCTGCGTGCCGGTGACAGCTGTAGCCCAGCCGACCTTTTGCCGGCTGCGGGGCCGTGACGTTGCAACAAGGCCGCGGTTTCCGAGCTACCGCACGGGCCAAGCAAACGCCTTTACGTAGTCTCCCGTGTGCCGAATGCGGCCGAGCGCCGACTTATACCAGCGGAGCACCTTTCCATAAATTGCCAAAAGCGGCCTGCCGTCTTCCCCTTAGGGCAGGAACTGCAACATTAACAAATTCATAAGTAAATGCGCAGTAAACATTAGCCGCACCTCCTCACCAATCAGAGGTCAGCGACATACATAAACATAACATTTGTAGTAAACGAGCTGCAAACAACATAAACATTAGTAAATCATTAACATTTCAAAGTAAGAGTTCCATTTCCAGTCCAAATCAACATTAAATACATTTATGCACTAATTTCATTAACACATTGTTTGGTTCAGGGAACCAACAATAAAAAACAACCATGGCTCAGGCTTTACTGACGAAATGAGAAACAATATTAATTTAGTCTTCATAAACTGATCTATTGGAATAAACTAACATACTTTTCGGCAAGGAAAAAATTAAAAAGTACTATTTACAACACATACATATACAAATTTGATATTCATAACGACTCTGAAGGAGCCGGGCTCTATGAGAAAATCAACAAAACTACATCACTGGACGTGCGGAAATAACAAAGAGCAGAGCTTTGTACAAAAGAGAAAGAACAAGAGGAGCGAGCCTTGTGCGCGAGAAGCGCACGCTTTTATAGGGGTTGGTGAAGGAAACAGCCATGAAGGGGGTCATAGCAGTGGGGAGAATGGATCGATAATTTGGAACCTCTTTGCCAAAGAATACGTAAGGGTAGCGCCTGCAGGTATGTGACCCTCTGACACCTGTGCGATGCTAGCGAACCCTGTGAGTGTCCGCAGGGGCTGTAGCTGCTGCTCAGCATACAGCTTGAAAATATTTCAAATTGACCAAAAACATCAAATCTGAAGCTACGAGGGGAATGAGGTGTCAAAAGTCCTAAATTTGATGTAGATGCCGGATTTTGATAGAGAATCCGGTAGGACACTGTTCTCTTATAATAAACAAAAACCTGTTTTGAAATGAGAAAAATTGTTGCATAAACATGAATTTTTTCAGATCACTACTGAGGCAAAAACTTAGCTGTTACTAACAAAATCTCAGGTTTTCAAACCTTCTCATAGCCATGAGATCACAGTTCGACTGTAAAGTATTACCTTAAGAAATATTAAGGTTAAAAATATTATTCATATGGTACCATACTAAGCCGGTGGCTATGTCGCGCGGGGTGGTGGTGGTGGCTATGTCGCGTGGAGCGCGGTCTGGCGGGAACGTTCTGGTGGGAAGTGTGGTGGTGGTGTGGTGTCGGTCCGGGCGGTTGCGAGTCCCTTTCCTGTTGGTGTTGGCGCGCGCTTTGGCACTGAGCTACGGCGGCATCCGCATTGGAGTGGTTGTTTGCGAGGTACTGATAGTACGGGCGCGCTAGCGGCGGCGGCGGCTAGCGCCCAAGGCCGGCGGCGGATGCGGTCTGCGGTAGCCGTCTCGCCTTTGCGCGAAGGCAGCGCCCAAGGCCGGCGGATGCGGTTGTGGTAAGAGTACGCGGCGCCCGCTCTCTGAGCGTCGGCTGGAAGGAGAGATAGAAAATGAATGCTTATGTTGTTCGTTTGAGAAAAGGAAACCCTACAAGGTGGTGACAGGGGAAAAACAAATGAAAAATAGTACAATAAGAATGAATAATTTTTTTATTATAAACATTACAAGTGAAAGATTTATTTTTTATACAAGAAAATCAATAAAGACGAGATTCTCTAACTCGTCGTATTCGCTTTCATCCTCACTGTCACCGCGCTGTACTCCAACATACGAATTCACCATTGTTCTAAATAATTCGAAATCGTTTTCGAAATCGCTGCGCGATTCTAAATGTCTTCTCGCTTCTAAATATCTTCTAAAACGACGCAACTGATTGTGATGCTGTATACGCACGCGTGCAACTCGACGGATATCCGCCGCCACCTGACGTTGAATTTGAATCGTCGTTAAAGGCGGGCGTGTTTCTTTTTGAATCAATACGCTTCGACACATCGGGCACGTATTGCGAGTTAGCAACCATCGATCGATACATGTTACATCGAATAAATGGTTGCAACCCACCGTGCGTGCCCGTAGCGTCTGCAGTGGTTCGAGACATGCTACAGGAGGCGTCGGTGTCATCGTTTTCCTTGCTCACGGTGGTGTAGGGCGGCGGCGACACATCGATGCGAAGAGAAGACGTCAACTCGGTCATCAGCACACACTTTTTCAAAAATTTAATCAAAATTCCTCTCTCTCTCTGTGACACTCGACACACTTCCACTTCGCTGGCGGCGGCGACTCGATGTGCGCGTGTTCGAAACAGGGCAGTACTTCTTCTCGTCTACACTGCAAGCACTTCCACTTAGGGCACGGCGTTTCGTCCCCGTTGTTGATGTTGTAATGTTGAAGACAAGGCAGGAGTCGCCGAATGTCTCGGTCCCGTTGCACGTCTTTCGATAGACGGTGGAAGACAGAAGGCACGTCCTTCGCGGTCCCAAAGTTTTAGAAAGTCGATGGGTGAAGCTGCGAGATCGATCGTCGAGTCCGAGAAAACCCCCAGGTTACAATGTATCCGAATGCAGTTTCTTTTAATGTCAAGTTCCAGGCATTTTCGTACGCGGAATTTTTACTTTACGCGATCTTAGCAATTCAAAACACGTCGGCGCTAACAAGATATCAACTGGCGCCGCGCTACGTGATATTCAGGTCCGCAAGCTTTACATTCTCAGGGATTTTCAAGTTAGTGAGATCAAAGAGTATGGTGGAATATCGGTGTAATATTCTTTACCAGGCGGTCAAACTGAAGTTAAAATTGCTAACGACGGAGGCCATCGACAAATGAACTGATTTAAAGATTTAGAAGCAGTGCCACCGACTCCAGTAATGCAAGTTAGTAGTGTTAGCTTAATGCCTTCAGTTTCTTCATGGCCGATTCCGTAATCAAGAGAATGCATTGCTACCGTTGTCAAGGGCTCTGAGCCAACAAACTTTATTTCCGCGTTCTTCACTGATACGCGAACGGTGAACAGCACGGCATTCGAAGCAAAATTGTGATTAACGTGCGCGCTTCAACGGTTTCGCCTCTGCGGCCTCAGGCGTTCGTCTTTCACAACTGCCGTTTGTTCCACATTTATTCTCCGGACTAAATTCTCTGTGCAAAAGCGTGGTGTTTGCTATTGCATTTATTACACGACCTCGCCGCACAGTGGCAACGCCATGCGGGCATAAGCACGTAAACAAAGTCAGTTTCTTTGACGAATAAGTATCTATCATAAGTTGACTTTTCAGAAATAACACTTTGTAAGTTATTGCAAACCTTTGCACAAATTACACTCATCATATGATCAGAAACAAAATTCTTGCTTCTAGGCATTGGCTTGGGCGTGTCCCTTTCTTACTCCCTTCTATCGGCAGCCACGTTGGCAAGGCGTGGCCCTAGCCTCCAGAACGTATATAAGTTTTCAAAGGTTGATACGCGTGTTTGCACTGAATGCATTTAGTCTCTGTGCGTATTTTCGTCTAACTTTGGAAGTAATAAGAAAGACTAGGATAGAATCCCAACATTCTACTGGTTCTTTGAGAACTTTGAGGAAACACGAACATTACGTTTGAAGTGATCAACTAACTCAAAATAAACGACTAGCTGAGTCTTTAGCAGTCATATTATAATTAAATAAAGATGAAAGTAATTTATGCTTGCGGGCTTAGAGGTTTCGTATCTGTTTTTAAGAATGCGAATTGCTTCAGCATAACTTTCCGCGACATAGGGCAAGCCCGCAAAATAGCTTTGCAGCACTACCAGTGAAGGATAAGATTGTAGAAAGTGCCATTTTCAATTTCTGGCAGGTCCGGAATTATGCACTAAACTTTCAGATAAAGAGAAAAAATGCTCACTCAGGAATCATTGCCGGAAAATGCAGGAATTCTCAGAACAGGTAGGCGCGGTCTAGATGAATGTCGTGAATACACGGGGCGTTGGAAAGGCAGGGTACCGCGTCGTTTTCCTCATCTGAAGTAAGCACTGGCGTACGCGAGGTTGCCAGTACTGACAGAATACTGCCTCGCGCTTGTTCAGGCGGAACGGATTTGAATCGCGAATGGGGGTGCTCTGAGCCGGTACGCCGGGGTGGCGCGGTCGAGGCCATGGGCTCTAAGACCGGCGGGACAACTAAACTCAGTTGCGCCAGGACAGACGGCCTTTCCACGTTTGTTCCTATGCAACTGCACGCGGCTCTGGTTATCAGGCGAAATGCCTATTTTTCGAAAATCAGTCTTTTCGTTGCCTGGCTCTCCTCACTAAAGCACGCATCTAATTTTTGCTGAACACGCTGTACTTCTCAAAATCAGATTCTAGTTTCTGAATCCTGTGCGGGATTTCGTGTACATTACCGCCTATGTTGAAAATTTTCAAAGGTGGTGAGACGTCGCTTTATAATAGCTCCTCTTTCTCCGCAACTGGTCGATGCGAGTTAGGCGAGCCTGCAGCTTGTTCGTCTCGAGTTTCACAATTTCCTCGACAGGGGTCGGGGTTAGACATGCTGTAGAGATTTATGAACTGAAGAAAATAACAAAGAAAAAGCGTTACAAAAGTAACCCAGAAGACAAATAAATTCAAAGACAAACACGAGGTGAACTCGTGAAACCGTTACAACGTGGAACAAAATCAGCTGTAAATAAATTAAACTTTAAGCTGAAAGAAAAAATACAAATTAGTAATACAAGTTATTGATTGTTTCATAAAGTTGGATCCTTGTGTCCTGTCACGGTCGCCAGTTTTGTATTAATTATCAAACTTGGCGCAGCCTCTTATTGTGACGAATTTATTTAATACGGTCGCCAGCTGTTGAAAGCAACGCGGTGATAACATTAATTTTCGCTACGTAATATGTAGCGAACTGATATCATTTGCCTAAGGAGATAATTATGCAAAGCTAACAAAAGCTTCTAAGCTATCAGGAATTAAAGATTGTCGTCACTTGAACTTTTCAAGTGGACGCCCCAGGTTTTTAATGAAAGGTATCACAACTATAGGATCTCAAATCCAGAATATGACAATCAATAACTTTCCAATATAACACATTTATTATATAAACAATTTTACATATATTAGTTTTTCCTGATGCGCAGGTTGCAAAGCAACTGCAGGGAAAAACAAAGCAAATTACAATTTACAGCAAGAATGAAGGACGGTCGAGCCGTCTCACATAAACAAAGGCGCGTAAAAATGCGCCGACATACAGAATTAATGATTTCAGTCGACCTCTTGAAGAACCCACTTTAGGGCGAGGCTGAAAATTGAAACATAAACAACACTTAACAGAAAGGTGAACACTAACTTAGTAGCGCATCTACAACATCGCGCTAGCACATACAAATACTGTCTTATAATCTACCTTTGAATGCCTACCCACTTTGGGACAAGTGCAAAGATAGAAACGTATATAAACAAATTTACTAAAGAAGCCGTAATTAGGCCTTCTTTTCTCCAATAACATTGTAAGAAACAGAACTGCATGAGCCATGGAACCAACTTTCGTAGAGGTGTATTCAAAATTCTTGGAAATGGATTTCTTACTATATGCAACTTTCGTAACCATACAACATAGGAATGCAGCAAGTTTACGCATAAGCGAGTGGGCGGTGTGCGAGCGCCCGCCCGCTGCTTTCGCTGAACAAAACTGTTCTAGACACGAGCGCCGATCAGCGTGCCGCATACAAGGTCAGCACGTGACCCCACCGCTGCGTGCCGGTGACAGCTGTGGCCAGCCGACCTCTCTGCCGACTGCCGGGGCCGTGACGTTGCAACAAGGGCCGCGGTTCGAGCTACCACACGGGCCAAACAAACGCCTTTACGTAATCCATTAATGCCGAATGCGGCCCAAGCGCCGACTTATACTCCAGCGGGAGCACCTTTCCATAAATTGCCAAAAAGCGGCCAAGTGCCGTCTTACTTATGGCAAGACGCAACATTAACAACATTCTGATAAATGCAGTGAACATTAGCCACACCTCACCAATCAGGGTCAGCGACAGCCATAAACATAATAACATTTGTAGTAGAACGAGCTGCAAACAACATAAACTTATTAGTAAATCATTAACATTTCAAAGTAAGGTTCCATTTCCAAGTCCAAATCAACACATTAAATGCATTTATGCACTCAATTTCATTAACACATTGTTTGGTTCAAAGGAACCAACAAAAAAAACAACCATGGCTCAGGCTTTACTGGCGAAATGAAACAATATTATTTTAGTGCTTCCCATAAATTGATCTGATCTATTGTAAGTAAACTAACATACTATTTCGGCAAGGGAAAAAATTAAAACACTATTTACAACAAATACTATATACAGATTTGATATACATAACGACTCTGGAAGGAGCCGGGCTCTATGAGAAGAATTAACAAAGCTACATACCACTGGACGCAGCTGAAATAACAAGAGAATGAGAGCTTTGTACAAAGAAAAAAGAACAAGAGAGCAGGCCTTGTGCGCGAGAAGCGCACGCTTTATATAGGGGTTGGTGGAGGAAGCAACCATGAAGGAGGGGGTCATAGCAGTGGGGAGAATGGATCGATAATTTGGAACCTCTTTGCCAAAGAATGCATGGTAGCGCCTGCAGGTATGTGACCCTCTTGACACTGTTCGATGCTTGAACCCTGTGTGAGTGTCCACCAGGGACTGTAACTGCTGCTCAGGGAGCTCTGGCTTGAAAATATTTCAAATTGACCAAAAAACATCAAATCTGAAGCTACAGGAGTGAATGAGGTGTCAAAAAGTCCTAAATTTGATGTAGTGCCAGTTTTGATAGAAGAATCCGGTAGGACAACAGTTTCTCTTATAATAAACAAGAAACCTGTTTTGAAATGAAAAAAATTGTTGCATAAAACATGAATTTTTCTCAGATCACCACTGAGGCAAAAACTTAGCTGTTACTAACAAAATCTCAAGGTTTTCAAAACCTTCTCATGGCCATGAGATCACAGTTCAACTGTAAAGTATTACCTTTAAGAAAAATTAGGTTAAAAAATATTATTCATATGGTACCATACCAAACCTAATTATGAATAAACCTTATAAATAATGGATGTATTTTCTTCTCAGATGGTCTTCTAGGATGATTGATGGCTTCACTAGGCTTCATCACAAAACACAGTGAACTGTAGGCACTTAAATTTCCAAATTTAACACTGTGTGCGCGCGTGCTGCGTGCGCGGGCAGTGCACCCGCACTGGCCCTCATGCACACTATTTCGGGCCGCGCGGCTCGCGTCACGAAGCACCTCGGCGCGCGGGAGGCCGGGTGAAGGACGCGCGGCTGTCGGCGCGACTCTCCAGCGATCACGCCCACCCACCCACCCTCCACCCACCCACTCCCGCCCGCCGCCCGCCGCCCGCCCGCTCGTTCACCCGCTCGCTCGTTCGCCGCCCGCTCGTTCGTTCGTTCGTTCGTTCGTTCGCCACCCGCCCGCCCGCCGCCCGCCCGCCCGCCCGCCCGCCCGCCCGAAGGCCGCCCGCCCCGCCCGCCAGGCGCCCGCCCCGCCCGAGCCCACCCGCCCGAGCCGCCGCCCAGGCCCGCCCGCCGAGCCCGCCCGCCCGCCCGCCCGCCCGAGCCCGCGCCCGGCCGCCCGATCGAGCCCGCCCGCCCGCCCGCCCGAGCCGCCCGCCCGCCCGCCGCCCGCCCGCCCGCCCGCCCGAGCCGCCCGCCCGCCCGCCGCCCGCGCCCTTCGCGCCCGCCCAGGCGCCCCGCCCCGCCCCGCCTCGCCTCGCCGCCCGAGCCCGCCCGCCCGCCGCCCGCCCGCCCGAGCCGCTGCCCGCCGCCGAGCCACCGCCCGCCGCCACCGCCCCGCCGCCCTTACCGCCCGCCCGAGCGAGCGAGCGAGCGGGCGGAGGAGCGAGCGAGCGAGCGAGCGAGCCCAGGCAGGCGAGCGAGCCGAGCGAGCCCGAGCCCGAGCCCGAGCTGAGCCGAGCGAGCCCGAGCCCGGACGAGCGAGCCCGAGCGAGCGAGCCAGGCAGGCGAGCGAGCGAGCCAGGCGAGCGAGCCCGAGCCCGAGCCCGAGCGAGCGAGCCCGAGCCGAGCGAGCGAGCGAGCGAGCGAGCGAAGCCGAGCGACGAGCAGGCGGGCGAGCGAGCCGAGCGAGCGAGCGAGCCGAGCCGAGGCGAGCGAGCCCGAGCGAGCGAGCCAGGCGGGCGAGCCCGAGCCCGAGCGAGCGAGCGAGCCCGAGCGAGCGAGCCGAGCGGGCGAGCCCGAGCGAGCGAGCCAGGCGAGCCGGCCGAGCCAGGCGAGCCCGGGCGAGCCCGAGCGAGCCCGAGCCCGACGAGCCCGAGCCCGAGCCCGCCCGAGCCCGCCCGCCCACTGGCTCGCCCGCTCTCTGGCCTGCTCGCTCGCCTGCTCGCACGCCCACTTTGCGCCGTGTACTTTGTTCGCACCCCAAAGCTCATTCTTTCATTCTCTTTCTACGCACCGAACTCCGTTGCATGCGATAATTCGTTTCCTGAATTCAAATCCCTCGATCTCTCACGGCCGAACGCAATGTTTGGTGCCTTATTCGATTGATTAGTAGTTCCGGGCGCGTCTACTGCTAAAGTCATTAGACCTGTAAGTGTAGTACATGTTTTTTATCCCAGGAGATGGAGAGATCCGTCATCAATCTGTCCGTCGGCTTGCGGGCTTTTTGCCTGACCAGGTGTCCCCCACCAGCGGGGCATCGCCCCAGCCGGGATTAGCTCTAAGGTCACTGTACAAGTGTGGTTGTGTAGGGAATGTAAGTTTAGGTATTTGTAAGTATGGGGTGAGGATAGAACCAGGAAGACGAAGGAAAGATCGCGCGCAATCCGTGGCCCGTTTATTAGGGTACTGCTTCAGCATTCGCCTGGTTAGTCAGAAAAAGTACTGACCGAGATGGTCAGAGAAGCCGGGATTTGTCCTCCATACAGCGACTGAATTCGACCTAGCTGACAAGCTATTGTAGAAAATCTTGCCACTGTCGGGACTGAAACCTAGGACCTTCCGGTTAGAGGCATCAGTTGATGTAATGAGCGACCTCTCCCTGTCTTGAATTTTCGAAATTCAGCTTCATAAATGGCAATATCTGAAGTACGATGGAGCAAAGCGCAAAATTAAATAAATTCACCTCGATATCAGTACGGATACAGGAGTATGAAAATGCTTGGAGAATTTTTTAAGAAGGAGGTACGTAACAAAACATTACAGAATGCATGCTTCTCAGGTGTAGAATATAGAGCAAAAAGTATTAACATTGCTTAGGACAAGGAAGCCGGGATAAAGATACCCAGTATACGTATAGCCGCAGCGCGTTGCGGGTTAGGCAACGGCGTCCGTCGCTTTCACCTCAGCTAGTCTCGAGGCTCCTCGGCAGTTGCCACCGAAAATTCTCCTCGTGACCCATCGAGGCCATCCCCTGCGAGCTACGAGCACCCGACCTGCGCTTGGGAGATGGAAGTCATTGGTTGGTTGTTAGTGAATCCGGGCGCGTCAACTACTGAGGTCATTAGTCCCATAAGCGTATTGCGTGTTTTTCATCGGGAGGTGGCGGTGAGGGCACTGGATGGCGAGATCGGCGACGACCAACTCTCGGCTGGCAGGTATCCCTTAATCACGTATTTCCCACCAGCGGGGCACCACCCTAGCTGGGACAAGCTGTAAGCTCGCGACCGCTCTCCCGGAATATGTGGTAGTGTAGTGCATGTTAGTGTAAGTGTGTGTGTAAGGGGAGAGGATAGGACAAGGAAGAGGAAGGACAGATCGCACGCGGTCCGTGACCCGTTTGATAAGGTACTGCTCCGGCATTCGCATGGCGTTGATCGGAGAAACCACGGAAAACTACCGATCAGAGCAGCCGGCCGCTAGAATTCTCCTCCAGACGGCAGCTGAATTTGACCTAACTGAAAAGCTAGTGTCGAAAATCCTGCCGCGGTTAGGACTCGAATCTAGGACCTCTCGGTTAGAGGCGCTGCAGTGACATCAGTTGATGCACTGAGCTACCGCTACCGGTGGGAAGCCGTGGAAGTCGTGATGGACTCTGGAATGAGTGGACATGGTCGCGTTGCCTCAGGGCGCGACAGACCAGGAGGACGCACCCACTCGCACTTCATGCCCCATTGTTTTCTGGCCGAGCGGGATTTTTGGCGGCATTAATCACCTCAGAACCGACGGTAGCGGCGAGCGTGAAGGCAGCGCCTCAAGGGCGACTGTGTAGGTGACGAAGAAGTCGCGGGTTTGGTCCCAGCAGGGTGTCAACAGGTTTCTTGCTGGGTTGGACGTTAGTGAATTTGTGGCCACAGCCGGTTTCGGATTCGTAGACCGATTGTTGTGGTCAGAGGTTTCCAGAGTTGCCTTGATCATTTTCAAGTGAATTCTTGAGCAGTACCCTGAACAACGGGCCACGTACCTGCGCGATATCTTCCCATTGTGACTTTTATCCCTATATTTCCAACTCGCTGCCACTCCAAACCCACAACCCCCTCTAAGCTACCGAGAGTACGTCACGTTTTACACCATCATAATTGGCAAACCCATAGCATAAGTATGTATAAACATTTGAAAAGTGTGGTGTCATTTGTTTTTATTTCCACAACTTGTGGTACTCTGAATGGGTCCGTTGTTTTCATGAGATCCCAAAATGGGATATCCTACAGTTATTTGGAAATATATGATGTTATTATTGATCAGCTTATTAAAAATAGTTGAGTGTGGCACCATGTAAGAACATTAGTTTAAAATTTTTTATTTGTGTCACTCTCAACTATTTTCAATAAGCTGATCAATAAATACATAGTATATTTCAAAATAACTGTAGGATATCGCAATTCAGGATCTCATCTACACTATCTAGTCCTATCCCAGTATACACTTACATAGGTGCTTGCATTTAAATTCTCAAATACAGAATGTCTAATTATAAAAATAATCAGGGAAACAAGAGATATATATTTTCTAATTTGTACAAATTAAAAACCGTGACATGAGAATGATTTAAGCAAATAAATTTTTAGTTGGAAGAATTTTCAGTGAGACCAGCGCAATAGAGCAATATGACAAAAATTTGCTATGCAACAGAGTAAGTCAAGATGCAATTATTGAGCTTTGATTCCCCTTTGATTCGTAATGTCATAAATTCTCCTTATGACGGAGAGATTTATTAATTGAGATCAACATTCTTTTGTTTTGATGCCCTCGCTGCGATCGCTTTCCTCGTCCGAGGGAGCCTCTTCCGAATCTCGCCTTATCATGTCCTGGAACGTTCTAGTCAACGCTTCTTTGTTCTCGAAAGTTATTGAGACCAGAGCAACAGAATTATCAATGTTGTTTTGGTCGAATGCTTTGTCGGACGTTGGCACTCTCAGACAGAAACTTGATGTGAAGAATAATGTGTATTCAGGAGTTTGTGATTTTATTTCATGAGATTTTTGGGCAGAATGCTCTATAATTCCCAAAATGTACATAATTTATAGTAATAGCTTATTCGCGACGATAACTGAGATGCCAATTTAGTAAGTAATCAAGTAATTTATCACACGATTACGGACAATTTGTCTATTTCATTAGGATGGAAAAGAAAATATAATTTCCTGAAAGTAGTCTATATGCGATGGTGATTAGTCCAGATGTATTGACACATGTTAGAAATATGGAGACATATCTATAGAAAGAAAGACATTTTGAAGAATATGGGCTATTGATGAAAACCAAAGCAAAGAGAAACACATTACTCGTAAGATTAATCATGAAGAGATTTTTTCATAAAATCTAATGCTTTTTGAAGAATCTTCTGTCAGCTTCGTTTTATTATTTTGTTTCACCACGACCAAACAATAATTGCATCAGGTTTTATAGATAAAATAACTCAATAGGTACAGTTTCATTAAGTGCCTAATTGATAATCTATCGACTTGCTTTCTTTGTTGACCAGAGGGGCTTGCAACGTGATCTTAACCGATATTCGAGACCGTTGATGACGTCATATTATAGTCGCACTTCAGTTTCTACTGAAGAGTCTGATTGCAACTTGAACCTAGGATTAATTCTGTGGATCAAACCGTGCAGGATCATCACGAAATACCGTACCTCCGAATTTCGGCCTCCAAATCAATTTCAAGGAACATTAGCCACTATCCCACGGAGATGGTTGCACTGTCATACCATGATTCGAACGGAACACATATTCGTATACTCTTATTTAATCTCAGTGGCACTTCATGGCCAGAAGCTGGACAAATAGAGGGACACTGACATTCAATCGGATGCCACGGTACGACTTGCATTTTTGGTATTTGAGCTCCCGATAGGATTACAATGTCTCCCTCTCCATCCAGCTCGTGTCCTTAAACCGGGAGCGGTAGCTCAGTGCATCAATTGATCTAACTGCAGCGCCTCTGACCGGGAGGTCCTAGGTTCGAGTCGTGACGGCAGCAGGTTTTTAGACACTAGTTTTTCAGCTAGGTCGAGTTCAGTCACTGCCTGGAGGAGAATTCTAGCGTTCTGTCACTGTCTGGAGGAGAATTCTAGCGTTCTGTCACTATCTGGAGGAGAATTCTAGGAATTACAGCTAGGTCGGCGCCGGATCTCGGCATTCGGTGGGGGATGATCACCACCATCTCCCGAGAACAAACATGCACTACACTAACGGGACTAATGAACAAAGCAGTTGTCGTGCCCGGAAACACGAAAAAATCAGTCAATCAATCTATCAATCGTGTCATTAAAGCGCCACTGCGTGTAAAGCGGAAAATAGTTCTCCCAGTGAGAGAAGGAACGAGGAAGAAGGAGAACGATCCGCACCCCTTCTAATTTGCTCGAATCCCGTTGAAGGAAGTCCACCCCACCACACTACAAAATAATAAACGCGAGGGGCAACAAGAACCACCCCGCACCTTCTAACCTTCCCGAGTGGCGCTTCAGGGACCTGTCTGCATGGTCCTCCCCACTATCAGGATCACGAAACAAGGACCGGGAGAGATGGCCTAGTGCATCTACTGATGTCACTGCAGCGCTTCTGACCGGGAGATCGTGAGGTTCCAGTTCCCAAGGTCGCAGAATTTTTACCACTAGATGGGCAGCTAGGTTGAATTCGGCCGCGGTCTGGAGAAGAATTCTAGCGGCCGGCTGCTCTGATTGCTAGTTTTCCGTGGCTTCTTCGATCAATACCAGGCGAACACCGGAGCAGCTTCGTATGAAATGGGCCACGGACCGCACGCGATCTTTCCTTACCAATCGTCCTATCTTACCTCTTACACACACATACACTTACATTCAATACAGTAACACACATGCCGGGAGACCTGTCGAGAGCTTAGAGCTCCCCGCCTGGGCTGGTGGGAGATGCCTCGGGGAAAACCCCGCTAACCGACAGTAAGTCGCCGCCGGATCTAGCCATCCAGCGAGGCAAGATTGCCGCACCTTCCGAGCAAATACATTCACTACACTTACGAGACTAATGACCTTAGCTGTTGACGCTATCGGAATCACTAGTCAATCATGAAAGAAGGACTCATTTGAACGACCCGCACCCTTGCATGCAACACAAGTCTCAGCGCCAGAGCGAGTCTGCATTGTCCACCCCTGCCTTCGGGGCGTGACCGCGAGAGCCGCGGGCTATTTCGGATTTAGCCGCCCCCGCCCCCTGCCCCCCTCCCGTGACTCATTCACGTGCGTGCGGGCGCGTGTTTGAGCTTTCCGTTCTGTTGAAAAGTTCGATGTTTTACAGGCGTATTCTTGGTCGCTACGCCAATAAACACGACGACCTAGTTTTGCGATTTGGCGACCATAAAATAATGTGTTAAGAAGGATGGGTTTTGCTTCTGAAATGATTCCGGAGAATTTTTCTTTGAGGCTAACTGTAACTGTTTGACAGGCGAACGTATGTTGCCGCGTGTATACCCGCACGTCGTCCTGTTTATAGGGGTCGAGAAACGGATCGTGCTGCCTTGACTTACGTGTGGGTAAAGCTGGAGAAGAAACTGTTGGTACGTCGGGAGTGATGTATGTGCTACATTGTACGAACGGTGTGTATTTGTGAAGGCGCGTAAGTGGAACAGCAAAAGCCCTGCGCTTCGACGCCAGAAAATGTGCGCGAAAAGTTTCCGTGAGAACTTCAGAGGTTCCTGAAATCCTTATATAATGGTGGCCGATAACCGTTCTAATCTCACTACGACCAGGCGAGTGACTAGACATGCATTGAGTTGGGAAGCAAACACTCTTTTTTACGTTGTCATTATATACAATAGTATATACTGGATAAAAGACTCTTTTTGGTTATTTAAGGTGTCATCAACATCTAAGTCATTATTGACCACTATTGGAGTTAACGTTACGGTAACTGTTAAGATGAAATGAAATGGTGATGATAAGGGGTGAAAGGGCGAATACAAATACAACCATGCCCGAGACGGGACTCGAACCCGTGATCATGCGGTCCGGGATCGCTACGACACTCCCTAAAAGGCTATTTTTGTTCGAGCAGATAATCGCGTCACAATATGGGTGTCATGGTTAATCGTTGTTTTGTTTAATTTCTATAATCTTTTCTTTTATGTTATACCAATACCACATCATACTAGTGAGCAGAACTGAACGATTATTTATATATTATTTTGTACTATACTTACCTGCCTGAGTTAAGCTTGGAGCTATAATATCGAAATGAAATCCATTAGGGGTTGCATCCTGCTTTTCTTCATATAATTTACTCAGGGCCCTGTATGTGAATGCTTATAAAATGTGAACTGTTGAGAAAATGTCTGGACTCAACTGTGACGTTAATGAGATAAAGAGTCTGAAAGGATTACATATCAATCTTTGTATTAAAATATTACTTTCGAATTCTTTTTGTTTGGTAAAATGCAATTTCTTTGTGGTTTTCGAAGTATAATTCATTGAATGTCATTGAAAAGAACACTACAGTTTTCAAAGAGATCTTGAAGGACTGTTGGAATAACTTTTACTCTATGCGACCTCAATCAGTGTCTGAACACCTCAAAATGTTTTCGACGAACAAAGGATTACTGGAGCGACTGAGAGGCAACGGAGATCACTATATCTCCTTACTGACGTGGTAGCCACAGTAGTGACAGCAAGTGCGTCTGTCGTGAAGAGCTCCAGAGCGGCCTGTTTGTTGTGTGCTCAGCGGAAGCAGCGACGTAAACCTTTAGTCTTCGTTTTCCTTTTCATTGCCGCAGGGCGGGGCCTGTGTGTCGAGGAGGAACACACATCTCTCCGCCAACCGCAGCCGCCACCGCCATCGCCCCAACCACAGCCGCCTTCATCATCGCTACTTCCTTGTTCCAACCTTCCCCGCCATCCCCTCCACCCTTATGCCCCGCCGCAACCAACCGCACTTCACCACCCCACCTGCCCCTGTCGTAACCCTGCCACCTCCGCCCCTTTGCCGCACAACAGCGGACGCCGAACTTGTCGCTGTACTTTGGGTTCTGTAACCTGGAGAATGAGAGTTCATCAGTTGTTATGGTTTTGTTCATCAGCTGGTATGGTTTTGTCCTATCAGGAGCTTAAACGTTACCACACCGGGAGCGGTAGCTCGGTGCATCAACTGATGTCACTGCAGCGCCTCTGACCGGGAGGTCCTAGGTTCGAGTCCTGACGGCGGCAGGATTTTCGACATTAGCTTTTCAGCTAGGTTGAATTCAGTCGCTGTCTGGAGGAGAATTCTAGCGGGCGGCTGCTCTGATCGGTAGTTTTCCGTGGTTTCTCCAATCAACACCAGGCGCATGCCGGAGCAGTACCCTACCAAACGGGCCACGGACCGCGCGCGATCTGTCCTTCCTCCCCCTTACACACTTACACTAACATGCACTACACTACTACATATTCCGGGAGATCGGTCGGGAGCTTAGGGCTTGTCCCGGTTGGGGCGGTGCTCCGCTGGTGGGAGAGTCCTGGTTAGGGGTAAACCCCACTAGCCGACGGTTGTTCGGCGTCGGATATCGCCATCCAGCGGGGGAAGATAACAGCCACCTCCCGAGAAAAACATGCACTACACTAACGGGACTAATGACCAAAGCAGTTGACGCGCCTGGAAACACGAAAAAAAACAACCAACCAACTTAAACGTTACCACAGTGACGTCACCGTGATGACGTTTTAGCTCTCGATTGTGTGCCACCGTAACAGCTGACCGACTGTCATCCGCCAGGTTAAAAAAATTCAAGTATACCTCCCCTCTCGCTTCATCCACCTTTATTTGCCTATTTCGTTCTCTTTTCAAACCCTCTCGGTGCTCTTACTCGATCGCCGCTTTTCCATCGCCGCAGTGACTACCACCTGCTTTTCCCTCGCTGTTTCCTCTCTCCCCACCCCCGCCAGCCGGAAAAGGTGGCTCAGGGCATCAATTGATGTTACTGCGGTGCTTGAGACCCGGAGGTTCTGAGTTCGAGTCCCGACGGTGGCAGGATTTTCGATACTGGCTAGATAGCTAAGTCGAATTCAGCCGCTGTCTGTAGGAGAATCCTAGCGGCCCGCTACTCTCATCGGTAGTTTCCTGTGGCTTCTCCGGGCAACACTAGACGAATGTCGGAGCAGTACCCTAAAAAATGGACCACCGACGCGCGTGATATTTCCTTCCTCTTCCTCGTCCTATTCCCACCCGTTACTTACACACATATAAACTTACTTGCACTACACTACAATACGTGCTGGGAGGCCACTCGCAACTTAGAGCTTGTCCCGACTGAGGATGTGAGGAGGTGCCAATAGTGGAAGATACCTGGCAGGGGAAACCCCGCTAGGCGACGGGATGTTAGCTCCACACTTACGGGACTCATGACCTTATGAAGATAACGACTGTCGGAAACACTAATCAATCCATTAAACAAACATCGCACCACCACTTCTTCCTTCCACCAGCTTTCCTATCGTCCCACCTCCGCCGCCATCGCCGCAGTTGCGCTTAGAACCAGAACGCCCCCAGTGCTTCCCAGACCTCCGCCCCAATACTGCCATCGATGCCCTCCGAGGCCCTCCAGGCCCTCCGAGGCCTCCTTTTATTTCGCTTTTTACTCTGCACAGCTGCATTTCTGAGAGCTTGCCCTCCGTGTAATCTTTGTTCTATGTTTCTACTTTCATTTTAGTCCCTGGCAAAACTAACATTTTCAGAAGTTATATAGGTAGGTCCTGAAATTTATTTGTATTACGTCAATGAATGTTTAGGGCTCAAGGACCTCTTAATACTTATGTAAGCGATAGTAATCGTTATTTAAATAAATAATTTTCTTAACGTTACGAGTTGAAATTTAAAATTGTAAATGATTATTAAAAGAAAAAAACAGACCGGGAGCGGTAGCTCAGTGCATCAACTGATGTCACTGCAGCGCCTCTCACCGGGAGGTCGTAGGTTCGAGTCCTGACGGTGGCAGGATTTTGGACACTAGCTTTTGAGCTAGGTCGAATTCAGTCGCTGTCTGGAGGAGAATTCTAGTGGCCGGCTGCTCTGATCGGTAGTTTTCCGTGCTTTCTCCGATCAACACCAGGCGAATGCCAGGGCAGTACCCTACCAAACGGGCCACGGACCGCGCGCGATCTGTCCTTCCTCTCCCCTTACACACACACTTACACTAACATGCACTACACTACTACAAATTCCGGGAGACCGGTCGGTAGCTTAGGGCTTGTCCCGGCTGGTGGGAGAGTCCTGGTTAGGGGGAAACTCCACAAGCCAATGGTAGGTTGGCGCCGGATCTCGCCTTCCAGCGGGGGAAGATCGCTTCCATCTCCCGAGAAAAGAACATGCACTACACTAACGACTAATGACAAAGCAGTTGACGCGCCTAGAAACACGAAAAAATCAATCAATCAATCAAAATACAAACAATTTTTATAGAGCATTTTATAGAGCATTTTTAGAGAGTATTTGTTTGCATTTTTCGAGAACGTATAGTGCAGACCCTGCGTATGCATTGTAGCTTCCATGCATCCTAGGGTTAATGCCTTCAACGCCCCTAACGTTGCCAGCTTCCACTTCCGTCAGTGCGCTGAACGCCCTCAATGTCGTGCGGCCGCGCCGCGGTGCACGCGAGGCGGGGCGGGGCGGGGCGGGGTGGGGCGGGCGAGGGCCCTGATTTATGGCTGACGGCGCCTCTTGTGTTGCAGGGCAGCCACGCTCCCGGCGCCGGCGCCGCCGCCAAAGCCAGCTTCCTGCGCAGCGCGCCCACGCCCACGGTGAGTACCAACCTCGGCGCCCGCTCCCGCGCTCACGCCCACCGCCACACTTGAGCTCCCGCCAGGTTTACGAGCGGGGCTCGGATTCTGATGACTAGAGACCGGAAAAATATGTGGAATGAAACGTCAATATATGTACATAAATATGTAATGAAAGCAGCAAGAATATGTAATAAATATGTAAAATCGGATAAAATATGTAATATTAACATTAACTTATTATAAAACACATTTACATTATACGAAATTACATTTATAACAAAGTCTAAACAAATTTTAAAAATAATACAAACGTTTTAAAAATCATTTGGAGAGCATAAATTAATACACACTTTGCACCATAGAACTTTCCCATCGACAGTGAAAGCTTCGTCTATTGCTATTCAGGACTGGAGTTTTACAGCCAGACTAAACGTTATAGAAGACGAACAAACTAGTGATATCTACGACCAGCAAATCAGTGCACAGTGAAACACACTCATTGAATGTTAAACGTCGGCGATCGCCAATCTTTCTCCAAAATTAGGGTTAAAGGT
This sequence comes from Teleogryllus oceanicus, assembly GCA_964035755.1. Taxonomy (NCBI): domain Eukaryota; kingdom Metazoa; phylum Arthropoda; class Insecta; order Orthoptera; family Gryllidae; genus Teleogryllus; species Teleogryllus oceanicus. The sequence goes on from CAXIVR010000005.1 coordinate 24,227,463, forward strand.
CACGAACCGTGGTGTGAGTGATACTTTTCACACCTAAAGATGAGTCGGGTCAGTCGCTGACGCGCACTTTCCGCCCCTGATATAAAAGAAGCAGCGGGTTCCTGGGGGAGACCGCACGCAATAATAATGGAGGAAGAAATGCTGATTTTTTAAAAAAAATATTTCTTTTCATAAAAAATATGTAATAAAATTGAAAAAATAATATAATAAAAATATTTTGTGAAAATACCAAATATGTAAAATATGTTATATAGTACCAAATATGTAAAAATATGTAATGAAAAAATTGAATATTGTGTTAAGAGGAGGCCGATTCGCCCAGTTTACAAATTTGAGAACGGTAAATAGAAAGACAAAAAATATGTAATTACATAAAAATCCGGTCTGTACTGATGACATGTCATCATTCCATTGGTGCATTTTACGGAAACGACAGAAATGGATGGTTCCGCGCTTAGATGGCAAAATAAGCCATTTAGTATAGTATTATAAGTATTTTCATGGCATGAGACACATAATACCATAAGCCACACTTGTTTATTAATATTTAGGAGGCAAAAACTGCATTTCTCTTTTAATGAATAAATAATGGTGGCCAATTGCAATAAGACAAAAGCCACAGAGCAATTTTTCATGACATCTTCATGCTTAAAATTGCTGACGTGGGAAATTTTTAAAAAGTGACTTACAACATTTTACCTTCTTAGCATAGAGTTATTGTTTTTTTTGTAACTTTGTTCCATTTTTTCGTTTTTTAACCTTTGCGTCATTTTTGTCATTTTTACGCATTTTCTTTCCTTTTCGTGCCTTTTCTTATTGAATTTTTATGAATTTACAATGAAAAACTAAAATAATTTTTTTTTGTATCATCACTTCATGACGAAGTTCACTACTGTAGTGTACTACGTTCTCGAACTCTCAAAATGACACGGATCGGTATAATTTTATATAAATACATTTTATTCAATAGTGTCAAATTCATTGAATAAATAGACATTTTCATAAACATTTTTAAGTAATTAGATAAGATAATTTTTTTTAAACTGCAATTGGGTGTAACCCGGTGGCAGTTAATTACATAAATAAGATAATAGATGTCATGCAAATAATATAATAATGGTAATAATAATGCTAAAACGATAATAATAACATAACAGTAATAGTAGTATAAAAACTGATGGTTCTTAAAACATTAAATTTCATGAAAAAGAAAAGAAATGTCTATCATCTAAAGCCGCACTGAGTGTTTATACAATAAAAGTCCAATTAAAAAAAAACTTATTTCCCCTTATTTTTAAGTCATTTTTCTCTTATTTTAACTCATTTTGTAGATCATTTTCAAAGAACTTTTAGGTCATCAGAATCCAAGCCCTATTTATGAGGGTTCAGGGCCTACTGTTCAACGGAACCTGGTTATATGCACTTTATATTCTGTACTTTATGCTGGTCTGGTTGTTGTTGTGTTTTTTTCTTTTGCTTTTGTTTTTCTTCATATCTAATTAGTTGTCCATTAAATTAGGAGATAGTAAATTACTAGAAATGGTTGTTAAATGCAATCCTGTACATATTTATTGATGGGTGTATCACTTCTAACTGAATAGGTTCTTAAGGAATAATAGCTGAATCAAATAAAATAACGGAATTGCACGAACTACGTTCACTTACGTAGTATGGCTGTCAGTGTTTGAAGAGATTTTCATAATCAGCTTGATACACTGACACGACAGTAACTTGGGAAACGCTGTAATAAATTTGTTTGAGTCAAACGTTATGGAAATCAATATTGATATTTGAAACGTATGAAGTAATTTGTCAACTTATCCACATTTAAATATTATACCATACGTGTTGTAAGCTCCAAATAAAGTGTACGTCTCCATTGTTAATTATATCTAGATATAACATGCTTAATTTTCAATTCTCACGGCGGCCAATGTTGCAAAAAAGAGCGGTTGGAATATTTCCACGTGGCAGGCGGCCAAGCCGTAACAAAGATCGCGTACGCCTCCACTCGTTGTCGGACGTTCGCGGTGGCTGTCAAGCGGAATAGCTCTAAAGCCACTTGAGGCGGCCCGAGCGATATTCCGCGGCGCGTCCGTCCGTGCTGAAGGGCTCTTGAGCGCATAGCTCTGGCGGCGGCGGCGGCGGGGCGGCGGCGGGGACGGCGGGCGGCGGGGTGGGGACGCCGCGGGGGCGGGAGTCGGCGGCGGCGGGGACGGGGGCGGGGACGGCGGCGGGGCGGTGCCGGGGCGGCGGCGGCGGGGCGGGGGCGGCGGCGGCGGGGGCAGGGGCGGGGGCGGCGACGGAGGGGGCGGCGGCGGGGGCGGCGTCTTGTGGGCCCTGTATGCCGCTCGCTGACCTTCGAGCGTGCGCTCGCGGCCGCCAGGAGCGCCAACAGTCAAATGTCGCACGGCGCCGCACGAAAGATATTGGATAGTATTACCTCGATGCACATGTAGCGCTAGTGTAGCGATACATATTGTAGGCAACTAGTTCCCTGGTAGGTGCTGACAGGCGTGTTGTGTCCGTACGCGACGAGAGTTGTGGGAATTTCCCATTGTAAATTAGTATATTGAAGTGCTTTTATCTCACTATACAAAAATTATTATTTACGCATCAATAAAAATATATAATGAGAGCTTCATGGTTCTGTGACCACAAGAAGCATTAAGGTTACAAGAAGCAACTTTCAATAACCCAAATGATACAACCAAAACATGTTTCATTTAGTAACATGAGCGCTTTTCATCTGATTGAAACGTATAGTTTAATTTGGTCCTAGCATACCTGCACACGGAGTAAGACAATATCTTCGTTATATATGCCCAAAATATTTTATTAATTTGAAAACTTGTTCGTATTATTAAAAATATGACTACATAACGTGTTAAAAGGAATAATTTACTACAGTTTAGAACAGAATTTATCCACCTTCTCTGTGAGACCCACCGTACGAGTTTTTCTGTCCAAAAATCACCGGTTTTTTTTCGCCTCAGTATTACATGACTTTTTCTATACTACGAATATTACTCCGTATATACGCATACGAGAATGTAAAAATTAAAAGACAGATTACATGAGTTTTGGTCATTTCATAGCATTCTTGAGAATGAAGATTTTTGTGTGCCAATCTTTACTTGAATAATTTTAACTTTAAAGAATAATTTGTGTCTCTTCTTGAGAAAAGACACTATGCATTAGTTACGGAGGGCAACAAAACGATGCAACTATGATGAAATTATCTTCCCTGAATTGAAATTCATTGAATTGAGCTATTTCCAATTAAGTTATTTTTAAAACACATTTACTTTTTCGTAATTTATTTATCATATTGTATAGGAACAATAACAATGTGATTTTCGAAGTTTTGAATCCGAAACATACCGTGAAAAGAGCGTCAAGACAGTTTTAAATGACAGCTCCCACATTTGCCTTCAATATGGCGGAGAGCGCAATGTGCAATTTGTTACGCTAGTGTTCGCTTCTCTCCGGAGTAGTGGGCCTTGCACCGCTCACTGGTTGAATCGTGCCAAAAACTTGGCCGTAATGCCAAAATTCAAAGTGCCCGTTCGGAATTCTGACTCAGCAAATCTCGTTCTGACCACATTGGAGCACACTAATTCAGCTTTAGAAAGTTATTTCAATCATTTTTGTCTTCCTCACGGTCTCGTGAAGTTACCGTTGCTCGAAACACGCGAATTCATGGATTCCTGTCAACAATATTTGTGAAATTAAAAGAAAAGTGTTTACATTTGTTTGTGGATTCTTTTTGTATTTCCGAATAAAACACACTTTTGACTATAAGGTAGATATATTTTTAAGAAAAAGTGTCAAATAATTTTATGTAATACGGCTGAATTCTATCGTATAGAGAGTAACAATATTAGTCACGTGTATTGTGGATTATATTTTTTATCCTGCGTATTCCTGCTTCAATCTTTTTATTTATCAAGTGGAATTCATTTAATCAGAATAACACATTTAGCTGCACATATCTGTACCTTTTTGTTTTATAACCTCTTTACAGCAATACTACATTGTAAGATTTAACACTAGATATCCTGGAATTACCTTCTACGCCACAGGGAATTATGTTCTCTGTATATCTTTTTTTTTATTTCTCCTTATTATAATTACTTTTAATAAGAAAATCACTGATATACATGTTTGGAATGATAACAATATTAACCGTTGACCGCGAGAACTATTGTATTAATTGTTTACTTCTACACATATCATTATTTTTATGAGTCAGTTAGCCATTTCCAAACCGCCATTTTGAATTTTGAAATTTCATTGTGATATTAAAAATCAGTAATCCCCAGAACCCATATGTATATTCTTTATGCATTTTTGTTTGGTTTTAAATTAATAGATCCGCCATTTTGAGTTTTGAAATGTATTTATGATATTTAAATTCAGCGATCTCAGAAACCCATTGCTACCCATTTTTACGCAAATCCACTCGCATTTGCAATTATGACCACGTTTAGGCCCGATTGAACCAGTGTGCGCCGCGCCGGAGCGGAAGATTTACTGAGGTGCGGACCTTACGGTCATTTACATACAAGGGTTTTGTTGATGGATGCAAATGTTAAACATGCGTGCGAGGCAAATAATGCTCGTATTAAATACAATACGGCAATGAATATAGTTATTTTAAGATCATTAGTGTTATTCAACTCCATGACATCATTTTTAATTGATGGTCGTTTTTAAATTGTGTGCCAAAGTAATTATGTAAATTCATCGGTTTAGCGTAAAATGAAAATGTTTGGCTTTTTTATGATTGTGGTTGAGCTTCTCAGGAGAATTACCCGAAATAAACCGCTGAAATAAACAATTCAGCAGATTCCAATTCATTTGAGATTTCAGCGTATGATAAAAATATGCGGGGAGGTTATAGTCGCACTTCTCACTGAAAATGCGAAGTCGGTTGGGATTATCCTGAGCGCCTCAACTCTTAAATGCTTTTTCTAACTTTATGAAGGCATCTACGCGCCTAAACAAGCGTATTTGACTCATATTAAGAACATTCCGTGGAATTATTGTAACAAGCTGTTATTTTTCCTTTTCCAAAAGAAAATTTGCTTTGTGAGTCAATAATGTTGTTTAAAAACTATTTAAAACAATACTTATATGTACGAAGTTGTGATCTGCCTGTAAAAAGCAAGGCTGTGGAAACTCCCCCCCCCGACAGTTTTTCAGAACCTCACATACGCTCTCACACAACTAGAGGCAGTTGGCCTCATTAAGCTAGTATATCCCCGGGTAGTTAAAGAAGCATGCACTTATAAGCAGAGTAATAATCTGGAGTGTAGTGACCGCACCTCCCTCTTAAGAACTTTCTACTCGAGTACCATGTTTGTCTCTTTTTTAGACTGTCTGATATATGGCTAATGGAGTTTGTCTTGTTCTCTCACATTCTGAGACTTCATTGTACTCGGTTATATTTGAGATATTATTCATTAATATTACGAAAGGAGCCATAACATCCTTTTAAATTCAAATCAATGAAAATGAATCAATGAAGGATTAAAAATCTTTTGAAATTTATCAATAAGAAAAAAATCTGTTAAATAAGCTAAAAAATCGAATGCATCAATCAAATTATCCTGTTTTTTTGTTTCCTTCCATATTAACTATTGTAACAGGTAGTAATATGAGAAAGTCCTTTAGAGGTTATACGTCCAAAGAGTTATTGTGAGGTGGAATGTTTTCCTCGTTCATTAGTACTTCAATCCTGCGTGTTGGAAATAACCATTTCTTGCAGCCTATTGAGACAGCGAGTCCTGGACGTGATCTGTGGCAATTAACCTTTGTTATCATCTCCTTTCTAGGCAGTGACCCTTCGCCCCAGTAAATTGAATCATGGCTTGTAGGCCTCTTTCACTCTCATTGACTAATTTATTCATTGATTCACCTTAATGAGTTATTTATTCATGTTGCGTTACAAATGTTATCATTTCATCGTCTTTGCTCTTGCTGAATCTCGTTACATGTTCCCCAACCACAGATCTGTGAAAGGAATACCTGCGCGCCATTACAATCTCCAATTGAATTTCTAATTTGCATAGACAATGATCGTAATAATCTTATTAAATCTTCGCAAACGGAACTTTTCGTAGATCCAAATTCTAATGATGCACATTTCGATGTTTTCTTCTCTCCGTTCTGTCATGAATGTCAACAAATTCTTCTCTTTATCCTCTTAAACGAAGTGATTGGCCGAGCCAGCCTTTAATTTGAAAGTTATTACGAATAGTTGTTTTTAGTAATTTTCAATAGTTGATTACAACTTCAGAATAATCGGATATCCACCTTCATCAACACTTAGGAATGAAATGTATCATGGCTGCAATGTCGGCTTTAGATGAACATCACAGTTTTGGAGAAGGTTAATTCGTTGACTAAAACAATTTAAAAGGAGCAGTTGTATGGTTCGTATTAGAAACAACGTCAGCTCTTAAAACGCCCCTTTAAAGAAACATCCCTCATATGCTACTTCAGTGTTGCAATTAGAACTGAAACGAGTGGCCTGCCATTTTTCTGAATTATCTGTCATTCAGGCCCCACAAAATATCTTGCGGCTCTTGAACGCTTTCTGGTTGCACTCCTGCCGTGTCAGAAATTTCCGCATTACTTTAATAATATGTACATTAAAATAATTATCATGAACCTACATTAAATTTAATGTACACATGTACATTAGGATGCAAGAGTCAATACTTTATGTTTAAATCTGGAAGGAAGGAAAAAATGAATGATCTTGATGAACTGATAATTATGAATATATCATGTGAATAATGAAAGGCAGGAGATACGAGAGAACCTCTATCTTAAATCAACAAAGGTTTTAATTTAAAGATTAAATTTAATGAACAAATATATTAGCCTCTTTTTAATGTACAAGGTTACATTACGTATCATCTACAATACATTAATCTACATTAAATTTCATAACATTTCTGACAGTGTGGGGTGAAGCACAATGCTGCACTTCCTCCTTGACACCGGGAGAGATGGCTCAGAGCATCAACTGATGTTACTACAATGTCTCTGACCGGCAGGACCTACGTTCGAGTCCCGACGGCGCGGTGCCCCAATTTTCGACACTAGCTTGTCAGCTAGGTCGAATTCAGTCGCTGCCCGGAGGGTTCTTGCGGCCGGTGGTTCTGATCGGTAGTTTTCCGTGGTTTCTCCTATCAACACCAGACAAACAAACGGGTCACGGACCACGCACGATATTTCCTTCCTCTTCCTTGTCCTATCCTCACCCCTCACACACACACACACTTCCACTAACATGCATTACACTACCACACATACCAGTCGAGGTTTTAGAACTTGTCCCGGCTGGGGCGATGCCCCGCTGGTGGGAGAGTCCTGATTAGGGGGAAACCCCGCCAGTCGATGGTAGGTCGGCGCCGTATCTCGCCATCCAGCGGGGAAGGTCACCGCCATCTCCCGATGAAAAAACACGTACGGCACTAATGACGTCAGTAGTTGACGCGCCCGTAATCACTAAGAATTAATCAATCCATTCCCCTTGAATCGCCCAAACAAGTGCTGCGCCAGTCGGGCCGGGGTGCGATGTGACGGTCGCGCCTCACCGACGCCCCACTTGGCGGCGCCACCGGCCTTCGCGCGACGGGACACCCTGCGTCTCACGAGGCCCCGCAAGCAACCTATTTGCGCCGTTGGTCCCATTGATGGATTCTCTTACGAATATCCCCTATCTCCATTGATTCTCTTACAAATTTTACAAAACTCACCGTTCTCCTCAGCGCTATATTTATGGGGAATCTTTATCAGAATATAACTTGCAGAATATCTGTTCGCATTCTTTCCGAAAACAAGATATTTTTTCTTAGTAATTATTTTGTCGTTATTAGTAGATGTGTGTGTTTCGTCGTTTGCTGAGGATCAGTAAGTGTTCCCAACTGTACTCTGTGTTCTCTCACTGCCAAAAAATCTAAAACTTCCATCTGTGCTACCATTCCTGTAATGATCATATTTCATGAATGCAGAATTATTGAATTGAACTGATTCCTGATTAAGTCAAGCGAGTGTGCCGTTATGTAATAAAACGTCCACAAGGCTACAACAAACAGAATAGCTGTTTGTTTTTCACTAACTGCTTGATTCTAGCACGTAGGAACCTGGCACCTGCAAACACTTTTTTTTCAGTATATGTCTCATCCGTTGCGTGGTCTTCGTATGAACCGGGCCCCACGGTCCAGCGATGATGTGGCGTTCTGTGCCCTTTCCTGTTGGGCGATGCAATCCGATTTTTGCAGGCTTCGTATCAGGCGTAGTTTCGGCAGACTGCTATTCGAAATTTCGTTAGATGTCCTTGGAGAGGAGATGCGGACAGATAAAGTGGAACTAGTATAATGTCTTTGAATGTTCGTTTTTTTCTTTGATTCATTGTTGATGTTTTATTTGTTTGTTTTTGTTCTTTTAATCTTGTCATAAACCATTTTATTGGAGAACGATCCCATTTTTTCTTCTTTGTACACATAGGATGGAAAGACGTGAAGAAGATAAAAATAATTACATTTGCCCCGGACAAGAAGTTTCAGGAGTTCTTAATCTTCATCACTATAAGAAAATTCATTAAAAGTTTCATTTCTCATCTGGAATTCATTACTTTCAGAGCGGAGATATGTAAATATGGAGATGAATTGCAATTAATGTGTAAATGAAACTACCGCTGTGATTGTGATACGCTTCGTTTTATAAGGGTGTGATGAATTTGCTTTTTTAATAGACAGACGTCCATCTTTCATTGTAGTGTATCACCTTGGAAGACTACTATACTCTTTCACAAATGTGGACACTGATTTGATTCTGAAGTAGATTACCGCATGCTTAATTTTAAAGGATTTTAAATTATACACGCGAACAAATGATTCATTGATTTTTTTCGTGTTTCCCGGCACGTCAACTGCTGTGATCATTAGTCCCGTTAGTGTAGTGCATGTTTTTTTCTCGGGAGATGGCGGTGATTTTCCCCCACTGGAATGCGAGATCCGGCGCCGATCTAATGTCGGCTACTGGGGTTTCCCCCTAACCAGTACTCTCCCTCCAGCGGGGCACCGCCCCAACCGGAACAAGCTCTAAGCTCCCGACCGGACTCCCGGAATATGTGGTAGTGTAAGTGTGTGTGTAAGGGCAAGGATAGGACAAGGAAGAGGAAGGACAGATCGCGTGCGGTCCGTGACCCGTTTGTTAGGGTACTGCCTCGGCATTCGCCTGGTGTTGATCGGAGAAACCACGGAAAACTACCGATCAGAACAGCCGGCCGCTAGAATTCTCATCCAGACAGCGATTGAATTCGACCTATCTGAAAAGCTAGTGTCGAAAATCCTGCGCCGTCAGGACTCGAACCTAGGACCTCCCGGCCAGAGGCGCTGCAGTGACATGAGTTGATGCACTGGGCTACCGCTCCCGGTCACGCAAACAAAAGAGACAGTTGTTGCAAAGCAGTATAAAGGAAGTAACGAGAACTCAGAACGGTAGTAAGTGTTGATGTTATATGGCAATCTCAGTGACATTTCTGTAGAGGGTAGAGTCGAGTTCACGCGACTCAGAGCGGAGCGGCTGTGCCCACGTACAGAGAGAACTCGCACTAGTGTGGCTCCGTTGAGAGGGCCGGTAGCAGCCAAATAATTAGAAAATGGTGGCAGGGAGCTATGTCCCCGCGGGCGGACGTTGGCCGCGTGACATCTGTGGATGAATAGGCTGCGTAGCCTGTGTTCCCTCCTCCAGCCTCACTCACTAGATCTTACCTAAGACTATCACGCCGTCCCTTACCTTACTACCGCCTGCCATCTACGAAAAATCGAAAGGAGTACGATTAGTCTCAGCTAAACAAGAAGAAAATCAACAAAAAAATAAAGGAACAGAAAGAAAAAAATTCATGGTACGGCAATTGAATATAGTTGGTGAAGTGAAGTATGCTCGAGAATCTATTCCAGACAGCGACCCTAGCTTTTCAGCTAGGTCGAATTCAGTCGTTGTTTGGAGGAGAATTCTAGCGGCCGGCTGCTCTGATCGGTAGTTTTCCGTGGTCTCTCCGATCACCACCAGGCGAATGCCGGAGCAGTACCCTACCAAACGGGCCACGGACCGGGCGCGATCTTTCCTTCCTCTTCCTAGTCCTATACTCTCCTCTTACACACACACACACACACACACACACATTTACACTAACATGCTCTACACTACCGCATATTCCGGGAGACCGGTCAAGAGCTTAGAACTTGTCCCAGCTGGGGCGGTGCCTCGCTGGTGGGAGAGTCCTGGTTAGGGGGAATCACTAGCCGACGGTAGGTCGGCACCGGATCTCGCCATCCAGCGAAGAAAGATCATCGCCATCACCCGCGAAAAAAACTTGCACTACACTCACGGGACTAATGACCAAAGCAGTTGACACGACCGGAAACACGAAAAAAATCAATCAATCAATAATTCGAGTATCTCTACCAACTCCCTTCTCATATTCCCCTTCTCTCACCCGTACCTTCTCCTGCCCTCGCTCTTGACAAGTCACCACCCTTGGTTCTGTCGTTCCACTCCCCGGTCTTCGGGCCCCACGCCTCCCATCATGCCGATTGTCTCCCCCCCCATTCCTTACCTTCCCTCCACTCCCTTCCAGCGTGACTCGCGCCACCGTCCAGCCTTTTACCCTCCTTTTCTATCACCCGTCCCTCTCCGCCGCCCAGTCTTGGTCCCCGCTTCTCACCTCGTCAGTGTCCGTCTAGTCCACTCGCTCGCCCACGCCCTTTGCTCCCTGTCCTTGGCCTTCCCCGCAATTCGCTTGCATATTACTCGCCCTTTCCCGCCCTTCCTTTGCATCCTACTTTCACCCCCGCCCATTTCCACCCGCCTCATCCCACCCTATCGTTTTCCGCTCCGCGCTCGCCGACTATCGTCTGCTCGCCGCCCCCCGCCTCCCAGGCCGACGCGACGCTCTGGCCGGCAGCCAGGCGGCGGGACGGCGCGGCGCGGCTCAGATTATTCATACAGTGCGGACAAGTATTGTGTCGGGTGCCCGAAGAGGCGCCGCCAAGGTCCCTGTCAGCCCTTGTCGGCGCATCATAATTTTAAAATGTTAATGAATTTCGTCCAGCCCCTGATTAACCCGACTTTGAAAGTCAGTCCCCCCCCGCCTCTCCCTGTCGCAGCTGTGCCCCCTCCGCGGGAGGTTTGTTTTGGGTCCATTCGTCAGCTCCCCGCGCTGTCTCCTGTTGGGGTTTTAGAAAGCGTTCTGGGGCTTCTGCTCTGTAAACACTGCATATCAACAAGAAGAATAGTGTTATAACCGGCCGAGTTAAATTACGGTGGAGAACGTGTTTGGGTCCGTTGAGTGATGCAATGCGGAGGCACCCCGGGTGTGCAAAGAACGGCTCTTATTTTCTGAAACGGACAGGCAGCTGGCTTATGATGTGTGGACCTGGGCACGTGCGATGAAGTAATGTGTTATTTGGAGTGGGTACCTCACGGACTTTACTTTGAAAGGGCAGGGTTGCTGCCGACTGTCAGGTTACTAAGTGAAGTCATCCGGCAACAGATAGGTGAACAACTCGCAGACAATGGTAGCGCAGCAAGTGTGATTCTGAGCATGTGAAGCAGGACTGCTGGCAATAGACACTTCTGTTCAGGTTTCATACTAGGTATGAATTAGATACTAAATTCTAATGCAATGAAAAACTCAAATTAGAGTTTCCATTATTTCTTGCGGCACGTAAACAGAAACAAAATGTGACGTAACCTGGAGTGTATAATTAGAAACCGTAATCTTCAAAATAGTGGGTATTCTGGAAATAATCAAAATATTTTAAGATTGCTTAGATTGTTAATTGCATTTGTGTTGGCTAAATATATGGGTCCCCAAAACTCTCATCCTTAAACAGTATTTGAATAACATGCGTCTGTCCGTATATCGAACGTCTCTCACGGGAAGGAGTTAGATCCGTCCCAATCGAGGCATATGAGGTGTCATGTGTTCGAAGTCTCAGCCTGCTAATGAGGAGTGGAGTCTCCTAATGAGGAGCGTTGACATCCCGTAGGATAGTTACAGTTTTAAGAATAATTTTAATGATTTGTTTTCGGATACATCCAGAAGATTCTAAAAAAATTTCTCAAAAACCGTGTTTTTTGCGTTTTTTAGCGTTGCGATCTAGCGGTGGTTGGGCGAACTAGATACCCCCAGCTGCATTGCCTTTCGTATTCACAATCAGCTGTGATAAATGCTAAATGAGACGCCAATCAAGCGGCCGACGGCCCCCAGGTGATGAGTGACACAAGGCGCTAGAGATTGTAATGCCAGAACACCGCTATTCACAATTTGCGGAGCAGGTCTTGTATAAACTGAAAGGAAATGGTTTATAGTCAGCGTTGTCACTCCGTAGGATAATTACAGTGTTAAGAATAATTTTGTTATCTGAAGCATTCCGGTAGTTCTAATGGGATAATCGCCATTCTTAAGATAATTTAACTACAAAATATAATCTGTAATAACGAAACTGTGTTGTGGAATAGGAGCTTGCAAATATACAAATTATATTTAATATATCGCCTGATAATGCACTGAAAGAATGTACTCTTCAGAACAACGCTTCTGGGAGAGCTCGGATTATGTTTTCTAACGCCGTTTGCTGTGATTCATTGATTAGTGATAACGGACGCGTCAACTGCTGAGGTCATTATTTCCATAAGTGTAGTGCATGCTTATATCGCTGGACTTAGCTGTGATCTTCCCCCTCTGGCTGGGGAGATTCGGATCCGAACTACGTTGGGATTTTCCTCTAGATTATCTTCGACCACTGAGGCTCCGCTCCAGCCGGGTCAAGCTCTAAGTTCCCGACTGGTTTCCCAACAGGAGTGGTAGTGTAGTGCATGTGTGTGTGTGTGTGTGTGTGTGTGTGTGTGTGTGTTTGTAAGGTGATGAATAAAGGACTACTCCGTACTACTCCGGCATTCGCGGAAGAGTACTACTCCGGCATTCGCGTGGTGTTGATCGAAGAACCCACGGAAAACAAGCGATCAGAGCAGCCGGCAGCTAGAATTCTCCTTCAGACAGCAGTTGAGTTCTTCCTAGTTGACAAGTTAGTGTAGCAAATACTGTCACCGTCGGTACTTGAACCCTAGGAGCTTCCGGTCCGAGGTACTGCAGTGACACGGCCACCTTTGCCGGTAACACCGCATGCTGGGGTGGAGAGTGGCCGTAAGAACATCTGACAAGAGAAGTTGCGACCATTTATATTTTAGTATTTTTATTATTTAATTTTTATTCTTATTAGATTATTTTTACGTACTACACCTGTGGATGGAAGAAACAGACAACTGTATGTTTAAAGTTTCTTTTTATTTGGAACTTGGATAGTAGAAATTTTGAACGTGTGATAGTATTTTTATAACTATTTAAAGCATTGCCACATTCAACTAGTTACAAATAGAGGACCAGAATTTTACAGATTCTAGTTCAATTGTGTGATTCGTGTTCGATTGGTACAAATAATTGTGACTGGTATAACAAAAATAACACTTCCTCTATCTTCTCTAGTGTGGTTATACGTACGCAAATATCGAACGTGGTAATTTTCTGAGAAACTTCGTTAATTGACGATCGTACTGTGAGAAGTGCTAATTGAAGACTGCACACAATCCGTATTCTGTGCATTGTTCATTAGACCCCGAGTGTATACCCGCCGATGTGCATATCCGCCTGCACGCCATGTATAAACATGCCCTGAGAGATTGAGTTGTGTGTGGGGGAACGTGTGCCGAATAAAGATGATGGGAAAGGAAGCGGTCGTGACCTTAAATGAGAAACCGGCTTTACATGCACGTCGCGATGTGAGAAATTCAGGTAAAACTTTCCTGAATTTGCTTAAGGTAAAGAAGTCACGCCCTCTTGAAGTAATAAAACCTGTGTCTGAGAGGAGTTCAGATGCAAATCGATATTTTTTCTTCTTTAAATGGCTGAGAACAATCGATCTTAATACGAAATTAATAATTTCATCACACTGCCATCAAGGCACTTTTTCTTCCACTCACCCTTTAAGGCACCTTGAAGTCAAAATGCTCTTGTCTTTCACCTTGCCCTAATAGTTTAAACTATCATCTTTATTTTGGTATCTACTTTCGATTTATTTCAAGTTTGAATTGATCAATTTATTGACTCTTTTCTTTGAGAGCCTCTGTCCAATATGTTCCTTTTTTATTTCTAGGTTACTGAAGGTGAGTGGTTCCAAACATTGTTTTGTCTATATTGATATCTGAAGTAATCAGTCTCGCGTATTCTTGAATAGATATCCCTTGAAGAGCAGAAAAGACCAACATCCCACAATGGATTGAAGAAGACTGATAAATAATACATAATATATTAAAAATAATTATAATTATTAATATAATAATAAAAATAACAACAACAACAAAAACAACATACCCATTACAACTATTCATGCCAGAAACAAATTTTTTACAAAAATTGAAACCCGGATAAACTTGAAATTAAGTTCGAGATAGAAAATGTTTTTCTGTATAAAATAACTCGCTAAAACATGTTTGTAATGCAGAAACGAAAACGTTTGGTGGTATAATTTGAGAAAAAACTTAATAAATATGGAATAATTATATCTTATTACTTCCAGGATATGAAATATTATTCACCAATTTTGTACTTGACAATTGCAAAAGTAATTCAAGCAACTAATTTTGTGTAACTAGAAAACAAAAGTTAGGTATTTTTTCGAGAAATGCACCATCAATGAAACGCAATTTCTTGCAATGGAGTTGTATATTGCTTATCCGAGAGGTTTTACCGTAACTGATAGGTAGTAATTATAAATCCCTCAATTTAGTGTCCACTTGCTACGTGCATATGTACTAAAGAGAAAGATTTGTAACATTGCAACGGAAAGTGTTGATTTTTCGTCAGAAAAATTCGTGTTGTGGGGCCCTGTTAACGAAAAAGTGGATTTTCCGGGATCGAAACTATGCTAAAGAAAGTGATTTACTATTTACGAAGATTTATCTTCTCGTAGATAGTAAATCACTTTCTCTAGCATGTTTCGATCCCGGAAAATTGGTCTACCGCAAAACATCTGATAGACCTTCCATCCGTCAATCTGTCTGCTCTTCACAGAAACGCCTAAACCGTTCAGACGATTTTCTCCCATTTTTTCTCGATTATATCAAAATACGCTTAAAACATTACTCTTTTTGCTCATTTTTGTTGAACTCTGAATATTCGAAAATCGAAATATTATCAATAATCACCATTCTGGGGATAAAGAATTTTCTTCGGAATGAAATCTATTCTTCAAAGGCGTATCTTTAAATAAGGTCCTGAAAAAGGTTTGGAAAATATGAATAGGTTACTGTAGTTTGGAGTGAATCATTGTCAATATTTTAAAAATATTTTTCCAAAAACGACTCCAAATTTTTCTTTATATTAGTTTTTTTTTCAAATAGACCAAACTATACTTGGCATAAAATGGCACAAGTAGTATTTTCGTTGAACGCTCTATATTCTCGAAAATTGCGTAAATATTGCGCGAATAATGCGTGAAAAAATTTGCTGTTGCAGTCCTAGTTATAATCATCGTTTAGGACAAGTAGCAACATTTCAATGATATGTTTTACATTGTTGCTACCGAAAAGTGCAGCTCTCGGCATTTGCAAGTATAATTTGGCGTCTTCTGGAAGCAAGGAAAGTAATACTTGAATTCGCCGAGTCGAAAGGACACAATGCCACGCAGAATCACACTTCATTGCGTATTTGGAAATAAACTTTGTCTCAAGATAAACTGTTCGATGGAGGATTGGTTGGTTGTTGGTGATACTGGGCACGTCAACTAATGAGATCATTAGTCTCGTAAGTGTAGTCCATATTTTTCTTCGGGAGGTGACAGTGATCTTCCCCGTTGGATGGCGAGATCCGGCGCCGATCTACCATCTGCTAGCGGGGTTTTCCCAAACCAAGGATCTCCCACCATAAGAGAACCGCCCCAGCCGGGACAAGCTCTAAACTTCCGACCCGTCTCCCTGCATGTGTGATAGTGTTGTACATGTTAGTGTATGTGTGTGTGTGTGTGTGTGTGAGGGGAGAGGATAGAACAAGGAAGAGGAAGGAAAGATCGGTCGCGGTTCGTGGCGAATATGTTAGGTTACTGCTCCGGCATTCGCCTGGTGTTGATCGGAGAAACCACGGAAAACTACCGATCAGAATTCTCCTCCAGACAGCGAGTGAATTCGACCTAGCTGACAAGGTAGGGTTGAAAATCTTACTACCGTCGGAACTCGAACCTAGGACCTCCCTATCAGAGGGACTGCAGTGACATCAGTTTATGCACTGAGGAAACGGTTTGAGAAACGATTTGCAGCGTAAAGACGACGTGAATAATACAAGGAGTAGGGTGTGGCATTGAGGCTGCGTAAGTGGTAGATACAGACACAGACAATTTAATAATAGTCAAAACAGGTGTTCGTTTGTGCTTTGCTCAGGGTCAGAATAATATCCTGTTGGACCCTTATCTTGACCAAACTGAGACCCTCTAATCATATTGAAATATTTATCTTACGTAATTAAATTGAATATGAAAACAAACTATCACATTTTCGATTTAAAAGAATATTTGTAAATATCCGTGAACTAATATAAAATTTAGTTTAATTTAATAAATTCATGAGGGGTTCCTAAGTAGAGGAAGCCCTAAGACCTGCTTTCTCTTCTTATGCATTAATCCACCTCTAGTTGTAAATGTAACAACGAAGAATTTTTGAGACAGGATACATGACAATTTTTTAAACTTACAAACACACGAGCTTCTATCGATATTCTTTCTTTTACGAGCAAACACTATGGTTTACTTACGAATTAGTTGTTCACTAAACTGTTATGTTTGTCTCAAACCACCATTTTAATTGTAATCAAATTAACTCACCAGATCCCACACAGATAAGACGAACTTTTGCCCTCCATTTTAGAATATTCTCTACTCTTTGCATCCTCTGAAAACATAACTTCATTTGCCAAGTCTTTCAGCTCACGAGTGTACACATTGAAGCTCGGATGCACGTTTTAATGAGGACCTAGAAGTAAACTTCCTCTCGAGAGAAGTGGCCCAGAGACCGAGTGGCGAATGTGCGGTGGGAGCAGGGAAATTCCGCGCCTCGCGGGACCGGCCCAACCGGAATGCGCACGACGCGCCTTTCTGGCTCTTCGGGGCTCACTCTCCGCCGCTCGACGCGGCTCATTGAGCAACGGGCGCCGCGGAGCACGTCAGGTATTCGGAAAAAACTCTGTTGTGACACATGTCTGGTGGCCGGAGACGAGGAGAGGAGAGTGTGTTTTGGACGTGGCTCTAACGCGTGCGTTGGCTTGACATGTGGTAAAGTTACGTAAATGACTACTGCAGTGCATTGGGTTTCAAAATTGTTCTTCTTTCTGAAGTGCTTCATTGCATTTTGTGGCATTCATGTGCAATGAAAAGAAGAAAATTACATTAACACGTTCTTATATTTTGTTAGCAATATATTGTGGATTGTGGAAAATCGTGTACGTTGGCTCGTTTAAAATGTGATGTAATGATTAACAATTTAATCAATAGTATTTCTAGACAAAAATATCAACCATTCCTTTTTGCTAAGTGTATTGCTGACGAAATTTGGATAGCAATACCCTTTTTATTTTCCTGGACCGAGTTATACCAAAAAACATCGAGTACGAAACACGAAAATGAAGGGAAAAGTTGTTGTGATGTTTCACTTTCGAGAATAAGCAGTGTTTTGCTTTTCACTGATTTTACATGTATCAAGACATTTTCTGCATGAATATTTCCTAATCCAGTGGAAAAATGTAAATCAATTAGAGCTAGAACTTACTGAGTCACAGTGCTATTTAGTTTCTGTATTACAGCCATTAATTGGCTGTGGAGTTTCAAATGTTGAAACTCTTCAACGACTGACTGTCTCAGAACAATTCCCCAAGAATGACTATGGAGTTTATGGGAAGTTCTGAATTATAAGACCTCGATCCTTACGTGTTGTGACGTGCATCACGTTCGTGCCTCCTTGAACTCAGGGAAAACCCGGTATTCATTGAACAGCGCCCTGAATGGGTCTGGAAGCCGTAGTAGAAGAGAGGTCTTAGGGGTAAAATCTCTTACGATTTGAACGCCCGTCGTTAACGCTCGTAGCGCGTTTACTTGCCACCTGAGGTACTGAACCTCCTTTTGAAATACTTCGCTAAAAATACACGCCCAATGAACAGAAACGGGACATCAACGAAATAAATTACGTTAAATTAGTCAATTTCTTAAAATCATGAATAGCTGTGCGATCCGTGGTGGAGTGATGAGACCGCTTACCTTTGGCCTCAGAGGGGGGCGGAGCGTTATCCCGCTCGATGCGTGGTGTACCAGGTGGATTTGTGGCAGGATTTTTCAGGGTTCTCTCCTAATTCTCCTACCTTTCATTTCACCAATGCTTCATCATTCAAATGTTCTCATAATTACAACCCATCCATCAAAGCCATTCATCTCAGACATGGCTGACGATCATAATAAAGAATAAATAATGTGTTTGAATAAGAGACATGGAACAAAGGATATCCTATGCGACTTATTCTAATAATCACCGCAGCGTTCCGGGTCCCGCCGTCCGTCGCAAGGACGCGAAGTGCCCAAAGAGGAGTCGCGGTTATTTGCAGAGACTCTGGACAATAGACGAGCCGGACCTGAGCGCGGCCCCGCCCCCGCCCCCTCCCACCACCGCATTCGGCGATGACCGCGCGCGCGCGACGTGACTGGGGAATTTCTGAAATTATTGTTGCGCGCCAGGGGTTGGCGCACTTGCTGCTCCGAGCCACCAAAGGGGGAAACGGATGACACAGAACAAAACCGTTGTATATGTAATTCTTTACTATGAAGGCAGCGTCTCATCCTTACGACCACAAATAATAATAATAATTACCATAATAATAATAATAATAATAATAATAATAATAATAATAATAATAATAATGATGATAAATGTGGGTTCAAAAGGTCTAGTTTTGGGCCTGACCACACAAGTCCGTGTCTTACGTTGTTGAGTCTTTGCTAAGAACGATAGAGCCCAAATTTACAATTTCTTTTACTGTCCACGCCTGGATTTTCGTGGATTTTGATGGATGGGTGATTAGAAGTTATGAGTGATGGAATAACTGGCGGGGAAGCTGGATAATACCAAGCAAAAACCTACCGCGAACCCGTTTTGTCCGCATCAAATTCCACGTGGATCACCGGGATTTGATCTCCGCCCTCAGCGGTGGAAGGCGAGCGGTCAGACCGCTCCACCAGAGGTCGCCCCGCTGTTGAAAGTATCAGAGATCCATTTGTTAATTGGTTAGTGTTTCCTGGCGCGTCAACTGTTCAGGTCATTAGTTCCGTAAGCAGGGCTGGATTTCTGGCGGGACACGACGGAACGACATTCTGGTACCTCCGGAATCATTATTAAATTATTTAATCAATATATTACTATTTCTATTATTGATTGATTGAGTTTTTCGTGTTTCCGGGCGCGTCAACTGCTTCGGTCATTAGTCCCGTTACTGTAGTGCATGTTTTTTCTCGGGAGCTGGCGGTGATCTTCCCCCGCTGGATGGCGAGATCCGGCACCGACCTACCGTCGGCTAGTGGGGTTCCCCCTAACCAGGACTCTCCCACCAGCGGGGCATTGGGACAAACTCGCCGATTTTCGGAATGTGGTAGTGTGTGTTGTGTGATGTAAGGGATGAAGATAGGACAAGGAAGAGGAAGGAAAGATCGCGCGCGGTCCGTGGCCCGTTTGGTAGGGTACTGCTCCGGCATTCGCCTGGTGTTGATCGGAGAAATCACGGAAAACTACCGATCAGAGCAGCCGGCGCTAGAATTCTCCTCCAGACCGCGGCTGAATTCGACCTAACTGAAAGCTAGTGTCGAAAATTCTGCCGCCATCGGGACTCGAACCTAGGACCTCCCGGACAGAAGCGCTGCAGTGACATCAGTTGATGCACTGAGCTACCGCTACTGGTTATTTCTATTAAATTCCCCCCACCGCCCGGGCCGGGGGCCTGGTTCGAATCCGCCTCGGACCGACGGCATTTTTGAAACACCACCACACGTCACACACACCACCTACCACACTTCGCCACCAGAGCGCTCCCCGCACTTCCACGCTTCGCCGCCAGACCGCGCGCCACGCGCCCCCCACCACCACCGCCACCACCACGTCCCACCAGGGCCGCGCGCCACCGCGCCACACCACCACCCCTCCCACACCCACGTCACCGGCAGCCGCCGCCGCCGGCTGGACCAGCACCCTCTCCACTAAGGCCTGGGCGCTCTGTCGTGACGTCACCTCTAGAAGGCAAGCGCTGTTTCACCTAAGAGAACACGCAAGGTCACACGCCTAACGGCGTACAATCGTGCCTGGGTTTTAAATTTACTATTCCCAAAATTAATAATTACCGTAGTTATAAAAGTAAATATTGAAGTTATAATAATACTCATGAAAAAATTTAGAATTTATTAATGATATTAAAGAAATAAACAAATGTCTACATTCTTACATCACTAGACATGATGGCCATGTTTCACTCATTCCCTATTTACAAGCCATGGATATCTTATTCAAATAATATTCAAGAATTAAATAAATTCCAAAATTAGAAATGCTGATTACTTCTAGACATAGTTTAAATTATATACCATTTAAATTTAATAATAAAATATATGAAGTTGATTGCACACCAATAGAAGGTTCACTAGTCAACTTTTTTTCATGAGATTGTTTTTTAATTTGATATACAGAAAATTTATTGAACAAAGCATTACTGTAAATAAAATGTGAAAAATATCTTCCCTACTGTAATATTATTATTATTATTATTATTATACATTTCTGGCATTACAAATATGAGTAAATATTGTTTTGTCAATAATATAAAATTAAATATACAATATACCTTCCAACAAAAATCATTTAATTAACACAAAAGATAAAATTGGAAGAATGGAACTAGAAAATGTCGTTTGCGGCTTTGAATTCATACAGATTGTCCTTAGACCTATTTAGGACAAACTGGAAGAAAATTAAAATTACAAGTTAATAAACATGCAAAACAAAATTTTAATCATCCAAATAGGAAAAATTCATTGAGAAAAATATTTAATTATAATCACAAAATTGATTTCAAACTAAAATATTCTCACAAAGTAAGAGAAACACTGAAATAAAATTAAATAAATTTATGAACTCATTAAAGTATCAGTTAACAATATTTATAAGATCTTTTGTATGAAATCAAATATTTTCTTTCATCCTACTCCTTTGTACAACCACGATTGTTATATTGAATAAAATAAGGCAACAATATTAAAGCTCACATGTTTCTTTCTCTAAATTCAAAGTACTATAAAGCATCTTGATTTTATTTATTGAATCCTTTAGTCTGGTGAGAACAAAATACATTCAAAAACATTGCTAATAAAGTTTGAAAAATGTAAATGCAGTGAAAATATTAAATTTTCTTTCTCTAAATTCAAAGTACTATAAAGCATCTTGATTTTATTTATTTAAGAATAGTCGCAAGGCTAGTATTAAAATTTAAGTAGATTATTCGTTAAGTTTGCTTGATAAACTTAACAGGAACGGAAATTTGAAAAGGAAAAAACAAAAATTTTAATAAAAATATTACTTACCACACAACATGAGGTTAAATTCATTACATTTTGAAGTAATTAACATATTTTATTATATATACACACTGTACTAGATACATACACATAATCTCTATTTTTTAAATAGAAATTTATTGCAGGAAACATTGTTTAAAACTATAACATTCTACTTAGTAATCATATTCAACAGATGACTGCATTAACGTGGCCTAGTAAGAGGCACAGACAATTTCTTGCCTGTCTTCTCGTCGTAGCATTCAGCGACCTTTATTATATCGCATTCTGTGAAGTGCAGTTCACACACCTGTAAATAAAACAAGCAGAGAGTTGGGTCAGTATATCTATACATAAATTCTTGGATCAGGATTACTTCTGTTAGTTTCTTAATATGCTTCACGTATGCTATGAACAATAAAGAAGATGTTTGTTAAGAAGTTACTATAGTGTATGAAGATCTCTCTTTATTCACTTGTCCATATTAATATGGACATCTTACATTAGCCACCTACAACATTTCACTACCTATGAAACTAACATTCTAAATTTATAAGTCGCGAGAGTAAAAATATTTCAGTTCTTTACTATAGAGCTACTCGCACGACAGAACTATTTTCATTTGAGGAAATATTAAATGCACAAAAAAGTATCATGTGAGTATTAGGAAAGTTTATAAATTCATATTTATTGACTACAATTGTAGTCATTTCTAAAATACACGAATCGGTTTCTCACTTCGCAACACTAATTCCTGTAACAAACCATACTCTTAACCTCACTTTGAAATAGTTGAGAAAAATGTGTATAAAACGTGCATCTATCATAAATACAACGACAAAAGAAATATTTGGATGTACATAATAATATAATATGTTTAATAACACTAAAAGATGCTTACCTTTGCATATTTGGAAGGTGTGAAATCACGTGGCACAGCGCTGAGCCATTTCCTTCTCAATTCTGCATTCTTAATTTCACACGGGAGCGAAAACACTTGCACTTTCGGCCCCGTTGGATAATTTCCCTTACAATTTGGAACACAACACGAAAAAACCATTTTCGAAACTCTGTTTCACACAAAAACACGGCTTCGCGAACCTAAGCGCAATGAAACTAACGAACACGATAACTGAGAGGGAAAATAAGTTTTGCAAGAATACCCGAAGCCCTCTACAGAAAATTATCAATTTACCTACTAGTTGTGACGTAGTCAGTCCGGAAATGATGTAGCACCGAGGCCTGTGTGGAGAGGGTGCTGGCTGGACCCCCATGACACGTCACGCTGACGTCACCCTGACGGCAGACGGGGACCCCACGTCATCACCCCCTCACACGTCAGCTCGGGCCTGGACCAGGAGGTGAGCCGGGCCTGGACCGATGACGCAGCCACGTCAGACTCCGTCAGCGGTCCATGACGCCCACGTCAGCACCCTCACACGTCATGCGGGTCCTGGACCAGCTGCGTCAGAACATAGGCGGTTCCTGGACCAGGATGTGACGTCAGACCGAATGTGGTTATCTGTGACGTCACTACCTGGTCCAGGACCCGCATATTTCCCCTACTGCCCCGTTAGTATGTTTTCCCCCGGGAGATGGCGGTGATCTAGCCCCGCTGGACGGTGAGATCCGGCGCCGACCTACCGTCGGCTAGTGGGGTTTCCCTCTAACCAGGACTCTCCCACCAGCGGGGCACCGCCCCAGCCGGGACAAGCTTAATTCCGACAGGTCTCCCGGAATATGTGGTAGTGTAGTGTATGTTAGTGTACGTGTGTGTCGTAAGGGAGACGATAGGACAAGGAGAGGACAGACGCGCACGATCCATGGCCCGTTTGTTAGGGAACTGCTCCGGCATTCGCCTGGTGTTGATCGGAGAAACCACGGAAAACTACCGATCAGAGCAGCCGTCCGCTTGAATTCTCCTCCAGACAGGGACTGAATTCGACCTAGCTGAAAAGCTAGTGTCGAAAATCCTTCCGCCGCCAGGACTCGAACCTAGGAACTCCCGGTCAGAGGCGCTGCAGTGACATCAGTTTATGCACTGAGCTACCGCTCCAGGTACAAACACACAAAATATCGTAGTCGACTGAGTAGAATGCCTTGCTAAAATCGAGAAGGACGAGAATTGTGATTTTTCCGTTGTCCATTGCATTTTTTGGCGTCTTCAATAACACTAAGAAACGCAGTTCCTGTGCCTTTACCGGGTCTAAAACCTGACTGGTTTGTATTTAAAATACTGAAATTATGAAGGTGATGATCGATCTGCTTCCTGGCGATCTTTTCAAGAACTTTTGATATTGTAGGTAAGATACTAATTGGGCGGTAATCAACTGGCGTCGTAGGATTGGCGCTTTTAGGAAGTGGATGGACAAGCGCTGTCTTCCACGCCTAGGGAAATTCGCCGCTGATTAGTGAGAAATTAATTATGTCCACTATTGCAGGGAGTGCTACTTCAGCTCCAAGCTTCAGCAACTTTGCAATGATTCCGTCAGAGCCAGATGCGTTGGATTTAAGACTCAAAATGATTTCAGTGACGTCTGGGGGTGTTACTGAAAGTCAATATCTGTGCTTCGCAGCATAGATAAAGTTTGCGATTTTAGGAGTGGATTTATTGGCTGCGCGAGCGTAACAAAAGCATAGTAGGTGGAACATGCGGGTACGGTACCAGGAAATGACGTCATCAGCTTATCTTATCAGCTTTATGTCACATCCGGCCAAGTGGCTTATCAGCTTCTATTATCAGCAGATAAGTGACGTCACTTCCTGGGGCCGGACCCGCATATGTTATGTCTGCGTCAGAGGGTGTTGCGTCATGGTGTGCCGCGCGCGCACTGGCGGCGAACTGCTGCGGTGGTGGTGGTGGTGGTGTTGGCGCACTCTGTGAGCGTCGTGTGGAAGGCGGAGGCGTGTGCTGGTGGCGTGTGGTGGGTCTTCAAAAACGGGGTGTCGGGGCGTGGTGGATTCGAACCGCCTGGCGTAGCGTTTCCTGTGAGGGGGTGTGGCGCGCACGCTAGCTCTGAGCTACCGCGACTCGCCCGAGAAGAGCGTCTGTTGAGTGGGTTTTACGATACGCCTCGCGGGCGCGCGCGCGCCGCCGGGGCGTGCGTGCGTGCACACACACATATGCATACCATGAAGATGCTGCTGCTGAGATGACACCTCTGTTGCCCACAACTGAATGAGACGCGTGCGCCTCCACCCCCACCTTTTCTACACTATCGTGAAAAAGACCCCCGCGGTGACGTCACATCCTGCAGCGCTTTAGTCATGCGAGCGTCTTTCTCTCTCGGCGAGAAGGAGAGGTGCATGGACTCTCTCTCTCGCTCTGTCTGACTGATTGATTGATTGATTGACTGGGGGAAAAAGGAAATCCCTGCCTGGAGGTGACCGGATGATAAATAACAAAAAACATGTGTACCAGATTGAAAGAATATATATTGCAAAAAATTGAAAATACATGATACAAAACATTTTTAAAAAACTCTTCAGAAAGGATTCACATTTTTTTAAAGACACAACACCCATAGCTCACAGAGAGGGGGACACTGGCGGTATTGGATGTTCATTGGGCTCGTAGACGGGAAGATCGTTTTCACAGGGTGAAAAAGGTAGTGTCTGAATGGATTGTCTTATGCACTGAACTCGTTGACGCAGTCGCTCACCTTCGAAATGTGGGAGGAGACGACTGATCATCTCCATGGTGGCTAAGACACCCAGGTGCATAAAGACGATGGCGCTGAAGACGTCGTTCTCGGGCGAGTCGACGCGGGCGTGGGTCAGTAATGCAGCGGCCACGGCGGCGTCGACCGCCGGTACGGCAATCTCCTTCCACATCTTCACTATTTTCTCGTCGTCTTGAACCTTTTCCATTTCATGGGAAACCGCGATGGCGAAGTCACCTGCGGTCTCGGTCAGATGCAGACAT
Source organism: Teleogryllus oceanicus (assembly GCA_964035755.1). Taxonomy (NCBI): domain Eukaryota; kingdom Metazoa; phylum Arthropoda; class Insecta; order Orthoptera; family Gryllidae; genus Teleogryllus; species Teleogryllus oceanicus. The sequence continues at coordinate 24,253,098 of CAXIVR010000005.1, forward strand.
ATCTTCTTTCTCCTTTTCCATCTCTCCAGCTCTGTTCCAGGATGTTGACACCTCTCCCGTCCACGACTAAATGAGATGCGCGAGCCTCTACTCCCCCCCACTATATTGCAAACGCTCATCCCCTTCACTACACTCATTGCCACCACCAATAAAGTATCATCTAATGTAACTCACCCCGCCTGCAGGGTCGAGCGTGCACGCTGATGAAGAAAAAGAAAAGGACGGACGCGTACCATGATGCGGAAATGACCCCATGGTAGATTCGTAAATTTATCGACCCAATAGCGTTTGTCGTCGAAAACGGACAACGAACGCTTGTTTTGAACAAACGAATAGTTGACGTGGGATTTGGACCGAATGGCGCATTGTTTGTCGATTCTATTTTCGTCTCGAAATAAACAGTTAAAATAATTTTGAAATTTATAACGTTTTACAACCGAACGTTGTACTCCCTTCGCCCGAGAAGAAACACGCACGAGATCGGGTTTCGATGGAGTAAATTTTGGACGTAAACCTTCGTAGCCGAGCAAAAGATCGCTTCCGCATTCGTCCTTAAACAGCCCTAATACTTTCTTATTGCGAAGGTGAATTCGTTATCGGGAGCAAAACAGGAAGTATCGAACCAAGATGGATGTCGATCCATCTCAGCGTAAACGCTCGTGGAAGTAGAGAGAATGAATGAATCGGTATCCATGTAAAGAAAATGAAAGTCGCGAAGATTTTTCTGACAATAACTATAAAAAAGCATACATTCTATGTTTCGAAATTTCCAAAATACAAAATCCCAAATAAATGGGCTTCGCGAGCTTCACCTTCGTTTAACGCAACTCGATGGTCATGAGACCGCCGTGCACGTGATGACTACGCACGAAGGCCGAATCAGCGATAAGACGTCTCGCTCCGCGCTTCCCCTCCCACCGATTCACGAGATAAATACGCCTGTGGTTGCGCACGTTCTCCATCGACTTCCCGTAAACAGAATTGTTCATGACTTTATAAAATTTATCTTCAAAGTCGCAGGACGCGCCCTGCCGACGCGCGTTGTTCAGGTCCATGTACGCGGCAGGCCAAGGACGTTGTAAAAACGAAAGTGCCCGATGAATTTTCGTGAGTCGTACTCCCAACTCGAGGGCCTGAAGTAAATTTCGAACGTGAATGACGTAACGACGCTTGGGCAGAAGCATCGCCAACAACTTGGCTTGTCTGCTTTTCGAGTCGGGGGGACGCAATTTTCCGAACAGGGCAGCAAATCGCTCCAGCGATCGTGAATCTCGTCTGGATAGTCAAGATCGACCTCCAAAACGTACCCCCGATCGACTTCACCGGCCGCCTCTGCGACGTTCAACCGCTCGATTGTCGCTTTCCGTCATCCACCGGAAGTCGCCCACAGAAAGCGGATGTGACATCGAAAAACCGTACAAGTTATTCGCGTCGACATAGGCGAGATAAGATTCCTTATCGCTTGGCCGGAAGCGTACACCCACAAAGAGGTGATTGGCCTCGGCGTGCCGACCGATCACTTGCACGAGTCCCCCCCGGATGCCCCGCTCGAAAAAGAGAACCATATCGATGTCCGTGAGTAGCTCTAGTCGAACGCCAGTAGTCTTCAACATGGCATTCCACGAAAGCCCGGGTGCGGTGTAGTAAAACAACGATCGAGCCCGTACACCTCCAAACACAAATTTCGAAATTTTTCCAAAATGTCTGTTTCTAGCAGGACGTCGATTTTCAAATACAAATCGGCGTACTCGCCCAAATTTTTGAACGGAGAACGCGTCCCACACGGTCTGCGCGTGCGCGTACTCAGAGTCCGAAACGGGTGTGTCTGTGAGGCGACTGAAAAACGCCTCGGGCACCGGTAACCTCGTTGTCGCCCAATTTGGACACGTCGTTGACATAATTGTAGGGAAACACCCCCTTCCTTCTGCCCAAAGCGAAAAGACGATCGTCGGGAAAAGCCGTACGGATGAATTTCAAATATGTCGAATCAAGCAATCAACTTAAAGAGTCGGGCGATGCACCTAAAAATTTCAGAGTCAAAAAATCGTAGATCCACTTTCCCGATTTTCTGAGAAATCGGCACGAATCTCTCGTGATTGTGCGGAACCACGTGCAACCCGTCGTTGTTCGAACAGTTCTTTTCATCCCAGGCTTGGAGGAGAAAATGCCAATCGTAACTGCTCCCGTTGTGCATGACGACGGGGATGTGCTTCGGCGCGGGAAAGTTGACGTTACACTATTGATGAGCCGCGTCGGGAAAGACACCCGAAAAATGATCGTGGTCCCTGACGCGGACGGAATTTGGAAGAAAAATCCCTTTACAAATGTGACAAACATCAGAATTTTGAAAGCAGAACTTGTCTGCTTCCTCCATCACGAGAAAAGACGCATGCTCTAAACGTTGTTCGTAATCTTTCTCGAGACCTTCTAAGAAAGTTAATAATTGCATCGCGACATCGGGACCGTGAAAAATGATAAGCTGATTCCGCGACTCGTCAAACGAGCACACCACTTGAAGCGCCGCCGAAAAGGGCTCGTGAAGTTGGTAGGGCTGAAGGAAGGATCCTTTCCGACGACGGCTCACACGAGGACACGGGGCGGGTGAGCGCTTCGAAGTCAACGTAAACCGCAATCGGGCATCGTTGCTGACTTTCGATATGTCGAAATTGCATAAAGCGCTCCTCCTCGTTCGTCTCTGTCGGAAGGATCAAACGTGCGGGGGACCCCACGGATCGACAGTCGATGACGTGAGCCTCGAGTTTCGTTTGCGAGTAAAACACGTTTAAACATCTGTCGCAAACGAAACTCCTACCCTTGTGAGCCGAATGCTGTGACAACCAGTTTGCCTAAATTCTTAATCCAAACGTAATGGGACCGCTCATCATCATCGTCATGAATCAACAAGAAATTGAAATAGTTCTCTTTCTTCGTTCCCGAAAAGTGCACAGGACCGACGATTTTTTAACAATGGTCGGTCGAATCAACCTCCAACGTGAACACGTTAAACGAACGAAGTAGAATTTTGTCGTTCGAAACGTTTTATTTCGTGAGCGGGAAGGGGCCAGGTAATGCCGCGCAAATCGAGACTGTTTTCTAAATCTCGGAAAACGGTTTCGTACGTACCGGTACGATTTGAATGCGTAATTTTGGTGTGTGGTGGTTGACGTTTGTGATAGAGAGCTGACGCCAGCGACCACAAGAAACATTTCTCGTCTCGATTTTGCACGTTGATCACGGCATGACGACTCGCGATGGATCTCGGAAGAGGGAGAAAAGAAGAGGCAGAATGAGCGATAGGTTCGAACAAGTGAGCCAAACCATAAAGAGATAGAAGCCAACGATTTTCCGGAATCTCTCTCAGAAAACTCGTCGAATTTGGAATCGATCGGTTGCGCGATACGAGAAAGGAAAAATTCCGAAATGTCATCACCTCGGGTTAACACCGCAGACCGTGCCGAAAGAAAGATGGACTGCAGCACCCCCACGATTTCGTGCGTATCGGCGTTCTCTCTTTCAATCATAAACTGACACTGAGTTGTGCAAAAAGTTTGAAACAAGGTCGAACGAAAGTGTTGTTGTTGAGCGCTTCAAACATTTTAAGATGGAACGGAACACGACATCGGTTAAGAAACTCGACCGGATCCGCAATGTCGTGTGGAGGAGGAGGATTCAAAACGACACCGCGAAATACACGACCGTTTAAGGATTCCACGACGTCCGTCCATTGGAAAGCGTTTGCAATAACAGAAGTCATAGTTTTTTATCGATCACACGTCACACGTCTTCCTAAGAAAAAACAACATAAAAAGATCAAAGATGTCTCCATACGAAACAAACAAATAAACAAAAAACGAGAATCATGAAACAATACAAACATGCACACCGTTTCTTAGCGTCAACCAATAAAATCGTCACTATCAGTGCGTAAATGGTTATGCAGAAGACCAGCAGGAAATAGACGTACACTAAAACGTCAGCACAGTTCGTTGACATTTTCAACGTACGACTAAGAACGACTCTGCAATCTCGATGTTTTATATTGTTTCATGTAACCGTAATATTACGCAAGACTCACCGCTTAACCACAACACAGGAAGCACATCCGCTGATGAACAGCAGACAATCACAAATGACATCATTACCGCAGGTTGACAATCATGGAATTTCCCCACAGGAAGCACAACCGCAGATAAATCCAGACAGCTATCACAAATGACATCATTACCGTCCAGGAAGCACAACCGCACGTTGACAATCATGAAATTTTCCACAGGAAGCACAACCGCAGATAACATCGAAAGTCTAGAGTATCGCGGGAACGCATGACATCATTACCACACAGGAAGAGCCGACTCGGAACCCGTCGGAAGCGTTCGTGTGGGAAAAACCCTAAACCGCAGACCAATGAGCATAAAACCAACTCAAACACCCCTTTGAAAATAGTTCTCATGCTCAGTCGATAAGTTGCTAATACAATATTGTAAAAAAATGTCTTCGGATGTCTCGAGCGAGGCGTCGCCGCCGCCGCCTTACACCATCGTGAGTCAGGAAGACGATGACGTCGACGCCGACGACTCCTGCAGCGTCTGTCTGGAACCATTGCAGGCCCAACGGGTACGCACGGTAGTTTGCAACCATTTGTTCGATAAAGAATGTATCGATCGATGGTTGCAAACTCACAATACGTGTCCGCTGTGTCGAAGCGTCTTGATGGAGCCGCCTCCAGCCGCCATACAACGTCGTGTGGAGGCGGATATCCGTCGAGCGACGGCAGAAAATTTTTTACATCGAATAATCGTTTTCAGGAGAAGAACTTCCTATTGGCGGCCCATGAGAGAAGCGGTGGAGGATCATCGAGTTTTTAATATATTATGGAGATTATTCGAAAGAGCACAACGCGATGCGCTAAATTATGGGGAGGAGGGCGAAATTAACGACGGCTACGACGACGACGAGGTAGAACAAGACGAATTTTTGGAATTTCTACGAGAGTTAGATGAAATCATTTCTCTCGAAAGTGAAGAAATTTTATCCGAAAGCGATTAATCTATGTAAAAAATTTTCTGACGTCGCTCGACGGATATCCCTCTCCACGCTCTAACCACAACGTCCTTTGCAGACACGTATATAAATGCGTTGTTCTCAGCATGAAAAATTTCACTCCTGCTCATACTGTTGCTACTGCTGCTGCTGCTTTCTAGGAAGATGGCTACCATACACGAGATTGGAGATGCCGTCGCCACAATTCCGCCGAAAAAGAGGAAGACATTGTAAGTATTTAATTTTTTTAATTTTTTTAAATATTTTCAAATGAATTTTCTACATATTTTCTAAAATGTTTATAGCACTAACGAGCAGACCCGAATGGAACTCTTGGAAAGGAGGCTCATGGGTGCCGATGTGGCAACAGTGGATTTATCGGGAATATTTGACGATGATGGGGATGATGCGTTCGACGCATATAGACTTGCGTTGATATCAACGCAATTCGACATCAGTGAAGCATCATCCTCATCATCATCTATATGCGTGAACGAAATCACGGCTCCTCGCCTTATGCCAGATCCAAATTGCCCCGTTTTCATATACTCTCCTCCCAAAGAGACGTAAGTAGAGTGAATTACATAATTTTAATGAATTTTGATAAAAGATTTAAAAAAATAAATTATTAGAAATTTTTAAATTTTTTAGTGACATCTGGAGTGCAATCGTTCTGAAAGATTCAAAACTGTTAACTACTCTGTAAATATATCAGAAAAATTTAGCTGTTTTCTACCGACAAGGTATATATTTCTATAATTTTTCTTATTTTTGAAACAGTTTATAAATGTAAATATATTAATAATTTATTTTGATTTATAGATTTACAATATTCATCGACGAGATGGTCGTTGACAAATTTTTAGAGGACAAACCACATGTTATTTTGGAACAAATCCTGTTAATAATGCTTACGTCATACTTTTTTATCCATACGAACAATTGAAAAACAAAGACGTGTGAATAGAGACGGTCAAACCAGTGTTTATTCTCTCTTTTCGCACGAGCTGTGAGTCATCTCGCTGGCAAAGAGGAAGAGGCCGTGGGGGGAGCCGCCAGCAAGGTCGAGGGGTACACCGTCGATGAAGATTTCTTTTTTCCGGGAGAACGAGCCGCCGATCACGAGATTCTCGCTTCTCGTAGGACAGAAACTTCTCTTAAGCAGTCCAAGCCAGCCGCGCATCGAAGAGACTCGTGGACGCTTGGGAAAATCCAGTGTTAGTGAAGTTTGGATCTTTTCAAGCATTTTACTGGAAAAATGTCGATAAAAAAGGATATTGTATAATAAATAAGGGAAAGGGATTATATTTCTCGGAAAGACCAGACCTCAGTCGGTAGCAGATTGGGATAATTCCCAAGGTAAACATAATATGTTTACTTTGTGAAAAGCACAAATGTTATTAAGCATTACTATGAGTCCTAAGTTTATGTAGTTATATCATTTTTTTGTCTTTGTACTCATGGAGTTCAAAAATTTCCCAAACAAATATCAGTACTCATCTTCTTGATAAATAAATTTCATTAACATAATTAACAATTCACTCTAACGTAATATAAACGTTTCCTGGTATACTCAACATTTACAATATCCCGATGCCAAAAAGTAAATAAAACGCCGAGATGCTCGGGTCAATTCTGACAGGCACCATTTTTAAAAGACCAACATCGATATTTTGAGATTGATTTGTTAAATTTAATTTTGTTTGTGCTCGATCTTTTTGTGTTGAACAAGCGAACGATTGTACTTTCGCTAGCTTATCTCCCCGGAGTGTGAACCTGATGCCCTGTTCGCCTACGATTGGCTCTTATCCCCGCTCGGGGAGAGTGGCGAACGCATGCCCAGAGCGTTCTTCTTCCATGACCTTCTGCGGCAAAGTGAGAAGCCTGACCCCGTGAGGTGATTCGAGTGCTCAGGGTTTCGGATCAGATTTGTTAATTGTTTACATATTACTTGTAACTTTCGTTAATCTTAATTATATTTAATAACAGCCTCTGTCCATTAACATCTCATCCGCGCTTACATTAATGTTAGATGTTAATATACTTTTAAAACACTTCATAAACATTCTTTTTAAAACATAATTGTTTGAGGCTGTTCATTATTCTATCAATGTTTTAGTATAAAACATTTTGTTTTATTTCGATGTCGTATACCTACCCTGAAAGGAAAATTGATCCTCCAGCACCCCTGATTGGGTAGTTTTCGGGTTTTCTCCAATAACGGTGAATGCTTGTCAGAACCTAAATCGGACAGCTTTCTACATCATCCTTGCTCTCCCCCATCCTCCCCGTATACTTACATGCACTACAACCACACATGCCTGGAGACCGGTTGGAGCTAGTGCTTGCCCCACATGGCCCCATCTCTCAGAATAGTACACCACACATACGAACTAATGGCTATAAGTTGTCTCTCAAAAACAAAAATCAATTATATAAAAAGAGTGAAAATCTCATTTTGCAAAAATAAAAATTTTTAATCTGAACGAGTCAGCAACAATCATGATTTATTTCTATTGCAATGACATTTTCGGCCCCTGAAGTTTTCTAACAATCCCTTTCCCTCTCTCTCTCCCCTCTCTCTCTCTCTTTTTCTTTTTCTTTTTTTCTCTTTCTCTTTTTCTCTTTCTTTTTTCTCTTCTTTTTCTCTCTCTCTTTTTTCTCTTTCTCTTTCTCTCTCTCTTTTCTCTCTTTTTCTCTCCCTTTCTCTCTTTCTCTCCTTTCTCTCTCTCTTTCTCCATCTGCCTTACAAATGCAAATTCAATAATAAAACAATAAATTCAAAATTCAGTTAATTAGATAAAATTAACGTGTAGAAATTGCATAACGCAAATAAGTGCAAGTAAATATCTTGAAAGTAAAGCTATCAATCAGTACACTCACAGAATGTTTAAAAATAATATACATGAATGTAATCTTTAATTATTTTCAGATTGTAATTGAAAGGAGACAAATGCCCCTGTTGGCTGCCCAATGTCAGAGAGGTTGCCAGCCCTAGTTTTTAAAAAGGGTACACCACGGGCTTGAAAAGACCACAAGTGCAGGAATTGAGACCCTCATCAAGCACGTCAGTTTCCGTGCAGATAAAGCGGCGATTAGAACAAATGTGTGTTAATGTGTACAGATCTCCGCCTTAGTATTGTCAGTGGCGAGGATTATGTTTGTCTCAAGAACTAATTAACACGGAGCCAAATCGGACAAATCAATGCGGAGAATGTTTTACCTTCGCCAAGAAGTGTCTCGTCACATCAAAGATATGGCTGAGCAAGTTGAGGTGAGATTATTCCTAAAGTGGATGCCATAAAAAGTCGAAATTGCAATGACGTCGACCTGGACTGACAACTATAGAAAACCATTCACTTACGTCCTCTTATGTTGAAGAATGTGAGGATAAAGGGGAGATACAGAACAATGTACTCCTGACAGATTTTCCCCAGAGGTTACAAAACTGTAACACATTCTTAATGAAATTCAGGAACAAATGTCAGAAATTCAAATCACTCCTTCAGGCTTAAGGAAGTTAAGTTTGTGACTGATCAAGACCAAATTAAAAAGCTCTAAAAAAACCCACAAAAGATTTCCATGCTTAACTGTATCAATACAGCATTAAGGCACACTGAACGAAACATTTCTGAGTGAAGAGGGTTCCCAAAAAAAATTTTTCTCCATTCAGAGCCCAAAGTTGTAGGATTTTTGAAGAGGTCTGGATTAGTCCAAACTGAAAAAAACACTACTTCAGACATCGAAACTAGATGGAATAGTTTATATAATATCTGATTCATTCCATTTTCAGAAGATAATATAGAACGATATTGAAGGAAGCAAAAAGCAGGAAAAAATGACATTTAACAGTGAAATAATGAAAATGTGATTATGTTTTTTAAAATATTCAAAGAAACTGGACGATTTAGAAGGTAAAAGAGCCAACCCTGCCATTTGAGTCATGGTCTTCAAACTTTTAGATGCGTGCCAAACTGGATGATGACAATGTAGTATTGAGAAGCTGAAGGAAAGGGCAAACAGTTTGTAAAAGAAAAGTTCTGAATGAACTTGTGATATTCATTATGTAGCCACTTTCCTTCATCCCTCTTTCAAAGAACTCTTAGTTTTGAGCGAGGAAAAAGGGAGAAAATCCCTGGGACTATTCGTCAGATGCTAAATGGCGTCATAATGGGAAGCGACAGAAGACCTCTCGCCCTCCCCCGCAAAGAGGTTCAAATTTGGGGTTCACCCGCCTCAAAACGCAGGCGAGCTAGAAAAAAATATAAACATGGGGGGTCCACCAGACTGTAACAACCTCCTGACTTGGTGGGAAAAGGGAAATGCAGGCGCTTTTCCTAAACTCACCAAAAATAGGAAAAGAAATATTTTGCGTTCCAGCAAGCAGTCATAGAGAAATTTCAACATGCAGGTTTAATAGTTACAGAGAAACGAAACCGCATTGATCCCGATGTGAATGAATCTTAGTCATTCAAAGCAAGCACTAAACAAAAAACTCAGTTATCTAAAAACAATTTTACATTTTTTTTATCTTGTGATATTTGTTTTAAAACTTTTTATTTATTTAATGTATTTTTTAAAATTTAAAAGTTTCAATTTTGAGAAAAATGTAGTAAAGAAAAATAAAATGTAGATTAATTAATTATGTTTTAATAATCAATTCTAAATAAACATTACATTCTGATTCCTCCCCTAAGAATATCAAAAAAGTATATTTATTAGTGTTCTATTTTAATTTTGATACAATTTGAGTTATCAAAAAAGGCAATGTTTTGTTGAGTTAACAATCGAATGACAAAAAAACTAAAGCAATTTTGCAATATTCCCGTAAAATGCTTTATGCGGCTGAAATTGCAAAATTATTTTTCATTTTGCTTTATCACATAACATTTTCTAATTAATATTAAAACGGGGCGAGCTTATAAAATTTCTTAAATATTTTATTATTCCCTAAACTCTGGTAAAGTTCAGAGCGCCCTAAATGCTTTCTTCTAAAATGTTAAAGAAACAAATCATATCGTCTTTTAATTGTCTCTGAAAGACAATGAATGTCTAACGAAATAAATAATTTTGACATCAGCGTGGTCACATTGATAATAACTGTGTTTTTATTTACATTTTATGAGTAAATCCTGTTTTGAATTCTAAGTGGTTTTCGATATTAACTGGCAAAATGTATAGTATAATTTATAAAGAAAGAAATGTTTAAATAATAAAAAATAGCGAACGTTACGATTTGGCATAATTTAAAACAATAAAATTTCACGTTTTGATAAATAACAAACCATGGCAGTATACTTTAAGACTCTTTTTCGTTTCCTTATCACCAGGAACGGATTTCTATGTAAATACATATATTCTAAGTCCTATCGATACTAATCGTCCCTGGCTGAGGTCAGAATGTTCCGGGAGGTGAAGGGGTTAGGAGGCGATGAATGAACTATTGATTTGTTTGACAAATGACCTTGAGACTTCGACGGGCTGTGGGAAACCACCTCGTGTCAGTATCCAAATACCCTTCTCCTTCCTCTGAGGCTGCCAGCTGAAATCTGACGTACAGAGTTGGATATCAGTTTAACTTCGTATACAGCTCCTCATTGTCAAGTACAATCAGTCAGAATCTGTGTTGGTCCAGTTCTAGTAATTTTCTTTTAACCAAGTGTGAAATGTCAAAAGTAGACAATCAGCCAGTGTGAAAAAAGAAGTTACATTTCAGAAATTTTAAAAATGAAGGTTTATCAACTAACAATAAAAAATTATTTTACCATAGTTATTTTATCATTTAAGTCCATATTTAATCTCCATTTTTGATTAACTGCATTATATATTACATATTTCATTTTTTTTTAGTCCGTATAAATCCCTTTCCCCGCTTATCATTATTAGTAAAGGCACATCTGTTCAGGAATTCGATGGGCTGAACGCTGTATCGCATGTCCCAACCTTCGCGCCCAGGCGGGACCTTGGCGACCTCGTGTCGAGTCTGCGAAACCACGCCCTCCGTCTGCCAGCCTGGCCCAAGTTCCAGTCTCGCTCGAAATGCCTTCTCGGTGAACAGGATTCTCTTCCCATTCTCGTTCAGCCTTTCTCGCTTACGAGAACGAGAGAGAATATGCGGCAAATGACCGCCTTTACGTGTGAAAGACCATTATGGAATATGGTAAAAAATATTTGAAATTTTGATTTTTCAAATAAACATTTGTGCACACAATTCACATATTTTTAATTTTTAATTTATTACTTTAATTTTTACTTAATTAATTACTTTTTAATTAATTACTTTAATATTTAATTTACTACTTTATTTATTCAATTAATGTATATACATTTTTCTTCTATTAGTTCATAATATAATGCATGCTCCACTACGGTCCAGCGCGGTGAACTACAACAAAAATAGTAGAAATAGAAAAATTGTAGTAAAGTATGTTAAATACAGAATAGAAAAAAAACTCACCTTTCATTTCAATGTCGGAGCCTCCACCGCCTCCACTGTCCACGTACCGTTCGGGCGGCGAAGTCGGAGTCGTATTGGTGGTCGACACGGTGAAGGTGTCGTTGTCAACATCTCCGCCGCTTCCTCCTCCCCCTCCCCGGCTGTACGATGGAGCGGTGACATTGTTGCTGCGAACGTCCCGACAGCTTCCTCATTCTCCTCCGCTTGATGGAGCTCATACCACGCAGCGACGGGTAGATACATAATATAATGTGCTGGTAAAAGTCTACATATTGCGCATCCTGCCGGACACATCACTGCAGTATTATTCACTTCGTAAAGCTAATCGGCTGGTATGTAACCTAAAACGTCTCTAAAATTTCGATCTGCCCCGTTTAGTAACAAATACCTCACCGCGTTCAACGCCCGGGACCGATAGGCGTAGTGAAGAGCTGTTTTGTGAAATGAATCTCGGCGATTAATATTTTCACCGCGCACGAGACAAAACTCGATTCCTTCTAGGTCGTCGGCTCCTGCTGCGTAATGTATCAAACTACGTCCGTAATAATCAACTGGGAAATACTCGGCACTTCTAAAATGTTGAAAATTGCGGAAGTTAAAGACCTCCATTAAAGCGAAAAAAACAAACACGTCTGACTTTGTAAAAGACAAAAAGTAGACTGCAAATGTGCTCGCGCGCGTGAGTAATATCAACCGCAACGTCCCCACATCCTGTTGTCGACCCGGCGCCGAGTGCGAGAGAGAGAGACTCTATACCGCAACATCCTGTTGTGATCATTAGCGCAGCGCGGAGCGAGCGAGCGTGCTTGAATTGCGCAATTCACGAGATTAATTGTAATTTCAGTTTTCGCTACTAGAGGACAGCACTCTCGAGTGAAGTTCAATGGTTTTGCTATAAGAGAGCGCGCGCGTGTGGTGTGTTAAAATAAAAAAAGATGATTATAAAACAGTGTATGAATACAACAATAGTGTTAGTACAGTCGTCACGATGGATACATTCGGTCACAGCAGGCAAGAGCGCCGGAGCGAGTTGAAGCGACGAGACGCAGGTGGAGAACGATCGTTCGTTTATCGGATGATTTCGATAGATTCGTAAAAGATTGCACGGAAAAAAAAAAATCGGAAAAGACGTGACGACTCGTTTCGATACGCACGAACGATCTTTGAAGGATTTTGTGAGAAGCGAATTGCAAACAACCGCGAACGCGCACGAAGAGAAAATCAAGTCGGGACTTTTACCGCTTTTACCGCAAGCGAAAAGTCACGCGGAAGAGCACGTCGCGCACGTTGAGAAAGTATTACGCAGCAAACTCGATAGGCGGGTTGCAGATGTGGCGAGTCGTTTCCCCACACACGAACGTACTTTGAAATCTTTTGTGAAGAGCGAATTACAATCAGCCATGAGCGCGCACGAAAAGAAAATTCCGCCCAGGCTTCTGGAAGCTTTACCGCAAGTCGATTCGTCCGGTAATTTCAATTTTCACGGGAAGCTTATTCGCAAAGTAGACGCCGGCACGAGCGACTCGGACGCGGTGATTAAATTGCAATTGATGACACGCTGGCGAATGCGAAAAAACACGCGGAGACCTTTTTCACGTGCATAAAAACTATTTAAAAACGTTTATCTAATGTCGAAAAAAAAAAAAAACCCAAATTTAAAAACGGGTATAGGGCTAAATTGGAAAATTTGAAAACCGGTCTCGAAGCAAAGGTATAGATTTGGAAAAAATTGACCATCGAACTGATGCAGCGTGAGAGTAACAATTTCCAAACACGAACCGAAAAGCGAATGAGCGATCTCAATGGAAAGATCTTGGACGAAGATCGATAAGAATAAAATAATTAGGAGTGATCCTGTGGATCGTGTAGTAGATGGGTTGTTCAAGAAAATAGTTTTGATAAAATTTGGACTCTACGATGGTATTTAAAGGGGACCTCCTTGTGTGTGTGTGTGTGCGGGTGTGTGTGTGTATATATATATATATATACGTACACGTAGATTGCGATAAGGAGAGCTGGCACAATCCAGTCGGTCATGACGCAACAGCACCGAGAGGACGACTAACACGCTTGACGAGTTCGGCTCGTGGTTTTATATATCAACCTCCCCGGCGATAGACGCATTATCAAATCAGCGGAAAAAAACCTGCTCCGGCGAAAGACGGGTGTGTCATCGCGTGTGGCGCTCGACGATCGCGACGTGACCTTCCCACTCCCATGCCTTCCTTCCGGCGATAGCCCCATTATCACCTCCGGGGAATCCCCCCCGGCGATAGACGCAATCGCGTCTAGCGCTCGACGATAGCGACGAACAATTTTCACAGTCACAACGTATATTAACGCGCTACTATCAACATGAAAAATGTCATTCTTTGGACATACTGCTGCTGCTGCTGCTCTCGATACTCTTTTTTTTCGAAGATGGCAACTATTCGAGAGATTGAAACGAGAGAAGCTGCCGCTGTGTCAATGCCATCAACATCAAGAACGAAAAAGCGGAAGGCATCGTAAGTATTTAATTTTTTTTAATTTTTTAAAATGTTTGTTTCATTTGCATGTTCTACAGATCTTTTTTAATAGTGTGAACGAGCATACAAAAATGGAGCTTTTGGAGAGGAGAATGATGGGTGCCGATGTGGCATATGAGGATGCTGCGTTAGACGCGTATCGATTAGCGTTGACAACGCAATTACACAGCGGCGAACATGCATCATCCTCATCAACGAAGCCACGGCGCCGCGTCTAGTTGAAGATCCGAATTGCCCCGTGTTCGTTTATTCTCCTCCCAAAGAGACGTAAGTAGAGTGAATTACTTATTTTTTGATGAATTTTGAAGTATGATTTAAAAAAAATAAATTGTTTGAATCTTTTATGTTTTAGTGACATCTGGACTGCTATTGCGGCAAGAGCGGAAGGCAACAAAATCGCCAAACGTTGGGAGGATTTTCCGAAGGGAATTGCGTATGAAATAAATGATGCAAAAACATACAAATCAGAAAGATACAACAATGAAAATTATGCTGTTATTATAAATGAAAAATTTAGTACTTTTCTTCCAACAAGGTATATTTGCATAATTTTTTTTCTTATTTGGAATCCGTTTTATATTTGTAATTTTAATTATAAATTCATTTTGTTTTATAGATTTACGTCGTTCATTGACGAAATGGGTCTTGATGTTTTTTTAAAGTCAAGGCCTCACGTCATTTATTGTGGCGTGAATCCAGTTTTCATTTCCAACAACTTTCTCATCGTCGATGAGAAAGTTTTGTTGGAAATGAAAAGTATAGAAATGGAACGGACCTGCAGGCTGGTTCATGGTCTTCGTCGGAGTTTTTTATTGAATAATTTAATTAAATTTATTGAATGCGATATGACGAATGCAGATAATTAAGAGAGAGAACTGCCAGGATTCAAAAACTGTTTCAATAGTTTTCTTTTCAAACAACTTTCTCATATATACATACAATTTAGTCAGATTCGTCTACTTGAAGAAGATGAAAAACAAGATTAATTTCACTGTATAATTTTTAATGAAATAAAAAAAATCAAAT
Source organism: Teleogryllus oceanicus (assembly GCA_964035755.1). Lineage (NCBI taxonomy): Eukaryota > Metazoa > Arthropoda > Insecta > Orthoptera > Gryllidae > Teleogryllus > Teleogryllus oceanicus. The sequence continues at coordinate 24,268,149 of CAXIVR010000005.1, forward strand.
GAAAAATACTTAATTTAATCCACACACACCATCCTCTTACTTTTCCCCATCCGGTCGCTGGCCTTGGGCGCGAGAGCGCGAACTTAAAACGCACACGAACAAAGTCGCCGATAGCACTTCTTTCAGGCTCGACTTCGAGGGCGATCAATCCATCGGTTAACTTTTAGGATTTAAAAAGAACGTTCCACCTACAGCTCGGGGAGATTACGTGATGTCCGATCAAGCGCCGGCGATCGTGAAAGACTTTGAAGTGTTCGTGACGTGTAACGTGATCGAAAGCGGGTATATAAACGATCGGAAGGCCCACGTGCTTCACCAGTTTCACATCAACGACTTACCTGCCGCCATCCTCGAAGTAAGACCGACGGAAAAGATATTTCATCGCGTCACGCGACATTGGATCGACAAGATTTCGATTCCTTTAGAGAAAGCGAACGATCAACTGATTCCGTTGCATCCTGAAACGCCGTTGACGTGCACTCTGCTCGTCCGTCCTAGACTGCTGGACTGATCGAAAGAAGAAAAAAGAAATGAAACACTATAAATTGGAGGTCGTTCCTCGTCCGCGACACACAGTGCTTTGCCCGCACGCCACGTTAACATGGTCCAGCCGACAAAGCTTACGAGCTTTAGGTTATAGTCTTCTCTCCAAAGTAAGAAGAAGAAAAATAACGGTAAGAAGATGACTACAAAGAGAATGAAAGTGAAACATTCTAATGAGGCGTACGTGAAATTTGTTTTGTTACAATTTCCTGAATCTCGGAGTGATGAAATAGGAGAGATTGTGCATTTATGTGCGCGACGTAAAAACAGTTCCTAGTGCCGTAGTGCTACAGTAGCCAAGGCTGACAGGGAAGGGGGTGGACAAATGCAGGTCGAGACGGCTTGGGGTGGGGAGGATACTTAGCACTGCGGTACAAGGGGAATTTCCTAAAACGGCCGCCGACTGTTTATGACTCAGAAGGGTGCAAGAGGTAGTTTAATGAGAGGTGTAAAGAATAAAGAAAGGGTACAAGTAAAAACGAATCAGAGGGAGAGAGAAAGAGAGAGAGAGAGAGAGTAGGAGAATGCAAGGAAGAACGATTTCCGGAGAAAGGAAAAAGGAACGCCCCGAAGCTATTGTATAGAGTTAAACTCAGACCTTGTTTGGACGGGGAAACGTCTGTTACCTGCGTTAATTACTATTTGACCGTCTTCTGTCCAGACATTCCGCAGCTGGAACCGCGAGATCGCAGCGTGCAGCACGGCCAGACGCTGGTGCGTGAGGTCCTCGCGAATGGTGATTCTCTGGCCTTTCAAATGCCTCTTCGACTGGAAGATCTGTCGCCGTTTCCTGTAACTCACAAACTTTACTATAATTGGCCTATTTTTTCCAGCGAGTTTGCGATCGACTCTATGGCTTCTATCTATGTCATTAAGTGACAAGTCTACACTAATCTTTTTGGCCACATCAATGACCATATGCCGTCGGTGTTTTCGCCATCCTGCTCTTCTAAGCCAAATATACGCAGACAATTCCTTCTGCTATACATTTCCAGCTGGTACGTTTTCAGCTCCAGCTCTGTTTTCAAGTTGCGAATCTCTTGATCGCGGTCTTCATTTTTTTCTGCAACGACAAAATAAGATTTTCATTGAAGGCCATCGATTCTTGCAGCTCCGCAGCCACTACATCTCTTAACGTAGAGGCAAGGGATTGCAAAAAGCTCTTCGAATGAAGAGTCCGCTCCAAGACCGCATCGACCTCGGCCTTGATTTTGGCCGGCAGGTCGGAGTCGTTCTCGTTGTGGCTCACCTTCGGAGGCATGATAAAAGGAATTGAAGCAAAAAATGTACGGAAGTAAAATGGAATTAAATTTTTTTACTGGCAACTAGAGTACTGTGAGAAAAAAGAGAAAACGAGAAAAATTTATGAAAAGTAGCAGAAGACAGATAACTGAAGACAATGCGGGAAAGCAAAACTAACAAGACAAGTACTTTACTGTTTTGAAAAGTAATAAATAGAAAGAGAAATTAGTAGAATGAAAAGAGATAAGTCAAATTTAAGAGTTAATAAAAGTAATAACAGAAAAAATACTTATCTGTCGGAATTTCACTGCTTTCACAGCTTGCTGCGGGCTCCGTTCTCCGGGAAATATGCGGCCGAAACTACCTGTAGATGAGCCCGGAGTGCTCCAAAAGACGTCTTCACAGCACGAAGGACATGAATAGAATCAAATCAACTTTAATTCATTTTTACATTGTTTTATAGCTTCTAGAGTGGTGGGTGGCGTGGGTGGTGTAAGTGGATTGCGTTCTTTGCGTTAAAAATCTTCAGTGTTATAAATCGTAAAATCAGTGGGAATATTGTTACGTGATTTACATTAAAAGAGTCTATGATGTTATAATTTGTAAAATCAGTGAAATATTGTGAAATGATTAGTAATTGTGAAGTGCTAATTTAAAGGTTTCTCAAAATAACATAAATTTTCCCCATCAAAAAGGAACCATTTCTAATAAACACGGGAACCGAACCTTTCGGCTAGTGAACTGGTATACCTATAATGGAAAATACTTACATAAAATGCTTATTGATATACTTACATTAACACAACATACTTTACAACATACATTAACAATAATGTTATATTTATACTAACAATGTCAGAGACTCTTGTAACACTTTTTTTGCTGAAATGTTGCCTCCTCGGTCGCCTTCTGTACAATTCTACCCTTTCTCTCTTTAAGGATCAAGAGTTTTCTGTCATCATGACTTCAAAATATCTATCCTGATAACATTTTTCCGTCTCTTTCAGGTCTTGATGAAACTTCTTTCCATGTTCATAAGTGAAATCCCGCAGAATATAAGCGAAGAAATCAAAGTGGTTGTGGTGGTTGATATTACATCTTAAATTCGTCATAGAAATTACCATTTCATCCACTGTAGATTTGAAATCTGCATGTTCTTCATTTCCTTAAAAATTGACGAAGACAGTTTTGACACCAGATCAGGCCAGTCTTTCTTCATCACTCATTAAAGTTTCAAAGTGTTAATCTTTCATCGTATTTCAAATTTGAGGTTTGACAAAGATGCTTACTTTAAGCTTTACCTCTAAAAGAAAAGGAAATTTTGAACAAACATATTTTAAGCAATCTCTATTTTTATTCAGAGACATGACAAACTTTAATTATACCAAGCTTGTCACGGAGTGGTGGCCAAATAATCCTTTCGCGATTAACCAAACTTTTTTTTCGTTTTTGCCCCCGGGATTCAAAGTATTTCTGATTGGCCAATCCCATTTGACCCAGTGAAAATCACGAACCCTGCTATCCCATTCACATAGAAAGCAGGATAATTTAGTAAATCCTAGTTGAAGCCCCAGCAACATTCCAATAACCTTCAAGAACTCGCAGACAACCCTTTGTTGTTCCTCATAATTATTTTTTTAGTTCTTCCATGTTTTCGTATGTTTTCTTTAAATGAACAGAATGAGCTACTGGCACTAACACCTATTGATTTTCGTTATGAAGCAAAACAGCTTTGAGGCGCGTTTCGAAGAATCTACACAACCTTCATTGATCACTGACATATCTTATTCCAAATTTTGAAAGTACATGATGAATGTTGATGCAATATACAAAGTGACCCTCTTTCGTGAAATAATCAAGGAACGCCTCTTCTCTCTGTCGATGCTAGTAAAACGTTGTGCCTGGAGCGAGCATGTTTTTTTCTTTCAAACGTGAGCCTAAAACCTATTTCGATTCCTTAAGTTCTTCTTGATTAAACAATTGGGGTCTCTTCTTTAGGGAAATCAGTAACTCCCATTTCAATATCCCAACAACCTCAATAATCTGAAGATGATGTAGATGGTAGGTCATGTAGTGGATTTGCTATAGGAATGTCAGGACCATGTGGTTACAGGTCTACTGGTTGGCGGAAGTTATTGTAATGCATTGCCAACGTTCATTTGAAATTTAATAAATCGCAAATTTTGCTGAAACTGTGAGCGATATTAAGTAGCAACTCCGATTCATTGACACCCTGCTTTTAACAAAAAGCAGCAAATTGTCACAGCCCTGCGTTTATGTATGAGTGTTTGCTAATCTGAAATACGAAAAACCGAAAATTTTGCAAAATCTGTACGTGATTGATGAAAACGAAAATTATGTATGAAATGAATATGAAAAACTGATCCATAATCACCCATTTTCATCAAACGCGGCAAATCGTCGCAGCCCTGTGTTATTTGTTACCGTTTGAAAGTTGTACTTTACAATTTTTTTCTTTTAAAAATGTAAGAAATAAAAAATCAGTAGCTTCATTGAACTAAAATAATTCACACGGTTTAAGAAACTATGAATAGGATAACCTATTCATAGTTACTGGAGTAGTCAATGGTTAAAGATATAGTCGTACTAAAATTACAGGGTACAGTTTTGGGCAATTTTTGTATTATCTGCTATATAAACTAATACTTTTTTATACAAAAGTTTCACCACTAGAAAAAAGACTTTTTTGGTTCATTCTTACGGCATGGATATTTTTCTTCTTTTTCATTATAATAGGAGGCAAAGTTTTACTGAAGTCACTTGAAAGGGTGACTTGGGTACACAAAACTATTACCTTGATATTTCGCCTTTCGAAACGTATGTATCCATCTCGCTCCACTGGAAATAATTGGAGTCAAGTAAAATAGTACAAATAAATAAATTTTATTTTTATTACAAACATAATTACATGAAATTATTAATTAAAGTCTATAATGTAAATCAGAAAGGTTAAATATTCCTGTTTTGGTGGGATTATCCCTCCTGGATTGGTCGAAGAACTATCTAAACACCGGGAGATTCCCTCCTGAACTGTCTCTTATGTGCCTTTCTTTCGGTATTGTTCTTTTCCTTGTAGGTTGGTGGCATTTGTTAAATGTGTGTGCCTAGTAATGAATATAAATTACTCAAGTCACCCCGCAAATGTTCAATATTTCACTAATAAATCATCATATACCAAACAAAAAGTTTTAATTATATAAATTATCACTCACAGTTACCACAATTACGTACTTACCAAACTTCAAAGCAAGAATACGTAACTTGTAAGTACTGTGCACAAAGTTCTGCAATGCTTTTATGAAACCCTAAAACACAGATTGTGGTTAAAGTGGACGAGGAAAAAAGTGCGGGATAATTATGGGATGTCTGAGAATCACTTTTATTCGTGAAAGCTCATTCTTGGTTTAGGAATCAATGCTCTTTTTTCATTTACAGTGACTATGACGTCACCTGATGAAAAATATTAGGGTATGATCTCAAGTCACCCTATCAGTCACTAAGTCACCTCAGTATACGGTACTGTAGTGCGAATTGGAGAGTCAAAGAAAGGGCAGCAATGAGGAGCTTATTAATATTCAGCCCGCCTGCGCAGTTCCACAAACGGCGTTGGGCGCCGTCGCCGACCTGGACGAGCGCGGGGAGCTGAAGATCCAAGTGGCCGTGGCGCCGGAGGCCAGGCCGTACGGGACGGCGTGGCGGCTGCGCGTGCAAAGCAGCGTGGAAGCCAACGCGGACGCGCTGCTGCTGCTCGCGCTGCCCTGCGCGGAGCTCGCCGGCACCACCGCCTTCGCCCCCGCGCCCACCTCCGACTCGGACAACCTGTGCGCCTTCACGGCGCTCCTCGCCGTGCGCCCGGGGCAGAGCCTGTGGGTGCGTATGCCCACACCCTCCGACATACATGCGCTAAGAACTGCTGCTGCAGAATAGCACAGATCTTCTCGGACAAGTTATTTTTCTAATCTCTTCCTTCTTGGTCTTTCCCTCATCCCAGCTATCTATTGTGAGGTCGTAAGAACACAATAGCAATCACAGACCCGAGCTTCAGCTATTTACAGATTTATTAATAAGTATTTACAAATAAATAATTTGATCAGTTAATTCCAACTCTGATAGACCCGATCCCCTGATCGCAGGAACGATCCTTAATTTATGCAATATCTGCCTGACTCGTGGCCCTTGTCACTTCTCAGCGAGCGTACGCACACAGCGCAAAGCCCCGGCGACCCTAGTTACGCGTGGAGAAAATGTTTGACACCGGCGTCCCAACACATGGGTTGCCCTACGAGCATAGCTGCTCTCCGCACCGCCCTGGGCGCAAGTTTTGTGCGTTCGCACGAGGTTCACACTCAGTTCAAAATCCACCCCCGCGCTTTGCGCACTTGCTTATATACCTTCCAGACCGCGTGACACGCAAAGTCATCTTGCTTTCGTGCGGAACTTCATGTCACGTGACTGTCGCGCCTCCACGCATTTTGGACATCAATACCCATGGATTTGTGGAAGTTCCCAAAAATACCTCGACGTGCCTCCGCCCCTAGCTACCGCAGTAGTGGGGAATTGCTGGTTCTGCATCACAACATCCGGTGTAAACAGGAAGTTGTGGTTTGTTGACACCGGATGTTGACATCCGGTTTCCGGCCCAGCGGTTGTGACGTCACAAAGGCGCGACCTTATGTCATCACAGCGGAAGGTCGCTGGAAGGCCGCGTCCTTGTGTCGTCACACACACCCGCTGTGACGTGCCCTGCCATTCTACCAACCCCTGAAAAAAAGACTGAGCGACTAGGAGAGGAGGAGGAGAGGGGTGGAGGCCCTGCCCGGCGGTGACGTAGGGTGAATGAGAAGTCGAACACAGTGGAATGTGGTAGAACATATGCATTTATTGATGTCGAACACATTAAATATAGACACACACAATGAAACGAATCTATTTTTTCAAATGAATGTTCGCGCTGGCGATGAACTCTCTGTCGTTCTTCCATTCCCTCTTCCTCTTCTTCGTCTCATCATGTGAGGTTGTAGAACTCGCTTTCGCTTCATCTTCGTGAGGTGTGGCGGTTGAAAACGGGAGAGCTTGAACATCTTTCCAGATGAAGGTCATGCGTTTCCGCAGTTGCTTTTTCTGACACGGCTTGAATTTTGTGTCGATTTTTGAATCTTGCAGGCGGCCAATGAGTTGATCCATGACCTAGAGAACTTCCGTATGCATGAAAAGGGCCAGGTCATATAAGGTTTTTTCTTTTTCATCGTTGAAATGATAGGTTTGCTCTTCATAGGAAGCCGCGCCTCCGATATTTTTTCGCTTTACAACAACGAACAGACTTCCAGTTCATAGGCGGGAGGAGTACTTTCGTTCGGGGAGGGGAGAGTCCGAATCACTTACCGGATGCAGTCCACGCGTTGCTTCAGCGGATCTTTAGAAAACCGACTGACAATTTCAATGATTGCTAGCACTTCCGCATGCATGGAAACGACAGTGTCGTGAATAGTCTTTTCCCTCTCACTCCAGTCTTTTGCACTCTGTTCGTCGTGAAGACACCTCGCACTCATGGCAATGTCAACCGCCTTGTCGTAAATACCTTTCCACATCTTCACTCTTTTTTCACCCTCTTCACTTTCCTCGGAGGCGGCGGTGGCGAGGTCCACGGCGACGTTCTCGAGGTTTTTCCACATCTTGGCCGCTGCGCTCTCCTATCCGCTGTCGTCGCTATTGACGATGTTTTCACAGAGGAGTGTCGTGTTACGTCTTGCCATGTTGACGGTTGTGGACGGAATAAATGATATCACCAGAGTTATGGCTTTGCAAATGCTCCCCCTCCCTTTTCTCTCTCTTTACACTACAAATGAAGGAAAGGACGCGTACACATGATGCGGAAATGACCCCAGGGTAAACTTTCTGAGTTATAGTTACAATAAATGTAAAACTGTTGAGTTTTCCATAAACTTATTTGGTATTATTTGAAGCAAATGTACTCGTAAATATGATAATGTGAATAAATCGCCTCTAATGTAAATATTACTGTCGTGAGAGACAAATGAAAAAGTTACAATTTTTGTATTTTTTAAAACAAAAGAATAGAGCAAAATGGCGTTTATGTCGTCGTATAGGATTTGTTTCGCACTAACTCTACCAAAAAATTAAAGAAACAATTTGGAGCCTTTTGAGAAAATTTTCAAAACGTCTGGGGGTCTTCATGTAAAATATCCCAAAATTTTAAAGAATATTTTTCAAAGTCTCAAAGCTTCAACTAGAGCCTGTCGGTAGTAGGCTGTCATCAGTGACATATACCACTTTCATGCCGTTAACCTTAGAAATAAACTTTAACTATATAACTATACATAATCTTCGATTATGTAGTTTGTCTTAATATAGTCCATTACGTATTTGTACACTCACCACCAATCGTATGTGTCGTGCACAAAAGTACACATCTAATTCACTCTGCCCACTGCCCACTGTCTCCGAGCTGCTCCGAGAGTGTCAAGAAACCGCTCAGGAAATCGGCAACCTGAGCCCTTGGCTGGCCCTTTGTTACCAATAGGAGGAGGAGTGAGTCATGCAACGAACGCACGCTGTGTGGATGCTGCTGAGTGCCAGCGGTTTCTTCCGCATTGCCACCTCTTAAGAGAACTGATGCGCGGACTAGCGAGCGATTTAATACACATCTCAACAGAACAGATTATATAGAATTTTGAAAAATGTATGACACTGGAAAGTAATGTGGCCTATAATTATTTTTAATAGGAAATATCTTGTCAGATTTTTATTCTCGAAATTTTCTCGGGCCACTGCGGGTAGTCTCGGTAGCTCACAGTATACGCCACTGGCTGTCATCACCCCCAGCCTCGCGGGTGCTGGCCCGGCGCTTGCCCTCCCCCTCCCCTGCCCTGCACCCCGACCCAGGTCACAGCCTCTGCCACGTCCTCGCGTGTTCTCAGCACATGCCGGCGGCGGAGCCTCACTCCATATCTTCAAACCCCTGGGTTTCCGGCTGGACAGGCGCCGAGGGCCTCGCTTGGCTGCGGCGTTGGCTCCTGCCGCAGTGCGGGCATTGCAACCCACCCAGCCGCAGCGCTCTGCGGGTTGCCACCAGTGGCGCCTGGCCGCTCTCGAGTATAATATCCCGCTGCACAGGAGCGTACGATAAATTGCCTATTGCTGCAGTTTCGGGAACAGGACCGCTTGTTGACATAGGGCGGATATGTGTATTGAGACTGGATCCACCCCCGACTCTCCAGATCACACATCGCCTACAGGACGAATAGTTTCCTATAACTAAACGGTGCCAGTGACTCTCCTAGTTCAAACGACGCAGCATTGCGTCCACCTTACCGTACATGAAGCGCATGTCTACCAGCTCCTGATTTGTTTACATCACGCACAGGCGGACGCCAAACACAACACTGGGTGTAACCTTCGCCTCCGAATGAACTGTCAGAGTATCCTGTTAATTTCTTATTTCACGACAACCTGCGGAAGGAAAAGCGTTACGCTGAATTTCAGTGTTCTGAAGTCCATAACTCGGAAATGAAGCATTTCCAGACACATTGTAATGCACTATTTTGATTGTATACATATGGGGAATACATACTAGAAATTATGCTCCCTATCTTTGAAACACCTGTATACTTGTACATCGGACTGGCTCATCAACCATCTTGTACAAAACATCTATAAAACGATAAGATTTAATACATGACTAAAATCATGTGTATGTCGAGGACGTATCGATTCTTAAAAAAATTATCGTGATTAGTGAAGATAGTTCTCATAGTAAATTCAATCGTTTTACCTTTGATGAATAGGCACACTAGATCCTTTGGAATATTCAGCAGTAATCTTAAAATTCACTGGTAAAAAAGCAAGTGACAATCGAAAATTTTCCCGTGAAATCCACACCGGAATTCGGTTTCTACCAGAAAAAATTGGAATTTCATATATTTTTGTTAAAAACCCCTCATCACGAAAAAGGATGTGCTGTCAGTCACCTTGTTTTTCGATTTAATTATTTCCTGCTCTTTGGCGGTTCACATCTTCCTCTGCAAAGTCATTACCATTTGCGCATGCGTAAAACCCGAATGTGTGTCGTCCTGCTTTCTTCGAATTTATCAACGTACCCCTGGCAAGTGAATAATTGCGCCATCGACACGTCAGAGCCGCTCGTAACGGGACCTACGATTCGGAGAAGCTTACCGTGAAAATTGTTAAGTCCAGAGGTTCCTGTTTTTTAGGTCATGATTCTAGAAGGCAGGCCTTCCCTCCTGATGTTTGAGGGATGCGTTGAGCTGCTTCTCCACGACCTCCTTTAAGGATTCTTCGTGATTTGTGACTAATGCGATGAGATCTTCTTCCATCAGTGCTTTTACTTTTTACTTTCTCGCATACATACGTATACGAGAGTAATACACGTAGTACAGAAAAAGTTATGTAATGCTGCTGAAAATCGATTTCGAGATTTCATTGGAAATTCACGTTTTGGGGTCTCCCGAATACCGAAAAAGTTGTTCTTTTCAAAAAGGCCGTCCGTCTGTCCATATGTAAGTATGTGTGTCAGTAGGTCTGTCTGTCTGTGTGTTTGTCTCTGTCTGTCCGTCCGCCAGTCCATTTGTGAACATTTCTATACCACACGTACGATCTTTTCCAAATTGAAAACACTTCTGTCTATCTGGCTGTAGTTGAAGCTTTTAAATTTTTGAAAATCATTTTTTAAAATTTGGGGTTACTTTACATGAAGGCCCCCGGTTATTTTCAAACTTTTCTGAAAAACGGCTCCACATTTTTCCTCTAAATTTCTTGTAATAATAGAGTAAAATACATTCATAAAGATGGCAGAGGTCCAATTTTCGCGGTTAACTCTGAATTTTCGAAAAATCCAAAAGTTTGCATTTTTTCGGCGTCTTCTTACAACTATCAAATTGAAGACAAGAATTTTTCCTTCAAATGAAATGTGTTACCCCTAAATAATCCTTTCATTAAAGTCATGTAGACGTTTTTGAAAATTTTCGTAGTTTTCGTGCAATAGAGCGTGCAATATTTGCAATTTTAAAATATTACAAAAACAAGATTTTCTCAAAAACGGCTTGAATTGTCTCTTACAATGTGTGGTAGGAATAATATCAAACGAACTCTATACGATGACATAAACGCCATATTGCTATATTCTTTTGTTTTTTCAAAAATTACAAAAAAAATAATTGTTTTTACTTGTCTCTCTTGTAATATTTACATTAGAGGCGATTTCTTCACTTTATTATATTTATGAGTATATGTGCTTTAAATAATTTAAATTAAGGTTCTCGAAAACTCCACAGTTTGTAAAAATGAGCTCAAAATTCTGCATTTTCAGAAACGCTCAAACGCTATTTTCTCCAAATTTTTGGCTCCATTTTTTTTTCAAGTTTCTCTAATGGTTATTGCTAATTGCACTATGACGTAAATTACGTGAAGTTCATTTTTGTATATTTTTTAAATAACACAAATGCACCTTTATATAAATATCTCTCACGCCTTTAATACGCACTTATCCATCGATTTGTATATATTATTACATTTCGCTTTTACAGAAATGCTCAATTGACATTTTCTTAAAACCTGCTAGTAGAGGGAAAGTGCCGGTTCTGCATCACGACATCCGGTGTAAACAGGAAATTGTGGTTTGTTGACACCGGATGTTGACATCCGGTGTCGGGCCCCGCGGTGTGACGTCACAAGGCCGCGTCCTTGTGACGTCACAGCGCCAGGTCGCCGGAAGGCCGCGTCCTTCTGTCGTCACACACACACCCAGCCGGACCGTGTCCTGCCTGTCTACCAACCCCTGATAAAAAAGCCCTGCCTGTCTACCAACCCCTGAAAATTCCGTTCGTGTTAGGGACCACGACCATTTTACAGGTCGTTTTCGTGGAGCAGCTCATCAAATTTGCAACATCAATTTCCGGGCTCCAAAACACATTCCCGTCGTGATGCATAACGGAAACGGGTACGACTGGCATTTTCTCCTGCAAGCCTGGGCAGACAGTGACTACAATCAGCTGAGCGTCATTCCACATAATCACGAGAGATTCGTGTCCATGTCCCAGAGAATCGGAAGTGTGGAATTGCGCTTTTTAGATTCATTTAAATTTTTTAGGAGCAGGACTGGACGGTTTGAGTCAATCCTTGTCCGTCCAAAATTTGAGATTTTCTCGGACAGCGTTTCCCGACGACGCACTCTTTGCTCTGGCACGCAGGAAGGGCGTTTTCCCCTACGACTATGTCAATTGCATGACAAAGTTGGAAGAAACGTCTTTGCCCCCACGAAAGGCCTTTTTCAGTCACCTCACAAACACGGCGATCTCGGACGCGGAGTACGCTCACGCGCTGGCCGTGTGGGACGCTTTCTCCATTCGAAATTTAGGTGAGTACGCCGATTTGTATTTGAAAATCGACGTGTTGTTGCTCACCGACGTTTTTGAAACTTTTAGAAATTTGTGTTTGGAGGTGTACGGTCTCGATCCCGCGTTTTATTACACCGCTCCCGGGCTCTCGTGGGACGCCATGCTAAAAACAACCGGCGTCACGCTTGAGCTGCTCACAGATGTTGACATGGTTCTCTTTTCGAAAAAGGTATCAGGGGGGCTCGTGCAGGTGGTCGGGCGCCATGGCGAGGCCAATCACGCTCACGTGGGAGATTCCTTTAAGCCAACTGATAAGGAATCTTATCTCTCCTATGTCGATGCAAATAATTTGTATGGTTTTAGTATGCGTCATCCACTGCCCACAGGACGGTTTAAATGGTTGTCGGATACTGAAATTTGCGCTTTCGACTTGAAGCAGGCGGTCGCCCAGACCGATCGCGGATACGTTCTCGAAGTCGACCTCGACTATCCAGACGAGATTCACGATCGATTGAGCGACTTACCTCCTTGTCCCGAGACACGAGTGCCCCCCGACACGAAAAGCAGGCAAGTCAAATTATTGGCGACGCTGTTGCCCAAGCGACGTTACGTCATTCATATACAAAATTTAATTCAGGCCCTAGAGTTGGGAGTACAACTCACCAAAATTCATCGCATTCTTTCATTTAACCAAAGTCAATGGCTTGCCGCTTACATGGACCTCAACAATTCACGGCGGCAGCGCGCGTCCTCCGATTTTGAAGATAAATTTTTTAAATTAATGAACAACTCCATTTACGGAAAGTCGATGGAGGACGTGCGTAATCATCGTCGCATTTATCTCGTGAACAGATGGTGGGGGAAGTGTGGAGCGAGGAGACTTATCGCAGATCCCTCTTTCGTGCGAAGTCACCACGTGCATGGGAATCTCATGACCATCGAGTTGCTAAAAACAGAAGTGAAGCTCTTCAAGCCCATTTATTTAGGATTTTGCATACTCGAAATTTCAAAATTTAGAATGTATGAATTCTTTTATAAATATTGTAAAGAGCACCTTCGCGAGCTTCACCTTCTGTACATGGACACCGATTCATTCGTTTTCTCTACCTCAACGAACGTGTACGCTGAGATGAATCGGTGTCCAGAATGGTTCGACACGTCCTGCTTTCCTCCCGATAATACGTTCCACATCACACCACGCAACAAAAAAGTACTGGGACTGTTTAAGGACGAATGCGGAAATGATCCCATGGTTCAATTCGTAGGTTTGCGACCAAAAATGTACTCTTTTCTCACCCGCTCTCAAACGAGCGTTTCCCGAGTAAAAGGAGTACAGCGTTCGATTGTCAAAAAATACAAATTCGAAAATTACCTGGAGTGTTTATTTCATAATCGCATTAGAATAGATAAACAATGTTGCATACGCTCCAAAAACCATCAAAATTATTCTTTTGTACAAAACAAGCGTTCGTTGTGTGTGGCAGACGACAAACGCTACTGGCTCGATAAATTTTCAAGTTTACCCTGGGGGCATTTCCGCATCATGTGTACGCGTCCGTCCGCTCCTTCAGCGTACACGTTCGTCCCTGCAGGCGGGGTTGTAGAGTAGGCTTTCTCTATCTATTTATTCATTTCTTTTTTATTTATGATGCCCATGCATTATGCAAAATTTCCTTCACTTAAGGTTTTTTTTATTTTGGTGTTCATGCCTTACGCAAAATGGCAGCTTTCCTTCATATGTAGTCTAAAGAGAGAGGTGGGAGAAAAAGGGTGGGGGGGAGCATTTGCAATGACATAACTCTGATGATATCTTTCATTCCGTCCACAATCGTCAACATGGCAAGACGTGACACGACACTCCTCTGTGAAAACATCGCCAACGACGACAACGGATGTGAGAACGCAGCGGTCACGATGTGGAAAAACCTCGAGAACGTCGCCGTGGAAAACAAGCGAAGGAAAGGTATTTACGACAAGGCGATTGACATTGCCGTGAGCGCGCGTCATCTTCACGACGAACAGACCGCAAAAGACTACCTTGTGAACGAAAAGACTATTTACGACACTGTCGTTTCCATGCATGCGGAAGTGCTAGCGATCATTGAAATTGTCAGTCGGCTTTCTAAAGATCCGCTGCACAAGACGGCACTGCAGCAACGCGTGGACCGCATCCGGCAAGTGATACAGACTCTCCCCTCCCCGAACGAAAATACTCCTCCCGTCTATGAACCGGAAGACTGTTCGTTGGTGTAAAAAAAAAGTGAAAAAAAATAAGCACGTCTCTCACTCTTCATTCAGTCCGTGTCCGTCAACATGGCAAGACGTGAAGCGAACATCACTGCCGCGAGGCTCGCCTACGAAGACGCCCTCGACGACAGCAGCGGGTGGAAGGGCGAGGTAGCCAAGTTGTGGATCAACATCGCGAAGGCTGCAGACGATCTCTCCACTATCGCCTGCCAGGAGAACAACGATGCATGGAAAATTCCTAAGCTGTGGAACATCTCCGACTCCGTGTGGAACGTCGCCTACACCGCAAAGCGACTTCGCGAAGAGCAAACCTATCATTTCGACGATGAAAAAGAAAAGACGATATACGACCTAACCGTTTTCATGCATCATGAAGTTCTTGAGGTCTTGGATCAACTCATTGGCCGCCTGCAAGATTCAAAAATCGACACAAAATTCAAGCCGTGTCAGAAAAAGCAACTGCGGAAACGCATGTCCTTCATCTGGAAAGACGTTCAAGCTCTCCCGTCTCCAAACGTCACACCTCACGAAGACGAAGCGGAAGCGAGTCCCACAACCTCACATGATGAGACGAAGAAGAGGAAGAGGGAATGGAAGAAAGAGAGTTCATCGCCAGGACGAACAATTATGAGTAAAAATTGATTTGTTTCACTGTGTGTGTATCTACATTTTATATGTTCGACCACAAATGTAAATGTTCTGCCACATTCCATAGTCAAAATATGAAGAAAAAAATGAAGATTTCTTTTTGTAAAGTATTCTTATTATTGTATTTTTTTTGGTTCTTCAATTGAAAATAAATGTCTTGTTGTTTACATTCAAATGACACTCTCTCTCGTCTTCTCATTTCACCCGACGTCACCGCCAGGCAGGGCCTCCACCCCTCTCCTCCTCCTCCTCCTCCTCTTCCCCTAGTCGCCCAGTCTTTTTTTCAGGGGTTGGTAGACAGGCAGGGCTTTTTTTCAGGGGTTGGTAGACAGGCAGGACACGGTCCGGCTGGGTGTGTGTGACGACAGAAGGACGCGGCCTTCCGGCGACCTGGCGCTGTGACGTCACAAGGACGCGGCCTTGTGACGTCACACCGCGGGGCCCGACACCGGATGTCAACATCCTGTGTCAACAAACTACAATTTCCTGTTTACACCGGATGTTGTGATGCAGAACCGGCACTTTCCCTCTACTCCTGCTTCAGAACTTTCGAGGAAATTTCTATTTTGGACGAGTTTTTACTCTTCTTTAACATTCTGATGTAATATTTTGGTTCTACTATTAGGAAGCCGAACTGTTGAGAAAATGTCAAAACATTTACTTTGAGCGACGCTAGATGGTAGCTGGCCAGGGAATGGAGTAAGACCTTCAAGCCAGTCCACACCAAGTAAATTAGAAAAAAATTCTACGAGAAGTTCTATGCCATTCTTTAGCACCTCTAGTTCCGTATGGTGTAGGTATGGTATGGTATGTGTGTAGGTATATAATGTGAGCGTATAGACTTGCACATATGGGACTCAGAGTTATTAGAATTTGCGTAGGTTTTTTTAATCTAAATTGATTATGATCTATATGAATGAAAAACACGTTTATCCTTCCAAAATAATAATTTTGGTTTAATAATTTCACCTTATCCAATATCACAGTTCCACTGTGGCCGCTACGAAGAAACACAAATAAGAAATATCACAATACAATAAAAGTCATGACTTTTGGACATTACAACAGATTCCCACAATTCAACGTTCACCAAATATCTCTTGCTTTCTCATGATCCTGCTACTTCCAGATCTCTTATGAATACTCCTTACATTTAAAAGAAACACAACTTGCTTTTCCTACTTGAATTATTTAAATACTTGTACATTTTCCTTTTGGTTCCCGTTACACGTTTGGCCGATGAAAACATGAGGTAAGCTCCTTGCCGCATCCATAAGCTACAAGCCGTCTTGTTGCTTCGACGCGTTCCATTTTATAATTTAAATCCCCTGGGACATTTTGAAAAGTTTCTCAAATATGTATCCAAGTATTTACTTTCTTGTATACGTACTTATATACTGAGTAATATACATCGTATAGAGAAAGTTATGTAATGCTGCGCGAAAAAACGGCGAATTTTCGACAGAAAAATTCATTGCGGACCCTGAAAACAAGAAAGTGGATTAAATTAAGAAAAAAATCCCCTAACACGTGGAGTAGCTATAATCCCTGTTTTATGGGTCCTTGATGCCGAAAAACTAATTGAAAATGAAACAGCCGGTCGGCCGACCGTCAGTCCGTCTGTCGTTTGTGAACAAACCTAGCGCCTAAACCACACGTACGGTCATTTCCAAATTGAAGAAACCCCTGACCACCTGACTCTAGTTGAAGCTTTGAAATTTTGAAAAACATTCTTTAAAATTTGGGGATACTTTACATAAAGCCCCCCGGACATTTTCAACATTTTTTCAAAAACGGATCTCAATTTTTTCTTTAAATTTCTTGTAAGAAGAGAGTAAAATGCACATATCAAGGTGGCTTAAGTCCGATTTTTACGGTTAACTCTGAATTTTCGAAAATTGCAACAGTTTGAATTTTTCGGCGTCTTCCTACAACTATAAAATTGAACCGCAAATGTGTTTTTTCTGCATTCGCTCGCCTAGAAATTTTGCCAATGATTTAGGGATAGAACGGTTACCATGGCAAGAGCGTTGTTATTAAACAATGTGTTGATTCAGACTAAACACGAGAGCTATTATCTGTGAAATATTATAAAAAATAGTACATACAAGTGTGTGTGTGTGTGTGTGTCAGTCGTAATACATTTTTGTGTTCTGGTTTCAATGACATCGTAGTGCAATACTTACGTAGTAATTTTTTCATGTGTATCCGTTGGAATCATTTTACCATCACTCCTATAACCTGAGTAAGTACTTGAGTAGATTAATTGAAATTTCACAGCTATATTTTGCGGTCATCATTTTAGTATCGTTTGTAGTTAGACTACAGTAATTACGTATTGCTTTCCCTGCTTCAAAGTGTTTGAAGTAATACTTCAAGTAAAGAAGAATTTAAATTTTTGTTCTCAAAACCCGCTCCAAAATTTTCTTTTAATTTTTTCCTGGGATAGAGCAAAGGATACTTAAAACATGTCCATTTTCGTTTAACTCTCTAATTTTCGAAAATTACATGAGTTATAAATTAAGCGCAAAAAATGTTCGGTTGTAGCACCACAAGCGATATTCCACAACTAGGAAACCTAGAAATTAATAAATTGCGACAAATTATTTTTGATGCCGATAGGAATCAGCTACGAGGAGAGATGGGAACAAAACCGAAAACCAGACGAAACAGATTAGGAAACTAACTAGTATGAGAAAGTCTGTGCCATTCTGTTGCACCACTAGTTACTTTCTCGTATACATACGTATTCCAGTCTTGTATTTCCGGAAGGCTAGCAAATGGAGCACGGGAAAGTAGAATATACAAAATTAGTCCATACTACTCATATGTTTCCCGGATTGTTTCCGTTACCTGCACCAATGCTTTACAACAACCTGACAACATAAGCAATATCGGATCACTAAGTGGAAGAGGTAAACACTAAATGTCGCTTCACATCTTTGATTGAATACGGCAGCGCCAACGGAAACGAATGGAATGTCAATAGATGAACATGTCACGCAGGTGTTCACAACAGAAGGGAACGCGAACGGGAAGTTTGGTCGACATCCATCGTGGCCTGGGAACACGAAGGCCCCCGGCCAATGAAGAAACAGGAACAGAGGCAACGTTTTCAGCTGATCGAGCGAGCAACACTGATCTGGAGTGCAATTTTAAGGTTGGAGTCTGAATTTGCGAAGGACAGATAATATAAAAGTACGGTGTGGAATAGAAATAGATTAGTTTAACCGTTGCTATAACTCACTGAAACTACGCTGATAGTAGGCAAAAATAACGTAGAGACAATGAAAAAATATAAAAATGTTGATAACAAGGCAATAAAAGGGGTTGACACAAGAAAGCGCATGGAAACAAATTCCAGTAACGGAATGTTACGATACACATAGATAAACAGATAACGAACCAAAGAGTATTTTGAGAATTGCAATGGTTTCAGTAACTGTTTCCTGAAGTTCTCTGTGTTGCCGTCACAGTCTCTTTGCGCTGATCCTCTTCCCGTGAGCGTATTTTGTGAAACGGACGCACCCCCCCCCGTTTCCGTTTTCGATCACGGGTAATTATTGTGGCATGCCATTATCTGTAGCTGCTGCACTTACGCTCTTTGTTCTATACGCTTCAAAAATAAATTGCATCCATTGCAGATCGCCACCACGAACGTATTCACAAAAGTGGCAACACTGAACAGAAAATGAACTTTATCTTCACGTCGCTTCGCGGCCTGGAGGCGATCGGCCATGACTCGCGGCTCCCACAGCGCCGGCCGCGAGGGGATGCGCGCCTAGCGCCCTTCCACAGGGGGAGGAGCAGCGCCGCCGGCGGCCGCTGTTAGCGCTGCGTGCGCGAGAGTCGGCGTCACCTGTTTCGCGCGTGGGTTGCAGGTGTGGTTGGAGAAGCTGGGCCGCGAGGGCGACTTGAGCTGCTCGTTCTGCGAGGCGTCGCCGATCCCGATGATGGTGTTTGGGCCTTCGCCGCCGTCGACGACGCTGCCGCCCACGCCTCCCACGCCGCCCACGCCACCCCCGCCGCCCACGCCACCCCCGCCGTCCACGCCGCCGACGTCGCCGCCGCCCGCCTGCCTCGACCTGGGCGCTGTGGTGGCAGTGAGCGCCGCCGCGGCGCTCGTCGTCACCGCAGTCGCGGCGTTGCTCTGCGTCGTGTAAGCTCTTTGCCGCACTCGGCTCTTTCTTTCTCGACGCTCCTTCGTCACGTTTCAGTCAAGTTCCAGCCAACTTCACGTTCTGCGTTCAAGTTGCACAATAATAAATCGCTTTCTCTAACACGTGTAATCAGAACTTACATCAGAACCCACACCCACGTCCGTCTAAACGACCGTCCGTCTGTCCGTTTGCAGTCAACGCTAGCGTTGAAACCATTTAGACGATTTTCACCAAAATTGATATTCATCGATCGATTTGAACAAACACGTGGTCCAGCGAGCTTCACACTGATATTTGGAATTCGAGCTGTACTTAACATAAAACCTCAGCATTTTAATTTTTTTAAAATATAGCTACACATTTTTTTAACCTTTTCCTCGAATATCGAATAGAACGCTGAAAAATTGCGCATATCTAATTTTCGTAGAAATATGTGTATTTGAATTTTTGAAAATTGCAAAATTCAAAGTTTTTCTGTCTTCCTAACAAATCGCTAAGGATAATTCTAAGCATTTTAAAACAAAAATATTGTCGATTACAAACGACAAAAATCCAAATATGTGAATTGACAGAATTGGGGAGCATAATATTCAGTCCTGCAATGCGCGCGGCCCGGAAACCGCGCCTGACTTCACCTGCCGGCCGAATTGCAGTGCACTCGCTGTTACAAAGGACGCAAATTACCTCCCGAGTCTACAGTAGAGCTTCGAGTCTTCGAAATACACACGAAGTCCCGATGGCATACCGGTGCAACCAAATTCGAAAATACAGGAAACAATTTCTATAGAAATGTATTGTTCTGAGGTCAAAACGACACGGAAATCATTTATTACTAATATTATGAGGAATGCTGTGTATTTGTTAACTGAAGTGACTCATCTTGTATTAATAGGAGAAGGAAATTGCTTAATGGTAGTTTTCTTTACAATTTGTTGTTTGTTTCCAATTTCTGAACTATCTTGCATATTTCGTTAATCAAAGAGGTTAAAGTTATTTCATTTTAGATCTTGTGATGGTACTCGATGTAATGAAATGGTACTTGTAATGAAATTTCTTATTTCAAACTTTGCAAATTTCACGACCAAGCTTCTCAAATTTTCTATTATCTCTAATGAAATGTTTTTTTCTGAATCCGTAGAAGAATTCGCCACATTACATTACTACAGTGGCTGCAGAAGTCCTCGTCAGCTGAGAAAGCACACAGACAATATTCAAGCCGACAAACTACTGAATGCACCGGACAGGTACGTTTGTAACGAAGAAGTGGGTACCGGTAGCGGTAGCTCAGTGCATCAACTGATGTCACTGCAGCGCCTCTGACCGGGAGGTACTAGGTTCGAGTCCTGTCGGCAGCAGAATTTTCGACGCTAACTTTTCAGCTAGGTTGAATTCAGTCGCTGTCTGGAGAAGAATTCTAGCGGCCGGCTGCTCTGATTTGTAGTTTTCCGTGGTTTCGCCGATCAACACTAGGCGAATGCCGGAGCAGTACTCTACCAAACGGGCCACGGACCGCGCGCGATCTTTCCTTCCCATTCCTTGTCCTATCCTCTCCCCTTACACACACACTCACACGAACATGCACGACACTACCACACATTGCGGGAGACCGGTCGGGAGCTTAGAGCTTGTCCCGGCTGGGGCGGTGCCCCGCCGGTGGGAGAGGCCTGGATAGGGGGAAACCCCACTAGCCGACGGTAGGTCGGCGCCGGATCTCGCCATCCAGCTGGGGAAGACCACCGCCATCGCCCGAGAAACAAACATGCACTACACTAACGGGACTAATGACCAAAGCCGTTGTCGCGCCCGGAAACACTAAAAAGTCAATCAATCAAGAAGTAGTGATTAATGTGAACTGTTGAAAAGTTGATCATATATATATTTCCCATTAAACGAGACTAGATCATATAGGACTGGAGCATTTTGCATAACTACTTTTTTACTCTACTTTTTACGAATGAATACGCATGAATATTTCAAGATCTTTTCAAAATAACAGAGATTAATCCACCCTTCAAAGAAGGCAACAAAACTTAAATTCAAAGTTACCGGCTACTTTCGGTTTTGTCAGTTTTTTTTATATACAATGGAAACTTTTCTAGGAGAAAATGAAGCATTTTGAGATTCTTATCATGGATCTAGAAAATCAAAATATACCAGACTGTCATTTCTTTTTTTTTCTTAAATATGTTGCTTCATCAACGAATCAAAATAGAGCACACAGGTATTGGAATAATTTTAGATCTTTCGATTGCTTTTAAAGTCGTTGACCATAACATTTTGTTCTCAAGATTACCTTCTTACGGTATTTGTTGGAGTACTCTAGATTGAATATCGTACCGTAATAATTGATCGCAATTAGTAGAAATTCTGTACTGACACGAAAGGAAATAATTTACTAATCTTTCCAATTCTTTGCCAATAGAGAACGGGGTGTCACATGGTTAAATCGTATGCCCTCTTTTATTCGTAAATGATATGCCCTCGTCCATTAGAAACGGAAAAGTAGTTCTGTTGACACGAATGTTCTTTGTGTTATGAACGCAAAAGACACAAGTCAACAATAACAATTTATTGATCATGCTTTTTACAGTAGTGATCTTGTTAACCAAAATCCAGAAGCGTACTCCGTTGTACAATGCCACGGTGTCCAATATCCAGTAGAAGTCCCAAGATGCGCGCACAGTCGTCTAAAACACCAGGAGAGAGAGAAACCAATTAATTTCGCCGAGTCCGCACTAGATACACTATACACTGGGTTACTGTTGGATCGCACTTCGGAACTGTCTGTTCCTCTGGCTGGCGCGGCCGGTTAAGAAGCACGCCGCGCCGTAGTCTCGCCTCGTGGCTGCTGATCCGCTCGCCAGCCGCTCCCGTCCTATTGGCCGGCCTTCGCGCCGGTTGGTGGCCCTGCTGCCTTCGGTAGCCTGCGTCCCGCGCTGCCGATTTGGCGCGCGATACGAATCCTCGTATATCGCCGCAACACTTTGTATAAATTAAATTAAAAAGAGTACAATTTCAGAATGTTCAAATTGGTTTCGTAATAACAAATTAAATGTTAACGGAAGAAACTCGGTTTCAATGCTCTCTTGCCTATTACATCAGCAATCGCATGCAGCATTCAAAACAATCTGAAATTGACATGTAAAAGAAACAAACCATTGTGTCTTTCAGTTCAGTCACACCTTAAATGGAGCATCCATATAAAGACATGAATAAAAAATAACTTCAATACGGTAGGCAATCATAATTCTTTCAGTCAACCTTGGAACAGCTCGTTGCATCGTTGCATATATTTTGAACGTTTTTCGTATTTCTGCAACGCCGTGCTCTCTCAGCCTGAATCAGTGAAAAACCACTGATTGACAGTGACTATTCACTGATTGTGGTAGTTATAAATCTGCCACCGGCAATCAGTGAATTGAACTGAACGAATCAGTGAAAAACGGGTCCACTTTTTGAATCAGTGAAACTTCACTATTTGAATCAGTGAAATCTGTGACAACTAATTGAACCAGTGGAATTAATAGCTGTTGCAATCAGTGAAAGTAAGGTTTCACTTATTTGAATCAGTGAAGTATCCCATCGCTTCTCCAGTACTGTAATGCACAAACCCAAAAATCCTACTACTGAGAAATCACTGTATTGCTTTAAACAAATCCTTCAAAAACATAAAAATTTGATAAATACAATACAATAAATATAATAATAATAATTTATATCATAATAATTTATAATATATAATCATAAATATGAAAATAATTTATATCTGTATTTGAAGTATTTTTCCTTGAATTTTTTTTTATGGGAAAATGATCTTCTTGAACAGCACTGTAAATATTAACTACAAAACAAATACAATAGAAATATACACATTATGGCAAAGATATTGAGTCAATATCTTAACTCAGAAAAAAAATTGAAAATTGAGGTAATAACAGATCTGTATTCTATTTCATATGAGCAATCCATATATATGTTCATTTATTGTCTTCAACATTATCACATAGAAAAAAATTGTCCTATGTTATGGTTTAGTTCCTAAGTCACATTATCCTTGGGGTAGGAGAGTTTGTTACATCATTTACTTACAAACAATTGGCTTTTCAATGAAAGGAATACTGGTAAAGAGATATGTTGGAATTAAGGTAATTTTAAAGGAAGATACTGCCTTTTTAAATGAGATAAGAGAATACAAGTCTTTATTTAAACCAATGAAAAACATACAACAAAGAAGAAAACCGATGTTCAGGAACTTTTCAAAACTCACTACGGAGAAAAATTGGCCTGCAGTTAACACTCTTCATTTTATGTACATATTATTGACAATTTCGGTGACAATACAACAAATTCTGAAAAGGAAGATGGAAGAAAGTAGTGAAAGAAAGGACTCTTATAATTTAAATATACATAAATACATTTCAATGGATTTTTATGTGAATTTTACAATGAAAATAAATAAAGGACATTAAATCTGTCAACATTTTTAAAGTAAAAATACAAATAAACATTTGGTATGATTACAAGTATTTGGCAAGTTTTAGGGCAACTTAATCAGCTTCCTCTGCTAAGTATAATTTTCATAATTAAAATCAGCAGCATTGCCAAGCTTAAAATTGGAAATGTTAACAGCACTGCATGCCCTTGTTTCTATGTACATATATACATATATATGTATACACATGTATATATACACATATATGTATAAAGAAAACAAAGACTATTGTGTATTGTTTCCTAAAATTTCGAAATCTGCCATGCTACCGAACAAATGACTGATACCTGACACCGCAATGGAGGCACCTGGCTACTGATTTCAAAGACAGGAATAAAATTGATGAATGATGGTATGTATCAAGAAGCGCAAGTTCTAAGCTATTAATTCACTTGAGGTAAAAATTTTAAATGGCTTACCAGATGAACTCTAAAACACAAACCTTCACAAGGAGCTAATTACAACACAAATATTTGGTAAGGTAAAAAATACTTAAAAAAAGACAGATCAAGTTCGAAACGTCTGGCATTACTTTATCAGAAAATCAATCAAAAGTACATTTGGATAAAGAGGAAAACTTGCAATTCTACAACGAATTCAGAGAAGAGACTACAGAGGTTGAAAAGAGATTACAACAAGTTGAAAATGTACCGAGTACCTCAGATGAAACAATTGAGAAACTTTTAAAGAAAGTTTTAGAAGATAAGCAACAAATATCTGAAGTAAAAAAATTTGAGAAAAATTGCCAATGATTTTATTATCAATATATTTAATGGAAGACACTCAAACGCATGCCAATGGATAAACAAGTTTGAACGCTGTTTTTGGAAGAGAAATTCTAAAATTTTCCTTGACAGATTGGTACTCAAGTATGATTTTGAAAATACAGTAGAATCAGAATGGAACAATTTGAAAAGAACGCATGCATAAAAGAAATCAGAGCTGTACTAAAACAACGACAAAAATGGGGATAATAAGCCAGTGGCATATTTTTCGAAAAAATTGAGTGAAGCTCAAAAGGAAAAAAAAGCAATTTACCTTGAGTGCTTGGCAATAAAAGAGGTTGTGATATATTGGCACCATTGGCTACTTGGAAGAGAATTTTGGTGCACTCCAATCATAAACCTTTAAAAATTTAAATAGAAAAGCAAGAACACATTAAGAACTGGTGATTTGACATACTCTTTGTCCCAATACAATTTTAAAGTTAAATATAATCCTGGAAAATTAAACCAAGAGGCAGACTGTCTAAACAGGCATCCAGTTCTAGAGCCTGATGAAAACTCAGATGACATATTAAAAATTGTAAACCCAGTGAAATTAGAAGACATAAAAAAGGATCAAAGAAGAAACTAATAATATAAAATAAAATTTAAAAAAAAAAAAAAAAAAAAAAAAAAAAATTGAAAAGAAAAAAACTCATTATCAGAAGAATTTAGTAAAATATTACTAAAATATGTACACAATACTTATTGTTACCTGGGAAGAGCGCAGATGATAAAGTAACACCATTCTTTACAGCGAAAAATATAAACATAAACATAGAGAAGATTTGTGAAACTTGTGACATCGGCTTAAAGAATAAATCATGAAGAAAATCAAAATTTGGATTAATGTACCATCAGAGGTTACGGAGGATCCCGGTCAACAAAAAAATACCTACACCTACTGGTCGACCATTTCCCTTTCAAGATAGTTTCTATAGATACCATCAGAGGTTACGGAGGATCCCGGTCAACAAAAAAATACCTACACCTACTGGTCGACCATTTCACAAGATATGCTTATATTTTAACATCAAAAAATCAAAACGCTGATGATTTCGTAAAACTAACTGAGGAAGTAACAAAAAACCATGATGTCTAGATGGTACTAACAGATCAATATCCAGGAATAAGTTCAAAAGAATTAAAACAATTCCAAATAAAGAAAAAAATTAAATAGATTTTTACTGCCATAGATGCGCCAATGGTCTCAATGAAAGATTAAACCAGACTTTGGTGAATAAAATAAGATGTATTATGAATGAAACTGACAAAAAGGCTGCTATTGCTATGGACAACTATTGTGAAAAAAGCTGTGGATAAATATGAGACAGAACATACAGTGACATAAGTCTCAACAAAATACTTTCTAGAGGGTAAAACCATAAATATTCGATCATGATACAAAATAGAAAAAAAACCAAGGATAAATTGAATTAAAAAAGGAGATCTTGTGTACATAGAACATGAAAATCTCCTGAATATGAAGAAATTAGATGAATTTAGAATTGAGCCATACTCGATATTGGGAAAATCTTTAAGTCAATCTATGAAGTCAATACCAGACACAGAACAAAAGAATCAAATTTCTATGATATAACAAAACTTAACTCCAATGGTAGAAGGTTTTGATAATTGAACAAATGCAGAAGCATTGTTCATTTCCCAGGAGGAGGGTTTATTACAGAAACCCAACTGAGTTTTTATTTCAAATTAAATACTCGGAGGATATAATCATTATATACTGCAAAAAATGAAAAAAATTGCTAATGTTGAGTATGCCAAATTTGTTGTAAATATTAATTTAAAAAGTAAGTAAAATGCTGCCATGGGTGAAGGAATATTTTATTATTAAAAAAGGGCAGATGTTAAAACCAACCATCACCCTGAACAAAACAAGAATAGTTTTTCTATCCTTTCACCCATATCAAATATTGCTGGACATTTTTCTTGAATGTTTTTCTCCTTTCCAATTCCTCCAGATGCAAATTAGAGCCCTCCTAAAACAGAAACATAGATAGGTCAAGAAGTTATGCGAGGAAAAATGGTTATTTTATTTTCAGATTACATACAAAATCATACTAACTGGCAGAATTATGAGGTCTGGATAGGGAACCTCAGGAGTGGCAAATGGCTTTGATGTACCATCTGCACTCCCCCTCCACTCTGCCAAACTAGCCTCGCCATGTAAATGAGTAAAATATAATGTGTTTAGTGACTAAGGAAAGCAAGGAATACTGATCAAAATAAATCAGTATTACAGTAGTCTTTGGCAAATTAAAATACCTTTCAAAATATTCAGTGTTAGAGTCCCCAGTTAGCTCCAGCACTTTCTCTTACACTTTTTCAAAACTCCACTCCTGGACTGGTGTCATTAAACTAAATTGGAAAAACCAAAGAAAGAGTTAATATTTTGCTGGCATGTCCGGCTCTGCTGTGGTGTAATCGAGAGCATATTGGACTTTTTACAACTTTCATAAACGAAATTATCCATTGCACGTCAGATATTTCACACTGCATCACCAAACAGTTACTTTAAAACTTTTAAGTTACATAAGAAGTTTCCAAGTTATTAATAAAAACAAATACGTGGAATTAATCACATATTCATAACCTGTTTCTTAGTATGGCTAAATGATCACCATAAAATAAAACGACTCACAGTTATCAACAAAACGAGTCACAGAAAAGCGAAAACTACTTACCTAACGCAATTAAAACAATCTTCAGACACAGGTCAGTTTTCTCACAGGAAACCTCTATTTCACTCGTTCCGCCGTGGGATTTTGCTTACGCACACAACACCACGTGAATAACTGGACCGGTCGGTGCGGTGGCGCGGCCTGGGCGCGGCACTGCCACTGACAACGAGTGAAATGCTGGCAGTCATTATGAAAAGCTTCACATATTCACTGATTGTCAGCGAAACTACACATTTCGACTGAAGATATCAGTGACTTTGCGCTCACTGATTGAATCAGCGACAATTTCACTGATTCAGATTCAGAGAGTGGCACGTGACTAACCACCTATTCCTTCCCTAAGGGACGGAGCCAGCTCGTCAGCCCAGCGCAAGCGCAGAACGCTCGAGTACACGGCGCTGGAGCGAGGAACTCCTTCCCCCACCCTCCCTGATCTCTAACTGTTGCCGCCAGGTCCGGGCCCCGCCAGTGCCTCGCCGCCCGCTGGCGGAGCCTCCTCCTCCGCCGCCGCCGCCGCCCAAGGCCCCGTCGGCGCCGCCCGCGACGCCGTCGCCGCCCCCGTCGCCGGCGCGAGGGCCCCTGATGGTGGTGCCCCCGCCGCCCCCCGGCGCGCGGCCCCTCCCGCCGCTGCCCACGCGCCACCAGCGCCCGCCCCACCGCCGCTAGGCAGCGCCACGGTAACCACCGTTCCTCCGTGGCCTCTGCAGGGCCTCAAGGTTCCAGGATTTTTGCTCCATTTCAAAGCACAGTTGAAGGAGAGTTCTAGAGGCCGGCATCGGTAGTTTTCCATGGTTTCTCCGAACACTATTAGGCGAATGCCGGACTGCCATAAAAGACGGGCCAGAGACTACACGCGACTCACAAGGCAACTTTCTACAACTACAATATTGAAGACAGATTTTTCCATTCATAAAATCAGTTCTTTAAAGACATCTTGAAATAAGGTCATGAACAATTTTTCGAAAATATGCGTATTTTCGGGAAACTGCGTGAAATATAGGAAATTTTAATTTTTTTCTCGAAAAGACTCCATTTTTAATTTTTTTCTTTGAAATGAATGCATTTTATTTTAAAAAACAGTTTCTTAAACACCACTTCAAGTTTTTTTTTTCTTTAATTTTTTTCCACATTAAAACAACCGATTAAACATTAAAACAACACAGTAAAAGTCTCGTTTTTAAGTTGATCTCCATGAATTTTTGATAATTGTATATTTGTAATAATAGATGGGACAATTAGATAACACATTGCAACAAATTTGAACTTTGTCTGACCACGAGATGGAAGTATGTGTTCTTTACAAAATCACATACGCTGATTGCGAAAATGAAATCAGGAATATTCCATCACGTACCATTTTTTCTGAAAAAGCTACGAAAGATATACAACCTTTGAGAAACTTGGAAACGACTCGGTACAATACAGAAATCTGTAGTTGATTAATATGCAGCTCATGTAACAAAAATTGTTTGTATTACAAAAATTGTTTTATTAAATTGTTTGTGTGAATAAATTGTTTGTATTACAAAACATAAAATGAAAACAATATGAGAAAGCTGAATAATGCTTCAAATGTATACTTACAAGGTGGAAAAGGTTTCCTGGAAACTTTCCGTTTGTGGTTGGATGGTGAAACTTCGTGTAGGAGCGTCCAGCAGTAATCTATCAAAAGGTTTGGTGACCATCTTCCGTTATATCGTCTTTCGATCGCTGCGATATCTTGATGAAATCGCCGAGATTAGATGGGAAGAAAGCCAAATGAAAATGAAGTAAATGGAATTTCAAAGACATGTTGCTCCCCACAGTCTTGAAACAGCCCAGCATGTGTTAGGTCAGTTACCTGTAATTCTCAGACATTACGTTTCCCAAAAATTGTCGCATACATCCTTCAATACAAGCCAATCTGCCTTCTCAGTATGTCAGCAACTTTCAAAGGTAATATCTTTCATCATGTCACGGATCTGAGGCCCAATGAAAATTCCTTTTTTACTTTTTGGAGTACTAATCGCAGGAAATTTAGATTGTAAAAACTGAAAAACGTGGCCGTCTTTGACCATTGCTTTCGCAAAATTCATAAAGCCCAATTGCGGATGGAGTGGTGGTAACAACTCACTGCTTTTGTCAACAAGGGGTTCATGCGACACACTTTTTTCATCAAGATTGAAAATTTCTCTCAAAGTCCACTGACTACATAATGGTCTTCCCTGGCACTACTATCCCAGTCACGCAGTAAACCGCAATATCTTGTGTAACCAGTCTGCATTCCTAGAAGTCCCAGAACTTTGAAATCACAGATTTTTCATTTGTGATTCGAGTAGCCAGTTTACTTTAGGAGTAGCATCATGTTCTCGTAGGATTCCTGTAACTGAACGGAATGGGCTTGTAGCATCGAAGATTTCTCATTTCCGTTATGTAAGAGAACAGCTTTGAAACTACTCTTTGAGGAATCTGTAAACAGGCACTATTTTCCGGATTGCAAATCATGCCAAATTTTGTAAGCAGCCCGTTTGTCATTACAACCGTAACCCTTAATACTAATGTTTCGTTGTATCAGGTTCTTTTCTTGAAGACAATCCAATTCCGCTTGCCTCTTTGAAACATTTAGATCTCTTATAAGTTTGTTCCATTCTGCCAGTGACAATGGCTGTGGTTGTAGCCGTGCTGCAATTGGCGAGTAATCAAAATCTTCATGATCTTCATAACGTGTTTGTTTGTCACTACCATCATATATTTCATCTTCCACGGTACATTCCGTTAGTGCTTTTGGAACTGGGGGAAAATTAGAATGCGTAATGGGGCGCAT
Source organism: Teleogryllus oceanicus (assembly GCA_964035755.1). Classification (NCBI taxonomy): domain Eukaryota; kingdom Metazoa; phylum Arthropoda; class Insecta; order Orthoptera; family Gryllidae; genus Teleogryllus; species Teleogryllus oceanicus. Next base: position 24,298,144 of record CAXIVR010000005.1, read on the forward strand.
TGCAGATATCAAATTTGGTTAAGAAACTGTGTGCTTTGATTTACTTCAGATTCCTGTTACTTTAGTTAAACAAAAGTAGCAATCTGCAGTGTGGTCTCCTTACAACTCTCAGTGTGGTCCTTTCACAACAATGGCATACATGGGTGGGTTCTATGTACCCAGCCTCTTAAATAGCGAGAGCAACGTTAGGAGTAGTTCTGTGGTGTCCAACACGTACCCTTTGATTCAAAATACCATTCGCACGACTTTCTGACGATCGGAGAAATGGGATGTCTTTGAGACCGTCCTAAACTCGCCACATACACAATATAATGTTTGGCGAATAAACATACTTCCAAGACATCGCTGAGTATAAGAAATACGCGAACTCCCACAAACCATATTCTTCATGTTAGTGGACACTTCAAGAATAGGTACTGTGTGGTTTCACTATCGACTGACTGATGCACATGGAACTTCCATTTACCTAACTCTAGTGACTCTCCCCTCCTCCCCTCTCGACTCCAATCACTTTGCAATTATATTATTTCCAAAATAACGGAATATGACAAGCAACGCGACAACATAAATAACACAGCTGAGCGAAGATAATACTGGGTTTCCAGAAGAAAGTTTACGTGATAGCGAACATTGGATATTGCCATTAACACGGCACTGAACTAGATTGCAATCACATTTTTGTTCTGCGGCAAATTTCATTGTCGCACTGTGCTATTACGCCGCCCAAGTTGGTACCTGTCGCTGCTGATGTAGCGGTCAAGGAATAGCGAGTTTACTTGGTGGACCTGAGTTCTAGTCTCCGAATGAATTTTTTTTCTGGTTGAAAACACTGTTGCAACTTCATGTTGTAGGGTAATATTGTGAAGCCATTACAAATAATGCAAGAAAGTATGTGGTATTATAACACTAGTAGATTTTTATAGAGGAAAGTACGCGAATAAAACTGACATTGGATTCATTTTTGTTAAATACTCTGAACTTTTAAAAATTGCAAAATATTATATTTGCAAAACGTACTTACGTACTAAATAGAAAGTATATAATGCTGCTGCTATTTTTCGTCAGAAACTTGCATTGTGGGCCCTAGGTATCGAAATAACGATTAAATTTTATTTTTGTATGTCGTACTACGCATAATAGTTCCGTTAACATGTTGTGTAGTAAGAATCCATGCTTTTAAGCCCTTGTTACCGAAAGGTCAACAAGGCAGCAGTACATGTGTCCGTCTGTGGTCAAAGCTAGCGCCTAACCATTCAGCCGATTTTCTCCAAAATTGATATTTCCAAATCGATTCAAGTAGAGGTCCTCTGAGTCAAATGGATATATTGATTTTTGGGTGATAATTTATAAAAAGTCTTAAAATTTCAAAATTTTCTCAAAAATGGGTTTAAATATTTTATTATACTTGGGTAGCGTAAAGGACGCTTAAAATGGTGCAGGTCTCATTTTCGTTAAAATCCCTGATTTTTTGAAAATTTCAAAACTTCAAAATTGTTTTCGACATCTTTGTACAACTACGATATTGAAGAGAGAGTTTTTCCTTAATGATATTTGTTAGTCTTGGACAGTTCTTGAAATACATAAGATTATGTACAATTTCTCGAAAATTATCGAGGATTTCTACTATTGTCTAGCCACTTGAATTACGAATTACTGTTGTATCGTTTCAAAAATGTCAAGAGCGGGAACAAATTTCACCCAATAGAGATGTCGATAACTATAACACTCAACAGAGTAATGTTCGTCAAATATCAGTATCAGCTCACTTCAAATACAGATACGTTTTGCACATACAATACATTAAAATTATTGTGCAACACATTACATACAAGACGATTATATTATTGAAATTATGAGACGTTTTCGTGTTATTTTAGGTAGGATATAGGCAATTGTTAAACTTTTTTCTTCTAAAAACCGACTCCAAAAAATTATTCTCGTATCTATCAAAATATCGTTAAAATGATTCTGGAATATATCCGACGAGCTTTTTGTTCGAAAATTGCAGAAGTTAGCATTTCATAGCTACAAAATTGAATATACTAACAGGGGAGACATGCGGGTCCGGGAGCGGAAGTGAGATAAGATAAGCCTTATCAGCTCTGATGTCACTTCCGCTCCCGGGCCCGCATGTCTCTGAACAGTGATGAAGTCCACATCCTGTTCCCGGACCCGTGAGAGAGAGACGTGACTTCAAAGCATTAAACAGATAAAAGCGGCGATCACGAAAGCAAAGTCCACAAGGGTGAGACCGATCGTGATGCTATCTATACACTTCATGACACACACACACTTACACAGACGTAAGGATATTACTCAGACAAAACACACAATCCCGTTTCAACGGCGGAGGTCCTTTGTCTTCTTGTGAGTAGTGCTGCGTGCAGACGACGCGGTCGTTGAGTTGACACGAAGGACACTCCTTCCTCGATGGTGCGTTGGCGTTGTCCTGCGCGTAGTGTTGCTTGCAAGGCTGTCGGAGATAGATGCAAACGCGACAGTCCCGCTTCGACGGCGGGGATGTGTCAACGTGCGTGCGTCCGCGATTCCAATGTTCTTTACACGAACGAAGTTCTTGAACACACGGTAGTTTTTGGGTGTCTTCATATAGTTTTTCGAAAACGCGCTCGACCTCGTGAAGCCTTAGCCAATGACACAAAATTTCGATCGGCAATTGATTCAATGTTTCCGAGTCGAGAAGTGTAAGCGTGCAATCGACTTTACACAGCCTTCTGAAAGCGCGGTTGATCTTTTCGCGCGTCTCTCGTCTGACCTTTTGAATGGTGTGTTCCAATACCGCGGCAACGGAGCGGATGAGCGGATGCGAACGACGGAGCACTCTGCATCGTAATGACGAGCGAAGGGACGGAGAGCGCGATTAAAACGGAAGCGGAAATCCGCTTACACAATCCCCCTTTCCGTCCCCTCCACTTCATGATGTCCGGTCGATTGACACTCATCCATTCGTACAGGGCGATGACGTGTTGCCCTGCTAAGCTGATGTCATCGCAAGCGTAGTGTTCGCGGTACGCACTTGAGCACTCGTTCAGCGGAGGACACACGAACGACTCCAGATCGAATATGCGTTTTGTTCCCACGGATATATACTTCTGCAATTATTCTTTCTTCTGTCCTCCCTTGACGTATACTGTTGTCACACCTTCTAAAGATTTCCTAATCACAAACGTCATGTCTTGGTAATCGTAACTCCCGCTACTCCACGGCGATGTGGCGTGATGACAGCGTTTGGTCCACCACACTTGACTCTTGTCACCGTTGTTCAAAGTACGGAAAGGACTCGGCGGACGAAAGATGAATTTCCGAACGACCCGCTCGTCGGGATCGTCTTTGTCGAGGATGACGGTCAACAATTTGATAACGAATTGACCACTTATCCGAAAACCTTGAAGATCAACGACAGCTGTGAGCCCACGGTGCCGTTGTTGTTCAGACTCATGACCGTTGTTCATTCTTTTATTGTTCTGTTTTCTTTTTTTCTACCGGCTTCGTTCTCGCGCCACGGCGTGGTCGGTTGTGTGAGCCTCGCCGACGCCGTCCGCACATTCTCCTTCTCCTCCTCCTCCCCCTCCTCCTCGTCCCACGATTTCGAGTTCCTTTCAGAAGAAGAAGAAAAAGAATTTTATCGGCGTTTGTCTTCTTTCAATAGTTGACTTAAAGAATTTTCACGTAGCTCAACATGACTACACACGCAATACCGTAGACAACAATCGGCTGGACACCAAACACACGGAAATGCCACAACGCAAGCACCAACAACCACAGCGGAAACAAATCGATCTGAATAACACAGCACGACGGTGTCTCGTCCATTGAGAGCTGAAGGCTAAAGGGTGTGTATGTGTGTGCAGAACGACTCTCGCACGCAAACTTCTGCAAGACTGACGGTCGTCGTGCTGTCGTCGTCCTTCTTATACAAGGCTGTGACGTCTCTCGCAGCGCGGTCGACGAGGACTTATCGTTTGAAGCTATGACGTCAGCGGAGTTGTGACGCAATCTTAATCTTCAATGTCTCTCGCATGCACCCACGAATTATGGTGTGTGTCGAAACCGAGCCATTTCACGAGGCGAAGCGCACCCTTTTTCCGTACGACGCGCTCCACTAAATTTCGATCAGGATATCGCGAACGATGCAATTCCTCGGTGTAGAAGCTGCCCTTGATCGTTTCACCATGCAGGTCTTCTAGCGAGCACGTAACGGGATTCGACAGATGCACGCGACGATTCTGAAGAGTTCGGTTCCCCATCGCGCTTCGTATCCTTTCCGAAACGGTGAGCTTTTGTACGTGCTAACCCAAACGACGTCACCGACTCGAAATCGATTTTCCCTCAGGGGACGCGGGTCAAGCGTTTTCGCTTGCCCGTACACCGTGTGCATTAAGCTATCGTCTTTGACGTCTTTCGGTTTCATACCGATTGTTCGAGGTTTGGTATTGTAATCTCGGAGAAGGGCGGAGAGCATAAGGGTCCAGCGACGCTTCCCCTCAGCGGTGAAACGCCTCCACATCCGGTCCTTCATTTTCTTCTCCATGATCAGAGAAGCTAGCCGATAATTCCGGCGTCACGCAATTCATCCTCTATTTCTACTATTTCCCCATCGAGTCCGTTGTTACCGGCGGCTTTCGAAGCGTGTAAACACCTTAGCATCTCCACGAGTTTATTCGGATCGCGCCAATATTTATAGTCTGGCGCCGTCACAAAAGCCTCCTCTCTTCTTGTAGCCCTCCCTACTTCTTCATCTTTCAACTCTTTGTTTGTCTTCCGCGAAAAGATTTGAGATAATTTCAGATATTTCAGTTTATTTCGCTTGTTATACGGAAAATTCGGCATGTATCTCTTCTTGTGCGCGGAAGTTAATACGAAAGTCATTTTGTATTTCTTCAAATCGTCTTGCGTTACATCATTTAAGTTGGGTCGTCGATCGAAAAGTAGTTCGAGAAGGCCTGGGTCTGGATAGAATTTGTGACCTTGAACGTAGAATGCTTCCTCGTCCGTGCGAAGTTCCATTAAGCTGTCATCTATGTAAGGTCGCCCTCAATAGTGCGGTCCTAAAATAGGTATCTCCTAAACCGATTTTAGCATTCGACGAATAGTTTACCAATTCATTATAATGTTAGAGTCGAACATCTTTCTTTCTTTCTTCGAACTCTGCGGGGAGTGTTTCGAAGGAGGGACCTTCTTCTTCTTCTACTCTTGCTTCCGATTTGATAGGAACTCGCGTGGAGAGTTGAACAGAAGACGGTGGTGATGGTGGTATGTTATTTTTTCCCTCTCTTTGAGGACGCGCTTTCGAGAAGGGCGCCGTGAGATAAGTGTCGAGTAATCGATTGCGCATCGCCTCGGTTTCTTGCAAGATGTTCATTTTGTTGCGAATGATTTCACGTGCCTTCTCCACCTCCGTTTTCAATTTCTCCTCTTCCGACGTTTTGGATCGAAGAGGAGCGGTGGTGAGGAGGAGGAGGACGCGGTGTCTTTCCTCGCAAGCCCTTTTCGCTTTCTCAAGCGCACTGAGCGTCTTCAAGTCTATGTTTGATCTTTTGTTGTTTTTAGTTGTTTCACTGTCTACGTTTCTTCTTCTTCTTTGCACGTTTTCTCGAAGCCATTTTATTTTTTTCACGCGTCCTCCTATTTTGTAGTTCACTTTCATCAAACCCGCTACGCCGAGCGCGGCAGCTCTTTGACCGAAACTCGCGCCTCTGGACTTGACCCGCTTCCACGCTGCCTCGGCCAGCGCTTCGTCCACCCTTTTCATTTCTCACCGCCTTTGTAGTTGTGGTAAGCGATGTCGTGCTCCCTACACGCTCCGTCCAAAGAATTAAGACCACGGTCGCCTCTTTGCAGTCTCTTCATGAGTTTCGTACCGGATCTTGCCAAAATTGATATCCACCGGGAATGTGAAGTTCGAAGGGAAGATGGTTTATCGCCCGATTCAACATCCGTCCTGTAAATCCTCTTCCGCAATAGTGTCGCCCCACCTGTCGCGTTCCCGCGATATTGAAATGCTCTCGCACGTACACCATGGTGTAGAGTGATAGCTATAGGGAAAGAAAAGATATTATATGACCTTCACAACACCACCGTCATCACGATCGACGTCCGACGACGACGACGGCACGAGAAATCGGTCGAAGCCCGATCGATATCGACCGTTGTGAAGCGCACTAGGTTTACATATCACCCGAAAAGCAAAACGGTCGGAGTTCCACACGTTGGAGTACATCGCCTTAAAATCGTCGAAGGCTCTAAAATCGTTTCCGACGTGTTCTTTGTAGATATACTCGAGGTTGTTATCGTCTTGCCGGAAGACGCCAATTATATTCGCGTTATCGCGAATCAGCTGCTTGGGAATTTTGGTGTACGTTTGACAGAGACCGTGTGTTTATGTCTCCCGGCCGCGAAGTAGGCTTTGATGCAGTCTTGTTTTCGGTGGCGATGTCGTCGAACACTGTCGGGCGACGCCTCGGCTGGCGGCACGATGCTATCATGCTGCGAAAACGAAAGAAAAAGAACGAGTCCGTCGCAGACTTGTTGCAAGTACATGTACATGAGCTGCGTTTGCGTGGTGGAATATAAATACACGTTGAGAAACGCCAATCCGAACTGTCCGGTGAGAAGCGAGACGACCAAATTTGTCTTTCCGTATCCGGAAGGTCCCACGACGCCCGGAAGGTCCGCGCGCACGATATCGGGGAAAAGCGGTCCGTTCGTATCTTGCCTCATCGTCTTTCCGCAAAGGCCGTCACGTTTACGACGGGCAGTTTCACCGATTGTTGAACAACGTTCATTGCGATGCGAAGAAAGAGAGAGACTGTTTGCATGTTGTCGAAGGAAACTGTTTTTAAAACGTGAGAATCATCAGCAAACGGGAGAGTGAGAGGGGAAAGGGTTATAAAAACCCTACTCGGTGTATTGTAAAGAAAAAAGAAATAAAAAATAACAAACTAAACGAAATAAGACATTTTATTGATACGTTCAAAAATTACAAAGTACACAATTATTTCACTGCAAACACATTAAACATGACTGTTAGGAATGTCGGTGGTGGTGGCAGACATCGATGCAATCGCCATCTCGACAGCTCTCGTTAACCATTCCGCTGCGTTGCGCGCGCATCAGCTGACGTCCATAGGAAGAAGAAGATCGCAACAGACCGTATCCGGAGAGGTTGATGTCGATCGTTCCGTCGTCTTCGTCTTCTTCAGTTGGTGTCTTGATGTTGTTCTTTTTATTTTGCTCTCTTGTTTTTGCGTCCTTTCTGGGTTTTTTCTTTTTCGATATACAATGCGTCGGACATGGATGACCGCATGCGGAAGGAAAATCGAGAGACGCAAACATCTTGTTTTGTCATGACAAAAAAATATTACGGTAGACCTTTTAAAAAGCGCTGCATGCGCACTCTCGTAGCAATCATTTGAACGTGTTTTGTGAGCGCACTCTAGTGACGCAAACGGAAAGTTGTCGTTGCGGCGCACGCATCCAAGAGCGCCGCAGGCGCGCGCTCTTATAGCAAACCATTGAACTTAACTTGAGAGTTCCCTCTAGTAGCGAAAACAGAAAGTTGTTCTCGTTTCGCGCGCAATTCATTCGTGCTCGCTCGCGCGCTGCGCCCCGGATGTTGTTGATAGCGCAGCGCTGCGCTCCGCGCTAATGATCACAAAAGGATGTTGCGGTACAGATTATACGTAACGCGCGCCCTACGCTCGGCACCGGTTGCTGTCTGCTCTTTTGAGTGAAAGAACAAGACGTGTGTGCAAAATGAATGCACTGAATCTCTTCGACTTTCGCGATTTCAGTGACATTAATTCTTGTGATTACTTTCCCCTTGACATGTTTGTTCGCAGCATCGTTCATTACGCTGCGGCCCACAGCGACGTCAAAGGGAATGTTGTTTTGTCTCGCCCGCGGGGATAACGTAAACAGGTGGGACTGGTACGGCAATACACCTCTCCATTACGCCTATCACTCACGGGCGGAGCAGTCCATCACATTTTGAATCATCTCGGGCGCGGACACGCGAGCGAGGGACAGGTTCGGGTACACGCCTTTCGAGTGCGCGAACCTGGACGAACATGTTTTCGTGTGCCGTTGCCCGAGAGGTTGTGAGACCTGTAGGAGACTGCCGAGGCATTGCTTAATAAACGTGCCTCTCCAAACCTACACTCTGCACTTTCTCAACGGGTTTCAAAATTTACTGCGTCGCAAGGCTCCGCCGGAGGGTGCGGTGCAGCGGACTCCGCCGCCGCCGCGGCAGCAGAGGACGGCGGCGCCCTACGCACCTCCACCCCCACCACAACACGGAGGAGTGACGGAGAGGACGGCGGCGCTTAACGCGTCGCCACCACCTCCTTACTCGCAAGCGATTGAAAGTGAGTTGTATTGATTTTTAATATTTTTTCTTTATGTTTTATGTTTAACACGGCGGTGATCTAATACTACTTCTCATTGTTGTAGATCTTCAAACACCTTCACCACCTTTACGTATCCGCCGCGTCAGCGACGCGGAGTGGTCCATCGCGAGCGATTGAAAGTGAGTTGTATTGGTTTTAATATTTTTTTATATTTTTATCCATTACACGGCGGTGATCTAATTCTAAGAATTATTTCATTGTTGCAGATTTCCAAACAGAAGAATGTATTATTCTTGTTGTAATTCAATGATTTATTGTCAAAGAAAGTTTTTTTATATGTTCAATAGTTGGTTTATTCAGAACATATTCACAATACAATAATTTTAATATGTTTAATAGTTTGTTTATTCATGTGTATGCTAGAATGCTGTTAAGGTTCCCGGGCCAGGTTAAGCGGAAGTGAAGCATTTAATACATTCAGAGATTCGCACAGCGCTTCCTCTTCGTGCATGAGCAAGTTGTCCAGCCGGATGGTATCTTGGGTCAAATTCAAAGATCGCACTCTGTGCCTCCTTTTCGGAGCATGAGCTTCACTTCTCTAGCCCGATGACACTCACAGAGCACCCCTGTGAGCGCCGTCGGGCTAGAGAAGTTCGCCAATGCTACGAAGAGGAAGTACAAAAAGAATCGATCTGAATTTGACACAAGATACCTTCGGGCTATTCGGACATGACACGAAGAGGAAGCACTGAAAATTTCTCAATGTGTCAGATGATACTTCAATTCCTTTTAACTTGATCCGTCAACATTAGCAGCGAGATAAGTGTTCCAGCATACATTTATGAATAAAAAACTATTTGTTTATAATTCCATAGAGTATGAAATACCCTCTAATGATTTCCCAGGTTTTTGGTTTATATAAATCAGTTAATTTATATATTAAAACCACGTTCGCATTATTCGTTTCGTTAACGCCCAAGTACGAAAGACGCAGTCTTTCTATTAGGAATTTATCTCTTCCCAGACGTTGAATTTCAGGTGTAAATCTGAAAAAAGGAAAATAGTAAGTACAAATTTTTATAAATTAAATTTTTTAAAAATTTTAAGTGATGTTATTTTACACACCTCGTCGGTAGGAAGACCGCAAATGTGTGTTGCAGCGTGGCTACATAAGATTCGCACTGGGATTTTGCACTGTCGATTAATGCGATGTCTGTTATTTAAAAAAAGACCTTTTGGTAAATTTTCGAATATTATGCTAATATGTTCAGACTCGACTTTTCGTTCAAGTTCTATCCATAGGCTGCAATAAAAATTACAAATTATTAATTTTCCATATGTAATTTTTCTTTGATGATTTATATAACATTTTTTTCTTACTTTTGTGGCTTCAGTTTTGTATACAAAGACTATGCACGACGGTTTTCGATTGACGAGTTTTACTGCTTGGGCGTCTTCGTTATTGAAATACCGGGTTCGTGTCTCATCTGGCGTTTGCGATGGATTAAACGGCAATAGCATGTCAGTCATTTTTTTCTTTTTGATGTTCTGATGTCATTGGTACGAGTGACGTTTGACTTTCATCGAAAACATCTTTACCGTCCGATTCCGAAACAACGAGCATCTCTTCCGCCCTGCCTAATATGTCTTGCGTGCTTATCATGTAGTTTGTCGCGCATTATTTTTAGCGACAATGCGTATGCGTTCACTTTGTTGTGCGTTGATCATGCTGTCACAGTTTTCGCTGTTTGGCTGCCGAACTGCCATCGGCGCTTGATGATGACGCTGATGTAGTTTTTGACATAATAGTGGTGGGGGGTGCTGTCGCCGTCAGCGTCGTTGTGAGACTGTGAGCGAGTGAGCGATGTGAAGAAAGGGTGGGCCCCTTTTAAAGTCCTTGCCTATCGTGATATCAATGACTGCGATTTGACGTCACGTATTTCCGCTGATTATGATTAAACGGTCATTGGCAATGAACGTTTCCGTCGACGAACTCTTCCTATCGCGATATCAACGTCCTATGAGTTCGTTAATGTCTTCCGGCGTTCGATTCTTATCATTATCTCTCGCGACGTGTGGGTATGTGTGTGATAGCGTGAGGTTATAAAACATTACGTCCGCAGCTTTCCGTTGTTAGTCGTACTTTCGCCATGTTCGCGGAACGTGCTGCGGACATTCTAGTACACTGTTTTTCGTGACGGTTTTCTTTTTATTTATTTACGCTATTGTAGTGACGTATTCTTTGATTGACAATATTCAACGGTGTGCTTGTTAGTTAATTGTCTTTTTCGTGGCGATTCATTGTTGATCGATTTTTTAAAAAATTTTAACATTGCATTTATTAGTTATTTTATTTAGAGAAAGGGAGACCATTGAATGAATCATCATCCGCGATTGTCTTCAGTCATTGCAAACGCTCTCCAATGAACGGATGTCGCGCACTCTTTAAACAGACTGTAATTCGGGGTGTCATTTTAAATCCTCCTCCCCCACACGACATCGCTGATCCGGTCGAGTTTCTCAACCGATGTCGTTTTCCGTTCCATCTCAAGACGTTTGAAGAGCTCAACAACTCTTTCGATCTACCTTGTTTCAAAATTGTTGCTTGACTCGAGTGTCCGTTTTTGATTGAAAGAGAGAACGTCGAGACGCATGACATTGTAGAGGTGCTGCAGTCCATCTTTCTTTCGGCACGGACTGCGGTGTTAACCCCAGGTGATGACATTTCGGAATTTTTGTGCTTTCTCGTATCGCGCATCCTATCAATTCCAAATTCGACGTGTTTTCCGAGAGAGATTCCGGAAAATCGTTGGCCTCTATCGTCGCTCTTCATATTTTGGCTCACGTGTGACCTATCGCTCATTCTGCCTCTTCTTTTCTTCGTCTTCCGTCACCCATTGCGGCACGCTGCGATTAACGTGAATAATCGAGACGAGAAATGTTTCTTGTGGGCGCAGACGTCGGCTCTCTTTCATAAACGACAGCCCCCACACACCAAAATTGCACATTCAAAGCGTACGTCTACCTACCAAACCCTTTTTGATGAATTAGAAAAAAGACTCGATTTGCGTGGCATCTCCTGGCCACTTCCCGTTCACGAGATAAAACGTTTCGAACGTCAAAATTCTAGATTTTCGTTTAACGTTTTCACATTAGAGTTTGATTCGGCCTACACATCATGGAAAATCGTAGATCCTGTGCACTTTTCGTAACCAAAGAAAGAGAACCATTTCAATTTCTTACTGATTCATGGCGATGACGGATAGTCTCATTATGTTTGGATTAAGAATTTAGGCAAACTGGTTCAGTCGCAGCAGTCGGCTCACAAGGGTAGGATTTTTGTTTGCGACAGATTTTGGAACGTGTTTTGTTCGCAATCGTATCTGGAGGCTCACGAATTCGATTGTAGATCCGTGGGAACCCCCGCACGTTTGATCCCTCCTTCGGAGACGAACGAGGAGGAGCGCTTCATGCAATTTCAGCATTTCGAAAGACAACAATGATCCCCGAAAGCGGTTTATGTTGCCTTCGAAGCGCTCACGCTCCCTGTGTCTTCATGTGAACCGTCGTCGAACGGATTCTATCTGCAGCCGTAACAAATTCACGAACCCTTTTTGGCGGCGCTTCAAGTGATGTGCTCGTTTGACGAGTCGCGAAACCAGCATGTCACCTTTCACGGCCCGACGTCGCGATATAATTATTAACGTTCTTAAAAGATCTCGCGAAAGATTACGAAAACATTTTAGAGCATTCGTTGCCTCCCGTGATGACAGAGGATGACGAGTTCCGCTATCAAAATTCCGATATTTGCCACATTTGTAAAGGACCTTTTTTACAAATTCCGTCCGCGTCAGGGACCATGATCATTTTTCGGGTATCTTTCGCGGCGCGGCTCATCAATCGTGGAACGTCAACTTTTCCGCGCCGAATCACATCCCCGTCGTCATGCACAACGAGAGCGATTACGATTGGCATTTTCTCCTTCAGGCCTGGGGCGAAAAGAAATTTCGTTTAAACAGCGACGGGTTGCGAGTAATTCCACACAACCAGGAGAGATTCGTGGCGATTTCCCAAAAAATCAGGAAAGTGGAACTACGAGTTTTAGACTCTGAAAATTTTAGGTGCATCGCTCGACTCTTTAAGTCGATCGCTCGATTTGAAAGATTTGAAATTCACCCATACTGCTTTTCCCGACGATCGTCTTTTCGCTTGGGCTAGAATGAAGGGGGTGTTCCCCTACGATTATGTCAACGACGTGTCTTAATTGGGCGAAACGAGATTACCGCCGCCCGAGGCCTTTTTCAGTCGCCTCACAGACACACCCGTTGCGGACTCGAAGTACGCGCAAGCGCAGTCCGTGTGGAACGCGTTCTCCGTTCAAAATTTGGGTGAGTACGCCGATTTGTATTTGAAAATCGACGTCCTGCTAGAAACATTTTGGAAAAATTTCGCAATTTGTGTTTGGAGGTGTACGGGCTCGATCCTCTGTTTTACTACACCGCTCCCGAGCTTTTGTGGGACGCCATGTTGAAAACCACCGGCGTTCGACTAGAGCTACTCACGGACTTCGACATGGTTATCTTTTTCGAGCGGGACATTCGGGGAGGACTCGTGCAAGTGATCGTTTGGCACGCCGAAGTTCACCCCTTTGTGGGTGAACGCTTCCGGCAAAGTGATAAGGAATCTTATCTTGCCTACGTCGACGCACAAACCTTGTACGGCTTTTCGATGTCACATCCGCTTCCGGAGGGTGACTTCTGGTGGATGACGGAAGGTGACATCGAGTGGTTGAACCTCAGAGAGGCAGCCGCTGAATTTGATCGGGGGTACATTCTCGAGGTCGATCTCAACTACCCAGACGAGATCCACGATCGTTTGAGCGATTTGCCACCCTGTCGGAAAATCCGCGTCCCCCCGACTCGAAGAGCAGGCAAGTCACGTTGCTGGCGACGCTTCTGCCAGAGCGTAGTTACGTCGTTCACATTCGAATTTAATTCAGGCCCTCGAGTTAGAAGTGCAATTCGCGAAAATTCATCGCGTACTATCTTTTTCGCAACGACCTTGGCTTGCCGCGCACATGGACCTGAACAACACGCGTCAACAGCGCGTGTCCTCCGACTTTCAAGATAAATTTTATAAACTCATGAACAATTCGGTTTACGGCAAGTCGATGGAGGACGTGCGCAACCACCGACGCATTTATCTCGTGAATAAGGGGGATGGGAGTTGCGGGGCGAGACGTCTTATCGCCGATCCTACCTTCGTGCGTAGTCATCACGTAAACGGCGATCTCATGACGGTCGAGTTGAGCAAAACGACGGTGATGCTCGCGAAGCCTATTTATTTGGGATTTTGTATTTTGAAGATTTGGAAACATAGAATGTACGATTTTTTATAACTATTGTCAGAAAAATCTTCGCGAACTTCATCTTCTCTACATGGATACCGATTTATTCATTCTCTCTACTTCCACGAGCGTGTACGCTGAGATGAATCGACATCCATCCTGGTTCGATACTTCCTGTTTTGCTCCCGATAACGAATTCACCCTCGCAATAAGAAGTGTTAGGGCTGTTTAAGGACGAATGCGGAAGCGATCCCCTCCTCGGCTACGTAGGGTTACGTCCAAAAATGCACTCCATCGAAACCCGATCTCGGGCGTGATCTTCTCAGGCGAAGGGAGTACAACGTTCTGTTGTAAAACGCTTTAATTTCAAAATTATTTGAACTGTTTATTTCGAAATGAATGTAGAATTGACAAACAATATGTCATTAGATCCAAATCCACACGTGAACTATTCGTTTGTCCAAAACAAGCGTTCGTTGTCCGTGTCCGACGACAAACGCTATTGGATCGATAAATTTAGGAGTCTACCATGGGCTCATTTCCGCATCATGTGTATGAGCCCGTCCATTTCTTCTTCAGCGTGCACGCTCGATCCTGCAGGTGGGGTTCATGTAGATTAGAATTATTTTTATTAATTTTTCACTTTTGTAGTAGGGAGTTTTTTTTTTTTTTTTTTAAATAGTGTAGGGGGAAAGGTTTTTTTTAAAACTTTTTATTTATTTCAATAGTGTTAAATTTTCACTTTTAGTAGTAAGGAGATTTTAGTAGTAGGGGTGTAGTTGGGGGAGAGCGTTTGCAGTCACTTTAAAGACGGGAGGGTGATGTCTCGACACGTCATTTGTTCATCGAGCATCGTCATGGAACAACCTCAAGTAGTAGAAGAAGCTAATTATGATCGATGGACAAAGCGGATGATGGGATGGAAAAAGCAGATGATGGAGAACTGGGTCAGACTCCGCGATGCCGCCGCCGATCTCGCCATTATCGCCCATAACAGCAGTCTTGAACGCATCGACTACGCTAAACTCTATCGTATGATCGTCAACGTCGCAACTGATGTGATGTGTGCCGCCCGACGCTGTCACGAGGAAGAAGAAGAAGGTCCCAAAGATGTCGGAAACAAAGAAGAAAAGGAAAAAGCTCCTCACGATCTCGCGGTTGCATGTCACGATAAAGTGCTGTGGATCATGATGGTTCTCGGTGAAGTGACCTCCTGTCCGTGCTGTGAGTGCCGGGCTGACGGATTATTAGTGCGCTATTGCGCCATCCAGAAAGCTTTGAACGCTCCCTGCGTCTCTTTCCTCGCGGTGGACCCCCTCCCTTTACCATCGACAGTGATAAACAATCGTCACCGTTCCACCACACCTCATACAAGGCGGAAGGAGCAGATAAAAGAGGGGAAGAAGGGAGTTTCTGAACCGGAAGAATTTATTCTCACAGCGCACGCTGAAATGTTAGCAGTCGTCGAAGCTCTCAGACACCTCCTTCTAGATCCGTACGGGGAAGCACTGCGACGGCGAGTCTCTCGCGTTCGTCGAGTCATCCAATCTCTTCGTCCACCGTTCGAAAATAGTCCTCCGACGCACTCTCCATCTCCAGCTGACGAATGAACCATCCACATCAGTGCAATCTCGAGTTGGATCTTGTCATAGAACGTTTCATCAACGACGGTTGTTCCCTTCTCGGACTTGACGATCGCTCTCTGTAGCTTCTACTCATCGACTTTCTAAAACATTGGGCCGTGAAGGACGTGCCTTCTGTCTTCCACCGTCTGTCTAAAGACATGCAGCGGGACCGAGACATTAGTCGACTCCTGCCTTGTGTTCGACATTACAACAACAACAAGGGGCACTCGCACATCGACGACAAACCGCCGTGACCGAAGTGGAAGTGTTTGCAGTGTAGACGCGAAGAAGTACTGCCTTGTTTCGAACACGCGCACATCCAGTCGCCGCCACCGGAGTGGAAGTGCGTCGAGTGTCGCAGAGAGGACTTTTGAGTAAGTTTTGAAAATGAACAAGTACATTAAAAACTATGTTTCAATAAATAAAAGAACTTTACATAACATTCAAATGGCAGCTTTGGTGGCTTATCACAAAAAATAACAATGTTTGAGAAGAATACAGTTAATTAATAGAGAATTTCGCCAGAGAGCAAACAATATATATATATATATATATATATATATATATATAGAATATATATACATTAAATAGATTGATTATGAAGTATGTAATTATCAGTTAAGCTCCTTTTAAAGTTTGATCACAGCATTCTGAAAGAATCTCAGATTTCTTTCAAAGCTTCCATTTAACTTCTAGTCATGCTCTCTGACTTCTTACAGAAGTGAAATATCTCAATACGCTCCATCTGTGACCTGAAATTAAAATAAAATTTTATAAGAATTATTTATGTAAAAATAATTCAGAAAGAAATCGGTAAAGGATTCTATTGATAATTCGTTTGATTTCAATAAAAAATACTCATTTCACTTGTACTGTTTATATTTGTTTTCCTGTCACCGCCTTGTAGGGTTTCTTTTTCTCAAACATTTACATTTTCCTTTTTCTCAAACATTCCTTTTTCTCAAAATTTACGACAACAATTCATATTCTATTATAAAAATAAATGGGGGCCGCCCGAGCCCTCGCGGCGCCGACCCAGCGGGCCGAGCGCGCGTGTACAATCAGGACCCCCAACCAGACACCTCTTACAAATCGGCCGGCCTCGCCCCAGGGCTCGGCCTGGTTCGAATCCACCTCGGACGGCATTTTTTAAACACCACCACCACGTCACACACTATCTCTCTCAACCCCCGCACCCACAGCGTCACACACACTTACGCACTTCGCCCACCCCCGCCCCCACCCTCGCCCACACTCCCACGTGCGGGGCCAGCCCCAGGATGTGACGTCATATGTCGTCACTTCCGGGGTACGGTCCTGACCCAAGAAGTTACGCCGAGATACACCAACGGGTCCTACCCCTGGAAGTGTCGTCATATGACGTCACTTCCGGAGGCGGACCGGATATGGCTTATCTACGTCACTTCCGCAGGGAAGGCAGTACCCGCATTTTTCACCTGACCCCGCAATTGACATAGTCATACAATTGACATAGAATTTTCTCTCTCGAAACGTTTAATATTGTGAACAGACATTGGCCGGGAGATGTCTCGCAAATCGAGATGAGATTCTAATTCGTCAAAAGTAGACTGAAACGTAGTGGTACGTTCTAGTCTTCCTCTTACATTCGTAGTATTCCCTCGACCGAGACGCTTGTGAAAGACTCCACATGCGAGGGCTCACAGGAAGCATTTCTCATCTCGATTATGTACATTAATGACAGCGTTGCGACGAGCAATGCTGTCGGGTAGGGGAAAATATGAAGATCGACTGTGAGCGATAGACTCAAAAAGATGAACGTGAACATGAAGGCCGACCATTTCGTACAGTGCTTTTCCACTATCTCGTTCCTGAAACTCATCGAATTTGGAATTGATTCAATCAACAATACGTTGAAAAAAATTCTCCGATATTATCACTTTGAGCCACCACAGCTGCGCGAGCGCTCAGAATGATAGGTTGTATCTCCGACAATTTCTTGCGTTACGGGATGATCTCGCTCAATCATGAACCGACATTCGAGTTGCGCAATTATTTTCAAACTAGGACTTGGAGAGAACAGTTCATACAACTTGAGTTGGGACGAAACTAGACAACGATTGAGAAATGTGAGATGATCGATGTCATTTAGGAATTAGCAATGATACCACGCAGCACCGCACTGTTTAAAGACCGCACGACATCCGTCCATTGGAGAGCATTGCAATGACATGTGTCGGTTGTTGCTGTTGTTGTCGGTGATCTATAGAAACAAAAAATGCGTGGAAAAAATGAATGTCTATAAATCGAGAACGGACCACTATGAAAGCAGTGTATTTTCATTTTGAAATTTACCGTTATCATAGACATGAAGAATCGCAGGTAATGGAGATGTCGCCAGCGGTGGCGTCGATGTTGATGTTGACGGTCGAAGCACAGGCTCACGTTGCTCGCGGTTATAACGTTTCATCATTTTTTTCATCTGAAGAAAAAAGATAAACTAATTAAAAATTTAAAAAAATTGAAATAAAGAACATTTACTAAAAAAATATTAGAATAATACTTACCGTTTATGACTTGAATAGTGACTGCCAAAGAATAGATCCGTCCGCTACGCACGTAGGTATTACGTCACAGATGTGCACTGAGTCATGTCTCAATGAAGAATGATGAGCATGACACTAGACTGCGTTGAAGTCGTTTAACTAATAAGGAGTGAGGTGGTGGTGGGGACACATACGTTTATGGAAACAGTGAGTTATAATCAGGGAAACGGAAATCGTTATGGAAAGGAAATCCACATTCGCCGCAGTGTCGGAACGCGAGCGGTTTTCGCCACCAAAGAAGCGGCAAATAACCACAACGTTCTTCGGAAGCGTTAATGAAGTCGCGAAGGAAGCGGAGGAAGCGGTTCGCCACCAGCAAGCAGCAAACTACCACAACGTTCGAAGCGTTGATACTGACGCTATATTAATGAGCTGGGGAAACACTTAACCGCAGATTCGGAAGACCTTGAAAGAATAACGTCTTTTTTAAATTCACACGAAGAACGTTGGAAACCGTTACCGCGTTCGCCAAGTCACTGCATATATAAAAGCGCTGCTCTCAACATGAAAAATGACAAGTACAATCCTCTTGGTGCTACTGTTGCTGCTGCTACCGCTCTTTCGTCAAGATGGCAACTATTCAAGAGATTGGAGGAGGAGGAGAAGTTGCTGCTGTCGTTGCATTCCCGACGACATCTTCGATGTCGAAAAAGCAAAAGGCATCGTAAGTATTTGATGTATTTTTTTATTTTTTCCTTTTATTTTCTACATATCTTACTTTTTTATTTTTTAATAGTGTGAACAAACAGACCAAAATGGAATTGTTGGAAAGGAGAATGATGGGGGCAGATTTTGCCTCAATAACTTAACGGGACTGTTGGATGATGAAGAGGACGATGCGTTTGACGCATACCGCTTAGCGTTGGTGACATCACAGTTCCTCACCGGAGGCGAATCAACATCATCATCAGGATCGGCAACCTGCGTGAGTGAAGTCACGGCGGCGCGTCTGGTTGCGGATCCGTCGTGCCCCGTTTTCATATACTCTCCACCCAAAGAGACGTAAGTAGAATGAATTACATAATTTTTGACGAATTTTTGAAGTATGAATTTTTAAAAAAATTGTATTGATTGAATCTTTTATGTTTTAGTGACATCTGGACTGTTATTGCACAGAGAGCGGAAGGTTATAAGATATCTAAGCATTGGGAGGACTTCCCAAAAGGGATAGCTTATGACATAACGAGTGCTAAACGATTTTCGTCAGAAAGATTTAACACTGACAATTACGCTGTCATATTAAATGACAAATTTAGCACCTTTTTACCGACAAGGTATATTAGCATCATGTTTTTCCTATTCGCAATCCTTTTAATAATTGTAATTATAAATATATTAATAATATATTTTCATTTATAGATTTACTACTTTTATTGATGAAATGGGCCTTGGTCGGTTTATGCAATTGTCACAGAATAGTTGACCCTATAGGTCACTACTAATGGGTAACGTCCAAGCGTGACCGTTTCCTTTAACGTTTTGTTCATTGTAGTATTCATTGTATATCATTGTTGGATTAACGTTTTGTTAATGTAGTATCTTTTGCTTTTCATGTTGCCCGAACTGTTTTTCTTGTAGCCTTAGACTGTAAGAGGGCACAATCCTCAGGACATACTCTATATATTTATAGATTTTAAGGTGCAATCTCTTTTCTGTTTTGTCTTCCAGTATGGCATTACATCAAGACGGTTATTCCGGTTATTATGGTTATTACACTCACACTTTTCTGTCTATCACAAACATTTTGTTTTATATCCTTACACTCTGGACTTTTTCTTGTACACTTCGTATGTATCTCCGTTTCACATTGTGTGCTTGTTTTGCAACGCATCATTGACTGTGGTATTCTCATGACTTTGTACAATGTTCATTCTCCAAGTACAATGTTCATTCTCCACTGGGTTACATTCTCCATTGTCCCAACGATATACACCAGTTAACTACCTCAAGTACTTCTCTTCTCAGCGGACCGCCCTCTTTTCGCCGGCGGGTCCCGGCTTGGATAGCCTGGGGGGAAATGTCACAGAATAGTTGACCCTATAGGTCACTACTAATGGGTAACGTTCAAGCGTGACCCGTGCATTGACGTCATAGGGATAGGCCGGACACAGGCGCGGCGTCCTGGCGCCAGCGAGGCGCTCCTACAAACCGAGAATAACAGGACGGCTGCGGCCTGGCCTACCCAGCGGAGATTCCTCAGTTAACCACGGAGAACAACAGGATTCCGTGGCCTCACCCCTTTCTGCGACGCAATGCACGTGACACACTAGGGCGTCGCCTTAGGCGTCACTCCGCGCCTATATATTCTGTGCCCGCCCCTGGCCAGCGGACTCGTTCTCCTGCGATCTACTGTCTAACGCCGTCACGCTGCCCGACATCACGTCCCAGCGCAGCCAGGACAAGCCGCAGCCACGAGACATCTGATGACAAGTCGAAACAGGGTACAGTGGAGAATGGCCGAGTTGTTTCGTATAACCTAAGGGTTCTATTTCCTATTTGTTTACGGGTCTTCAACCCTCTTAATAAGCGTACGCATATGTAAACTTCAACATTATTAAATAGTATTAAGTGTAAGTGCAGTGTTTCTCTTTGAATGCCAAGATCCTCTGGACACTTCCTCCTAAGGGTTGTAGCGTTCCTGATCCTCTAGCGAGTTGCTTACCCCCAGAAATACCTTCCCAAGTAGTTTAATAAATCACGCCGTGACAGCCTCATGCCGCTTCCGGTCGCTTTGCCCGCCGCCGGTTCGGTTGCTGATGCTCTTCTTCTTCGTGTCGCTAGCGCTGGAGGGCGAAGTGTCGTGCACCTACGCGTTAATGTCACGCGACACTCTGTACGAGTACGAACCATTGCAAGAGCAGAACTAAAGAAATGATATGCGATGTCCACCTTTTATATCAATTTAGCTTAGTAAATCCACCTTTTATGGTCTGTTACCAATGACCCTAAGCTAGATTTGTATTTCAAAATTACAATCAATGG
Organism: Teleogryllus oceanicus; assembly: GCA_964035755.1. Classification (NCBI taxonomy): domain Eukaryota; kingdom Metazoa; phylum Arthropoda; class Insecta; order Orthoptera; family Gryllidae; genus Teleogryllus; species Teleogryllus oceanicus. The sequence continues at coordinate 24,319,049 of CAXIVR010000005.1, forward strand.
CACGTTGTTCGTATCTTTTACACTAGCATATCATCTGTCTTAGGTACATATTCAAATTGAAGACGGTATCCTCTCTTTAAATTAAAAGTGAGTCCTCTTCGTAAAATACCGTTATTTTGTCCGTCTATCCAGACACGTTCATTGGGTAGTGCCGAGACAATTTTTATTTTAGCAGCACTTGCGACTTTATAAAAGTTACTCCACCCTTCTAAGATATAATATTTCGTCGAATCAGGTATTGTGTGGGGGGGTGTTGGTAATACAATCGATTTTGATGGTAACGCCGCCGATGCTATCATCAAAGGGGTAACCTGAAAAGCTGGATATAAATTTTTCTGTTCAGGTGTCTAATCCGTTGTATTTAATGACTTGATGACGTGAGAGAATTCATGTGGAATCCCATTGAGCATTTTTTCCACGTAACGTTTGGTCGCTTCGTCATTGAATAACATTGACATCGTCGTCTGAAGAATGTATAAAGACTAATCTTCATTATAAAATACTTTTCCTTATATCTATTATTCCAAGAACGATTCAATGATCGTTTAATATTATTATAGATGAAGAGACACTTTATTCCCAGCATCGTTTCTAAGGCGTGCAGGACGCACGACATTGCTTACCACGAACACAAAGATGGCGAAGAAGAGAAAGAGCAGACACGGAACTAGCTAAGCGAGCGTGGGAAAGGGTCATGTCGAGTGACGCAAGTATCGGCGAAAGACCAGCGGCGCTCGGTGTGGCTGGTGTGATGAAACTTAAATCTAAATTAGGAGGAGGCGTGAAAAGAGGGTGAAAAAAATTTTAAAAAAGACTACAAGGAAGAAGAAAAGAAGGAGGAAGAGGAAGTCGGGAGCAACGTGAAAATAAACAAAGGCTCCATGATGAAAGAAAACTGTTACAACAAAGTGGGGAAACAAAAGACACTCTTCACACGAAAGCGAAACGCATTCAGCCGACAGAGAACGTGAGTTCGTTACGACGTAAACGCGCCCCCACATAACCGTACGCCCCCTTTTATTCCACCCCATCCTACTACCCACAAGAAAGATTGAAAGTCGAAGTGGAAAAGACACGATCGATTATTCGAAATAAACTCAAAGCGCTCCGCCGATTTGAATCAAACCGCGACGACTTCCTTAAGACCTATCTCACCACCCCGATGAAGAACGCATTCACAGAAGGAACGAAAAAGACGCCATTATTATCCGCCCCAGGAAAGAAAGGCGTTGACAGGGGCGTGAACACGGAGAGTGAGGCAAAGGAAGCGTTCAACGCTTCCTCATACTCCGGCCCGCTTGTTTTTAACATTTATGATTCTCACCTAGAACGCGTTCGCCTAGAAGCAGCAGCGATTCCGCTTTCAATTCCACAGATCCTTCGTGGATGCAATATCTTCGCACGTTCCCGCAACAGGAAGGCGCTGATGTGGTTTCCGGACCTCATTTCCGTTCTCATTCCAGCAGCGGTGAGAGAACGCTCTACATCGCCCGTTCTAAAATGAAAATTAGACGACGGCGGGTACATTGTCGTTGGTAAAGAAAATTACGAAGCGCGCCCCGGCCTCCTCGAATTAATTTTCAAAAAAGAACCGAATCTCGCAGTTGTGCAAGAGAGAGATTGGAATGATTATAAGAAAATTTTCCGGCACTCATACGCCCACAGAGGATATAATAGGAACGGTGATATACGGACCGACAACCTATGGAAATATAATCATGTATTTGCTTCACTATTTCCCCCTCCTCCTCCTGCTCCCCGTGCCTTAAGAGCAAACACGACGAGGAAGCGAAACAGGACAACACGGAATAGGAAAAAAGCGGGAGAAGTTCCTCGCTTCGTGACCTCTCCTGACTATAAATACTGGTGTGACCCCAACAAACCTGTGCGAAGGCTCCGACTCTTACTCGTGTCGAAGGAAGCCGGAAACGATGGACACGACGGGGAAATAATAGAAATAGAGAACGAACTGCGTGATGCTGGTATTATTGTGTAGATAACTGGTGGATCATGAAGAGAAAGAACGCTACTTCGAGCGTGCGAAAAGGGTTAGCGCGAGAAATACACGCGCCAGCTCGTCGTCGCTACACTAGACGACGAGTGATTACGAAAGGGCTCGACGACCTACGGCAGGTGGATCTGGTGGAGATGCAACCGTTCGCAAAATCGAATCGGGGCATGCCATACATTTTGACCGTGATCGATGTCTACTCAAAGTACGCTCTGGCGGAAGCGCTTAAGCAAAAGACAAGGAAGGAAGTCGCCAAGGCCTTTACGCACATTCTCAAACGCGGCGACCCAGAAAGCCTACGCTCTTACAAACGGACGCCAGTACGGAATTTTACAACAGCACTGTTGCCAAGTGGTTCCGCGCGCGTGGCATTCGTCATTACTCTACGATTTCCAGCAACAAGACAGCTGTCGTTGAACGTTTCAATCGCACTCTCAAAGAACGCATGTGGAGGCGTTTCTCCGCTGAGGGCACGTGTCGCTGGACGCGTATGCTTCCCTCACTTATCGAGGAGTACAATAACACAAAACAGAATGATCGGCATGAAACCGAAAGACGTGAAGGACAACAGATTACTGGAGACGGTTTACACCAACGTGACTATCGCGTACTATCGACAAGCGACAATTGACAATTGAAAAACTTTCACGTGGGTGACCTCGTCCGCGTGAGCACGTACCAGAACTCACCGTTCCGGAAGGGCTACGAACCGCGGTGGGGCATCGAACTCTTCAAAATCGAACGCATTCATCTTTCCGTTCCCATCTCGTATTCGCTCGTCGACCTTCACGGCAAAGCGATTACGGGCCGATTCTACGCTCAAGAACTACAACGCACGCGATTTCCACAAGAGTACTTGGTGGAGCGCGTCGTTCGCAAAGAGGGACCACTCCGCCTCGTAAAATGGCTCGGCTTCGACGCCCGACACAATTCGTGGGTACACGAACGTGACATGGTTACATAAGAAACGGAAGCGACAGCTTTCTCTCCGTACGCAAGAAATTACCTTGTTAGAAACGTCTAGAACACTCGACGGAAACAGGATGTAGTGACACACATGAAACAGGATGTGGGTCAGCATGACTTCGACGGTATATTCCGAGTGTTCTTTCGCTTTAAATCAGACACTTCAGAACGTTGTATGCGTGCAGATGTTCCATTGTGATTTTCTGTTTGCTGCACTATCTGGAGTTTCTTTGATACTTTTTATCCTCGCTTTAAACATTCTCGCGCTTTAAACATTCTCGCACTCTAAACACGCGAGAGTGGGAAGAGGAGGAGCGTCCGTGGGACGAAGACTATCCCATCTCGACCGTCGACGCGGCCACCAACACCGCGCGAACCTGTGCGAACTGGTGCGAACCTGGGACAAAAACATCATTTCAACCAATGTCATCACCACCACCGCCAACAATTCTTCTTCTTCTTCTTCCTTCGAACTACCCCCGCCGCTGGCCATCGACCCACCAACGTTACCCACGCTGACGAACACTTCTTCTTTTTCAAACGAATCGCCGTCGATTCCACCGTCTCGCCACTTCTACCACCGCGAACGGAAAATGACAAAGACGACCGCAATCGCTGACCTCCAAGGCTTCTGGAGAGACAGACAGTTGGTCTTAAAAACGTTGACTGTGCTACGCATATCGAGCAAATTTCGTAATATATCAAAGAATAAAATACGCACGTTCACCTTTCAACCGCCCTGTGAACTCGAAGAACTGAACACGTGCGATCGACGCTCCGCAAATTGGCTACAAATCCACCACCACCGTACGCCGTGGCACTGTGGAAACATTCCGTACAGCTGTAGGCGCGAAACGATTCGCAGAACGGTGGAGGGAATTGACAAAATATTTGTGAAAGGAGGAACGAAGTCAGATTGGTTACGAGAGTACGTGCATTGTTATGAGGTCGACTTAGAAGTGTTTAAATATTCATCGCTCGACACGTGTGTGAAGATTTACATTGAACTCTAAAATGCAGATGTGACGTGGCGTCTTGTCTCATCACTGCTAGAGAGAAAAGGTACACTCCAAGTTCTGGCTTTAATGGATTGGCTCGCCACTATCGACCAGAATTAATTGACAACATCGAAGCAAATCCCGTACGAAATACGGCGAGCATGATGGCACTTCCTGTCTGATCGTCTCCGTTCCCCGACCGCATCCGTTCCATATGTCCGTCAGACGATCAGGATGTGATGTCAACCTTGATGCACTTCCGGTTTCCACTTCCTGTTCTCGCTCCACAACGTGTATAAGCCACAACGCCTTTTAATTGGTAATCATAGTCATCGAAACAGCCGGATGGAGCGCACCAGGAAAAACAGCGCCAACAAGGAAAACTTGAGTCGCAACGAAGAACTCGAACTTGTCGTCACATTAGCTCAAAGGGTGCAGCTCCAAACCATCAACGAAGCCATCAAACAATACTACACATCACGTCCGCGCTCTCTAAAAACACTCGACAACGAGAGTTTTCAACATCTACCTGTCGCGTTTCTCTGCCGTTCCTTGGCAGCGAGAGAGGTAAGTGCGGTCTTCAGACGTCTACCCGAGGACATTCAAAAGCTCCCCAGCATTCTAGAGCTTCTGCCCTGTCTGAAACACTACAACATCGGACGCACGCACATCGACGGACCACCGCCGATATAGCGGGACTGCAGGGCTCGTCGACGTGCGATGAAAGAAAGTGTATTATATAGCAGCAACAACCACATCATGGATTGGGTGGACTGTATGATGGTAGTCGGAAGTATCATTCATTTGCTCATGGTGACCGCCGCTCTCGTGGGCGTTCTTTTGTAAACTTTCTTTTTTAATATTTCTGAGACGATTGAACTTTTTTCACTCCACCATGGATTCGAACACAACAGATTCTACTCCTCCTCCTCCCCCTCCATTTACCAGTATGACTAGATGTCAAGTTGAAACTAGAACAATTTGTCTCATCAGTCATAATGATGATATTCTTTATTGGGCTAAAACAATATGTAATCACGTATTTTGTAAAACCTGTATTGAAGTGTGGCTGAAAAAAACATATGATGCGGGAGAAGAGCAAACATGTCCGTTGTGTCGTTCCATCTTAGAACGAACGTGGGGGAGGATGGGGAGGAAGAAGAGGAGGGGGAGATAAGAGATGGAGAAGATTATGAAGAATATGTTATAGGTGTGTTATCATCCATTCAATCGTCTTTTAGGCGCCTGTAGTGCGAAGCGTGGGGTGACGGTTAAACGAGGCGCTGCGACTTCACAACCCGGCCTCTAGGCCACTCGTGGATTTGCAGATGCGATTAGGGCTAGAAATTACTGTGCACCATGTTGAAGACTTTGACGTGCAACAACTCAGCGGTCGAGACCTTCTCGTGGTGGGGTGGCATCTCCCCCTTTTAGCTAGTAGTAAGATGCGGTGGTGGGGGAGATTGCATAATGCTGTGGAGTGGGGAGAGTCTCTTTTGCTAAGATTAGAAAAGTGATTAAGAGTGGGGTGAGAGGACACAATATAAGACGTGTGTCAAGGGCGGATGCATCAGTATATTGACACAGCCTGAACGAGACATGTGCGACAACGCCTACTACGGGGAAGAGGAGGAGAAAGATGTGTGCGACAATGCTTCGGCCGAGGGAGAAGACAACTGTGGAGACAGCGTTCTTAAAAACAAGCAACAACGACGAGACGATGCTCCCACCAGAGCGTATGTGGACACACGCTTCCGTCAAGCATTTCAAGCGAGCGAGGATGTGCGTGCCGATCTAGAGACGTTGATTGCCAATCAGACAATGTGTCTACGGCAATGGGAAAACGCTAGACCCTTCAACTCTGATCTTTTTCGAATTTCAACCGTCGGTCAACCTGTTGAGCCACGTGACGCTACAACCAAATCGTACGTAGATCGACGTGTGGATGACATTCAAAAACCACTCGAAAAAATTGCAAAACTACCTATCAGCAAACTCGGCAACCTCAATGCGCAGAAATCGCGCATCGTCAACCTAGCGATGCCCACCCACAAAGACAATGCGGCCTCGAAACGCTACGTCGACGAGGCGATGCAGAATCAACGGGATTTCATCAATCGCAACACCCTTCGTCGCACCGGGGAAAACGGTGAATACTACCACTTTCAAGGTAAACCACTCGCCAACGTCACCGACCCCGTCGACGAAGACGATGCCGTCCATCTCAAAACACTATGGCACCTTCTTCTCGGCAATAACTTGTGAAGGAAAAAAATTCGCGGCGGCGACGCTTTTGGTGACACGGCGCTCCATCTCGCCGCGCGGGCGGGACACTACAGTGGTGCTCCTTCTCACCTTTGGTGTAGTCGAGGACGTTTCTATTAGGAACCATGATGGACTGACTGTAGAAGAAGTGACGCAAGATGAACACATCACATTGCTATTGGCTACTGTAAGACAAAATAGATAAAGATGTGAAGTCATTAGGCAAAATATGAAAAAATAAAATTTTTGTAAATTATTATTAATGTATTTTTTAAAATCAAAATAAAGATCTTGTTTACCTTCAAATGACTCTCTCTCGTTTTCTCATTCACCCTATGTCACCGCCAGGCAGGGCCTCCACCCCTTTCCTCCTCCCCTAGTCGCCCAGTTTTTTTGAGGGGTTGGTAGTCAGGCTGGGCGCGCCCCAGTGGGTGTGTGTGTGACGACACAAGGTCACGGCCTTCCAGTGACCTTCCGCTGTGACGAGACAAGGACGCGACCTTGTGACGTCACACCCGCTGGACCCGACACCGGATGTCAACATCCGGTGTCAACAAACCCCAACTTCCTGTTTACACCGGATGTTGTGATGCAGAACCGGCAAAAGTGCACCGGAAGTGATGCAGAACCGGCAAAAGTGCACTATTGGTGTCACAGAATGGCACAAACTTTCTCGTAATTCCCTACTAATTTCCTTGGTGTGGACTGGTACTAAAGAGCCGTGCCTTTCCTGCTTGTCTGCTGCCATCTATCGCCCCCCAAAGTATTTTCCCTTTTTTTTAATTTTCCCAACTTTTCGGTTTCGAAATACTAGAACCGAAATATTAATTGAAGGATAATAAATAAGGCTATAACTTGTTCTAATTACCAGTTTTCATCGGAAAATTTGGATCCGTCTTTAAGAAGATGCGTTTGCGTTATTGTAAATGCAATATTTGAAGCTCATTTTCACATTGAGTTTTCGAGAAACTTCATTTGAAGTAATTTGAAGAACAACAACTCATTAATTAAATAATGTATGCAAATCAATGTGATACATGAAATTTGCATATTAAAGGCGGGAGGTATTGAAAAATATTACATTTGTGTAATTTTTGGAAAATGAATGAATGCACCAAAATTAACTTTACGTCATAGTATATACTGCAATTGCCACTATCTGTTGGAAAATTTAGAAGAAAAATTTGGAGCCACTTTTGAGAAAATGCCGAAATTTTACAAGGAAGCAAAAGCAAGTTTTGAATGTATAAATAATAGTGTGTGATTGAGACAATCCAAATATGCAATATCAGACAACTAGGTAAGTTAATTTTAGTCATAATTTAGTATTTATTATTCATTATTTTTCTATCAATATTATTGTGCATATTCTCTGCGATATTTGTTTGTGCTTTCAACTAGGTCATCTTAGTTTAAAACCAAGATATAGAGGCCCGCAGCTGAATCTCTTCACTGGCGTGCGAAGATTTTGTGGTACAAACCATTTTATGTTTCATACGTCAAATCGAATGCCCTAAATTAGAATATGATTTTAGTTCTGATGTATCACGTATAGATTTTGCAAAATACTTATTTTACGAAAACATTTTTGATATATGTTGCGTTGGAATAGTTCAAGTAGGCATGTGTACGTGACAGATTGAACTCTTTGTCCGACTGCACTTCTAGGCTAGATGGGCGTGTCGGACTTTGTCCAACTACGAGTAAATTGGACGTCTTCGTAATGACAGACTACTGTTGATGATTAATAACAGAAAACACTTGCCTGGACTATAAACGTCAGTCAACTCAGCTTTCAATTTCAACAAAGCGAAAGAGAAAATAGTTTTCCCGCGGTGTTTGAAATTTCACCATTCATTTCAAAACTACTTAATCAGTACAAATAATATTTTAACATATTTTACTATTTTTACGCATTTCAAAATATATGCACACAAACCAGAAACGATTAAAACTTAAATATTTATTTTCTATAAAGCACGAAATCCGTACGTGATACGTAAAAATGGCAAACATATCTGGATTCAGAACACCAAAAATTAGATTTTGAGACGTTTTCGACCCAGTGATCATATCAAAAATTTAATTTCTCAGGCCTGTAAAAATATGGGATTAAATTAAATTTCCAATAGCTTTATTATACTTCGATTTATTTAACGTGACCTGTCACAGTCACGCGCAGAAGAGGGAGAGGGAAGGCAAACTCCAATAGGGATCCGTAAGTCGGAGCTGTAGTGACGTTGCAGCTTTCCATTGGTGTCTGTCTTCCCTCTCCCTCTTTCATGACCTTGAGATGTCACGTTCCAAAAAAACAAGTATAGTAGTGTCACATATGCATTTAGGTTCAGGCATGGCCTCTATTAAATGCGTAAATGTTTATTACGTTCCTTCGTAGCAAACACTATTCACGTATCCCGAATTTTGAATTCCATAACTTAATATTTTAAATACATTTTCTAAAACTATTATTGTCGTGAAACAAAACATGTTCACCTCGAGAAATAAATTATTTTACCCTCGGTTTAATTGTAGCCCTCGGGCCACAATTTCACTTTGGGAAAAAGAATGCATTTCTTTCCCTTCTTGGATATTCGACTATTTTAAAATATTGCTTCGTAAAATTATTCGTTTTTACTTTCTAGTATACGGAGAATATACGTAGTATAGAAAAAGTTATGTAATGCTGCGCGAAAAAAACGGCGGATTTTCGGCACAAAACAATTCATTGCTGGACTCTGACAACGAAAATGAAAAATCCAGTGTTAAATTAAGAAAAAATCCTCTAACACATGATGTAGCTAATCACTGCTTTGTGGGTACATGATACCGAGAAACCAAATGAAAGCAAAACGTCCGTCTCTCCGTCTGCCTGCCTGTCCGTACGTCCGTTCGCGAACACTATTAGCGCCTAACCGTGCGTAGGATTTTTTCCAAATTCAAGAAATCCCTTACCATCTGGCTATAGTAGAAGTTTAGAGATTTTGAAAAACATTCTTTATAATTTGGGGGTACTTTACATGAAGACCTGACATTTTCAAAATTTTCTCATTAACCGCTCCACATTTTTTCTTTAAATTACTTGTGTGAATAGAGTAAAATATACTGATAAAGGTGGCGTAGGTCCGATTTTCACGGTTAACTCTGAATTTTCCAACATTTTAAAAATTTGAATTATATCCGGCGTCTTCTCGCAAGTACAAAATTAAAGATATTTCCTTCAAATAAAATTTGTTGTCCACAAATAGTTCTTTCATTAAGTTCATGTACATTGTTTCGAAACTTTTAGTATTTTTCGCGCAATATTGCGTGCAAAATTTGCAGTTTTAAAAAATTGCAAAAACAAGATTTAAAAAACTACAATTTTTTCTTAAATATTTTGGTATGGATAGTGCAAATTGCACTTTATAAGATGACATAAACACTATATTGCTCTATGGTTTTGTTTCCTCAAAAATTACAAAAATGTATTTTCTTTGACTCCGTGTCTCACGGCGTTAATATTTACATTATCGAAAATGTGTTCACATTAATGTATTAGAGTATCAAGTACATGTGATTAAATATTGCCATATATAATTTCTGGAAAACCCATCAGTCTTCTGTGAAAAGGAACTCAAATTTCCGCATTTTGAGAAACGCTCAATTGCCATTTTCACAAAAATAGCTCCAAATTTTTTCTTCATATTTTTCCGTCCGATAGTACTAATTGTACTGTTTAATATGATGTTAAGTTCATTTTGATGTATTCTTTAGTTTTTAGGAAAAATACAAAATGTAATTTTTTAATTGTCTCATGCCGTTTATATGCACGTTTCCATCGATTGGTATCAATTATCGCATTTGCGTGTGGAAGTGCTTTAAATGAATGAATTTTTAAGAACTCCTGTGAAAAAGAACTTCATATTTTGCATTTACAGTAATGCTTAATCGCTATTTCCTGAAGAACGGCTTCAAATTTTTCAATGAAAATTTAGTTTTACACTTCTTTAATACTCTTAAAGTAAGATTTCAGTTGTACTATAAGACATCGAAAAATTGAAACAATTTGAAAAAAATGTACTTTGGGCGACGATGGGGCGTAAAGACAATCCACTCCAAGGAAATTAGAACACTTTACTATGAGAAAGTCTGTGCCATTCTGTAGCACCACTAGTTACTTTCTCGTATACATACGTATTGTTACGATTCTAAATGGTGAATTAAAACTCTGGTATTATTTTAACAAAAAACGTTTATTTTGTTTCTTAACACAACACGTCACACTTCTCTTGATTATTTATTTACACTACACTTCTCTTGATTATTTATTTACAATACACTTCTCTTGAGTATTTATTTACACTACACTTCTCTTCAGTATTTATTTTCACTTTTCACTTCTCTTGAACTGTCGCACAGTCCTAAGCACTGACCACAGTTTGATGCACTGGCCACAGTCCACTGCACTGACCACAGATGACGGCGCTGGCCACGGTTCACGTCACTGAGCACAATCACTGCACTGTTATCCACCGCGATGCACACACTTCACAGCTCAGCTTCCACTTCAGACATAAGACGAGTCTCGCGGCCGCCGACCGCCGCGTATTTATATTCGGCGGGTGCCGTCTAAAATATTCTGGACTTTGTGATACGCCCAGAACCCTCTGGGTCTAGCTAGTTGGAGGGCTGCCAGCCGATGACGCAATCCGCGCATACAGGTAGTTCGTAGTGGCCGCCGGTCGATGACGTAATCCGCGTATACAGATAGTTCGCGGTGGTGCCGGCAGATGACGCAATATTCGTTACAGTATATACATGAGTAATATACATACTATAAAGATAGTTATGTAATGCTGCGGAAAATAGAATTCGAGATTTCAATGGAAATACACGTTTTGGAGTCTCCTGATACCGAAACATTTTTTCTTTCTTTTCAAAACGTGCGTCCGTCTGATGTCCGTCTCCGTCTGTCTGTCCGGCTGTCCATCTGTGAACACTACTTGTACTAGCGACTAAACCATTCGTACGATATTTTCCGAATTGAACAAACCCCTGTCGATTTGGCTCTGGTTGAAACTAAAATTTTGAAAAACTTTTTTTTTAAATGTGAGGATACTTTATAGGAAGCCCCCCGACATTTTCGAAATTTTCTCAAAAATGGTTCCAAATTTTTTCTTTATTTTTTTTTTCAAGAATAGAGTAAAATACACTAATAAAGGTGGTATAAGTCTGATTTTCGCGGTTAATTCTGAATTTACAAATATTGCACAAATTTGAATTTTTCTGGGCCTTCTTACAACAATTAAATTGAAGATACAGATTTTTCTTTGAAATGAAATTTGTTGTCGATAAATAGATCTTTCATTAACGTCAAGTATTTTTTTGAAAATTTGAGTAGTTTTCGTGCAATAGTGCATGCAATATTTCATATTTTAAAAAAGAACAAAAAAATATTTTCTCAAAAACGGCTCCAAATTTTTTCTTTAAATTTTTGGTAGGGTTAGAGCCAAACGAACCCATTACTATGACATAAACGCCATTTTGTTCTATTCTTTTGATTTTTCAAAAATTACAAAAATGTATGTCCGTCCGGTGTATGTGAACAAACCTAGCGCCTAAACCGTGCGTAGGATTATTTCCAAATTGAAGAAACCTCGGTCGTTTCTGCGTGAGCTGAATCTCTGCGATTTTGAAAACATTCATTAATTTTGGGGGGGACTTTATATGAAGCCCTAGGAACATTTTCTAAATTGTTGAAAAAGGGCTCCAAATTTTACTTAAATTGTTTGTAAAAATGGAGTAAAATACAATTATAAAGGTGACATATGTCCGACTTTTAGGATTAACTCTGAATTTTCGGAAATTGTACGCATTTTTCGGCAACTTCTTACAACTACAATATTCACGTCAGAATCTTTTCCTTCAAATGAAATTTGTTGTTCATAAATAGTTTTTTCATTAAGATCATGTACATTGTTTCGAAAATTTTAGTAGTTTTCGTGCAATCGTGCGTGCAATATTTGCCGTTTTAAAAAATTACAAAAACAAGATTTTCTCGAAAACGTTTCCAATTTTTTTCTTTAAATGTTTGGTACTGTTAGTGCCAAACGAATCTTATACGATGACATAAACGTCATATTGCTCTATTCTTTTGTTTTTTCAAAAATTACAAAAATGTAATTTTTTACTTGTCTCACGTTGGTAATCCTTACTTTAGAGGCGATTACCCCACAGTATTATATTTATCAATACTTGTGCTTTAAATAATGTCAAATAAAGTTTCTCAGAAACACAACAGTTTCCTGTGAAAAATGAGCTCAAAATTCCGCATTTTCAGAAACGCTCAAACGCCATTTTCTCAAAAATGGTTCCAAATTTTATTTTCGATTTTTTTCCAATGGATAGTGCTTGTACTGTTCAATATGCGTTAACTTTATTTTTTTTTTTTAAAAAAAAAATTTTCACGTCGGTAATATTTACATTAGATGCGATTATTGTACGTTATTGTATTTATGAGTACATGTGCTTTTAATAATGTCAAAATTTCTCGAAATATCAAGTTTTTTGTTCAAATGAGTTCAAAATTACGTGATTTCAGAAACGCTCAAACGACATTTTCTCAAAAATTGCACCATTTCCTTCAAATTTTTCCAATGGATAGTACTTATTATATTGATTAATATGAAGTTAAGTTTATTTTGGTGTATTCATTTATTTTTTCAAAAATTACACAAATGTAATTTTTTAATATCTCTCACCTGTTATAATGCACATTTCCATCGATTTGTGTACATTATTGCATTTGTGAGGTGAAGTGCTTCAAATTCAAATGAAGTTTTTCGAAACTCAATACATCTCTGTGAAAGACCTCAAATTTCCAGACATAGTAATGCTTAACGCCATTTTCTGAAAAAGGGCTCCAAATTTTCCAAAGAAAATTGTTTTTTAGGACAAGGAAAGCCTTTTTTAATATTCTTAAAATAATGTTTCGGTTTTACTATTTGGAAACTGTAATCTTGAGAAAATGTCAAGAAAATGTATTTTGGGCTGCGATAGACGACAGCTGACGAGAGAATGGAACCAGCAGACCACACCAAAGAAATTAGAATAATTTTCTACGTTAAAGTCTGTGCCATTCTGTAGCACCTCTAGTTTTAATATCTCTCACGCCGTTAACATGCACTTGGCCATCAATTTGTATACATTCTTGCATTTTTGAGACGATAACGATAAACAGTAAAAATACATTTCAATAAGCAAAAATCTTAATAATATATATTCACTAGTATACCTTGAATGTAACCATTCACTTGCCCTTGTCGAAATAATACAAATTTACAACTTGCAACTCTGCACCTGAGAAGAATAAAGTTGTCAAATATTTTTCCAACCCAATTTCATGGGCACTCATATTCCTATTAATTAGAAACATCAGAGGAATGGGAACACCAAGGGGATCTTTGTCATCATAAGAGTCATCCTGAATATTTATTATTACTGCAATCTCTGAAGCCTCCTTTCTTACTACTACTCATCAGAATTCTATATTCTTCGCAGTATGTGCCACATAATTATCCCAAATATAGCAGTGTTCAGAATAAATGAGTATAATATTAGTAACATTTCTGCAAATATCTCAAGGAAATATTTTTTATATTTATTCACTTATATCTCCACTGTGATCTGTTCTGATGTCACTTTATTTTCTTGTTGCTTTGTGATTGAAACTGGTATCATCATGACACTGACTTTGTACTAGGCTCCACACCAACTCATTAGTATTACAGTGACAATCAGGGGGAGGGGAGAGGTAGAAGTCAATGGCCAGCTTCTATCATTTCATCTTCCCCACAGCAGCTAATAGGATTTATCAAATAGTAAGAATGTTGACAAACATTATGTTAAAAGTACAAAAAATAAAATTGTTATTTTAGGATTTAATTCGGCAAAATTTACACTTATTTCAGTGAGAAACTTTTTCTGTACAACAGTCTCAGATGCTTTTATACATTCTATTAGCAAACTTTATGTTATAATTATAATTGTATTACTGACTTCACTATAATATATTGTTGAACACAATTTAATTTAATAATACCACACACAATAATAATAATAATAATAATAATAATAATAATAATAAAATTTACACTTATTTCAATGAGAAACTTTTCTGTTCTAACAGTCTCAGAAGCTTATACATTCTATTAGCAAACTTTATGTTATAATTAAAAATTGGTATTACTGATTTCACTAGAAGATTGTTGAACACAACAGAATTTAATAATAATAATAATAATAATAATAATATTCACAATAAATTAATAATAGATAAGGGAGCAAGTCAAGTCCACGTCCCCGCCGTGCCCCCCGGGACCTTCCATAGCAATGATGATTCTATGGATGCTAACGGACCTCTGTGAAGACTAACGGGCCAGGAAGCGGAAGAGAATCCCTGGATTTCAACGGTTTCTGGCGCGGAGGAGCCTTCAGAGGAGCATACCTCTATAAAAAACCTAGGCTCAGTTGGCTCCGGCTGTCAGTAACTAGCAAGGGCCCCTGCCTAGGGTACAGATGAAGAGGACCAACGGCTTCGACGGTGGAAGAAGATCGAATCTCAATGGCGAAGAAGGCGTACGAGTTCTTCTTCATATTCAGAGGGTTGTCAGATCCCTCAAAAAAAATTGACCTGGTTAGCAGATCCTCTTCGTCAGTTATCCAGTACTGGGCCCCCCCCAGAGAAGAATTTTGCGAGTAGTGCTTGCTGAAAGTCACCACGCTGGCGACCGGCTCGCAAAGGCCGCAAGTGCAGCTGTTTCTAGCACCGCAGCGTGAGTAAATATGTTACCAGCGGTGGAAAGCGGTGAACCTCCGCAACAACCAGGAGGCGCGGCGCCGCCTAACCTAGGGCTGGCCGCAAATTCGATATCGCGTCGCAAGATGCAGTACCTGGTAGTTTGAGGAACCCAAGAGGATCCCCCACTGCTTCAGGGAATCCAAGCCAACGTATGCAATGGACAAGAGAATTAAACATGCCCGTCATGCGCATACCATTGGTGAAGCACAAAAGGCGAGACGTGGAATGTGAGGCTTCAGGAGAAGGCTCAACCGAATGGAAAGATCCGGAAAGCGCTCTAAGTGAGCAGGCGCAAAAGCAGAAATAACTGAACTCCATAAGGTGAAGAAAAGTTTTCTCAGATGCAGAATTAACTTTCTTAGCATTTGAAGTGAGACTAGAACCAACAAATGAGGTAGTCCTGGAGCAGCAAGTTAATGAAATGAACAAACGGTACATGAGAACTAACAGCATCGCTGTATTTTCTATCCCCAGCTGAATATGAAATGGTGGACAAAATCCCTTCAAGATATTTATGAGGCAACAAAGCTTCCCTACCAAGGAAAATCATTAGATCTAAGACCAAAAATACCAAAACTGAAATGCAGCGCTAATGTTTATGAAGTTGTTGGCAAAATGAACCAAATTATTGCCCCAAACATCTCTTAGAAGCTAGTTCTCTTTGAAGATGTAGCCGGACTGGTTCACTGCGCTGTACCATACCTGTCAACACCTTAGCCATAAAGTACGGTGGAAATGGCACTTTCTCTTTCTAAGAAACCTTATGAAAGACAAAATCCACCCGACATGGTTAAAGAAAATTGAAAATCAAATTGCACAAGCTAGACGAGATATTCCTGCATATTGCCGGCGCATTTCAGAGACAAAGGAGGGATTTTTAAAGATGGTCTGCAACTATTCGCTCAATTTCAAGGAAGACTGTGGGATAAAAAGAAACACATAAAGACCTGAAAGTAAACTCACTGTTAAAGATGAGAGATTACACAAAGAATAGCAGCTCTAGGGGCGAAATAAGAAGGTATGACTGGAAGCAGCAAGATCAAGAAAGAAAATTCCCTCTTCTAACAACCAAAAAGGCTTTTATAGATATCTAGAGTCAAGAGGTGCCAACGACAATGATATAACCCCCCCGCGTTTCAAGCGCGACGGACTTATGGTCTCAGATCTGGTCCACTCCAAAGCAACATTTGATGAAGCATACTGATACGACAGGAAGAAGAAGCGTGTCATAATATCCTGTAAAATGAATAGAGTTGTGATTTCAACAGAGGATGTAAAAGGATCTATAAAGAGAACTCACAATTGGAAAAGTTCCATATAGATGGAATCCATAATTTTTGTGGAAATATCTGACGTGCACTCACATATATTGGCGAGTCAATTTCAAAATATTTTGCAAGGAACATCTGTGCTGCCAGAATTTTGTACCATGGTTGTGACATTTATGTTACCGAAAGGAGGAAATGCGTCTTGCCCCGAGAATTATAGACCTATTACATATCTACCCACAATTTATAAAGTTCTCACCTCCATTATTGCCACCAAACTCGACGAGCATCTGAAAGAAAATGAGCTGCTTTTGTCAGAACAGGTTATTGTAGGAAAGGGATCTGAGGATGGAAGAATTATTAATAATCGATAATATTGTAGATTCAAGCATGTAAAAGAAAGCGCATAATTTGTCAGTAATGATTGATTTTGAAAGGCATTCGATTCTATTCCGCATTCTTGGTTGCAGCGAACCCTTCAACTCTACAAGGTTCATCCCTCTATCATTACATTTCTTGCAACGTGTATGAACAGCTGGCGAACAACACTGCTTGTAATGCGCGGGAAATTCATTTACCAGACAGATACTTTTTAAAAATTTGTAGAGGTATTTTTCAGGGGAGATAGCCTAAGTCCGTTTCTGGTTTTTGCCTAAAGACAAACCTTGAGTAGGATGTTGAATGCTGGGCTATGGGTATGCTTTGAAGGAACCCCAAGAAGATCATTTCCCACCAATTATATATGGATGATCTCAAGCTCTATGCTAAAGGGCCAGAACAACTTCGCAGCATGCTGACACTAGTAGAAAGCTTCAGCAGCTCTGTTTGTATGGATCTTGGTTTGGAGAAGTGCAGTTCACGTGGAAGAGAGGAGTTGTCCAGAATACAGAGAATGAACCTCATTTGATGAAAGATTTGAGAATTCAAGAACTCTTCAGTGGCGATGAATATAAGTATCTGCCTCCAGCAGCCCTTTCTAGAACTGCGGATGAAAAAATAAGAAACAAGTGGAAAGAAAGGTTCTTCTCTCGCGTGACGAAAATCTGCAAGTCCTGTATTAATTCAAGAAACAAATTTACAGGAATTAACACCTGGGCTCTTTCAGCAGCATCACATACATTTGGAGTTGTCATGGTTCGAGACATCTTGCAAGCTGACAGAAAGTGTCAGAACACTTCTATCAAACATCGGATGCATCATCCTCGACGTTCCACCGAAAGGCTGTATCTTTCACACATCATGGGGGCCGTGGACTGTTAAGTTTGAAAGTCATGTGTCGCCAGCAAGAAAAACAGCTCAGAAATTATTTCACCAACAACGAATCCATGACGGCCATTTGCAAGATCACGGCTATACACCTCTGAAGCTGCTCCACGAAGATCACAATCCAAGAGTTCCGAAACCTGTGGACCGAATTGAGCAGTGGAGATCAAAGTAACTCCATCGCAGGTTTGCTACTGCTCTTCGAAGTAACTCCATAGATGTGAAGAGATCGACTGAATGGCTGGAGAACAGCTGCTTTTTCGGTGAGACGCAAGGATTTGTACTGGCCATTCAACATCAGGTAGTAGCCACCAATAACCACAGGCGACATATATTATGAGAGAACATCAGCGACAAGTGTCGTTTAAGGCCACCGAATCTATCCAACATATCTGCAGTGGATGCTCTCAGTTGGCACAAACAGATTATTTACGTCATAATAATGTAGCTAAAATCATCCACCAAGCTCTTGCTAAAAAGACCTGATAAAGCAAAGCCTGCCATACTACAAATATCTACCAGAACAAGTTTTGTCTAATGAGAGAACAAAAATCTTGTGGGATACTCCCATTGTAACAGATAGAACAGTGGAAGCAAATAAGCCTGATATTGTCGTATTCGACAAAACTACTCGTAGGGCAATAATAATTGATATCGCAGTCCCACTGGATCATAATCTGCTGACAACTATTGCAGAAAAGAGGAGAAAATATCAGCCACTCTCAGTTGAGCTGAAAAACTCGTACAAACTAATAGAGGTAGATATTGTACCCGTGGTTATTTCAACTAAATGGGCTTGTGGCTGAAGATTGAGGATTGTGGAAAGAAAACTCCATCTAAATGAGTGGCACCTCAGAACCATGCAGAAGGCCTGTTGCTGGAACCACCAACATTGTGCGCAAGGTTCTCTCCTAAATCATTGAAGCGGAACCTGAGTGCACTGGAGCAAGAACTTCTCACCATCTGTCTCACCATATGTGTTGACGTTCTGTCCTTGAGTTATACTTGAAAACTCGGGAAGAGCGTGAAATTTTGAAATATGAAATAATAGTTATAATAAACCTGATCTAGTCCCAGAATGTAATGATATAACTGATGTGTATCACCTTATATACTGCAGTGCTCACACAATAGCAAATCCACCGAGGAGACCGACTAACAATTGGAATGAGCAAAGACAAAGAAAAGATAACCGCGAACCTGCCTGGAAAAGACGGATAGAAAAGCGGATAGGGGATATCAGGCAAAAACTGGGACGATTGACACAGTATCGAAGGGGAATACGGACAAAAGCTTTGAAGAGAAAAGTTTCAATTATAATAAAGCCAAGAAGTCTAGACCATCTTAAAGACAATGACATCTTAGAAATAATTGATAACTATACTCAGAAGTTGAATGTATATTGCCACAGACTACGCAGATACATGACATCTCTGAAGCGAAAACAACAAAATAAAAAATTTTTGGAAGAACGAAAATTTTACAGAGGCTTATCTCAAAAACCGGTCTCCTTCTCTAACGGAACACCTGCCCTTGAATCTATTACAAACTTTTGGTCGGACATATGGGAAAATGGCAAAATACACAATACAACCACTCCGGTTCTCCTTGAGGAAAACGCAGATCGCAAAACCTGTCGGAAATGCTTCCACTAACATTTCTACTGAGGAAATTAAGAAAGCAATTTGTCGGATGAGCAACTGAAATCTCCAGGGCCAGATGGGATACATGTCTTCTGGCTTAAGTACTTCACCAGTGTGCATGAGAGCTGGCAGAGTGCTATAACAGCTTACTGCATCAACCAGACACTGCACCAGTATTCTTAACTACCGGTAAAACTCTGCTACTCCCAAAAACCGAAGAAACTACAATCCCTAACTACAGGCTAATCACGTGCTTATCTGTCTTCTCAAATGCTTGACAAAGATAATCACTGACAAGATTAATGAACACCCGAAAGTGCAACATTATGACAGAAGAGCAAAAAGGTTGTTACAGACATTCAAAAGGTTGTAAGGAGCAAGTGATAATTGACTCTGTAATCACTCATCAATCTACGAAGAAACAGGAATCTTAGTTTCACCTATATTGATTATCAAAAGGCATTTGATTCTGTTCGCACTCCTACCTTATAGAGATTATGCAAATGTATAAGGTAGATGCAACATCTAATACAGTTTTTTCAAGAAACCATGAAAAAATGGACAACAGTACTGCAACTGGCAACCCCCGAGGTAAAGCTGACATCAAGGACAATACAAATTAAAGGGGTATCTTTCAAGGTGACTCATTCAGTCCACTCTGGTTCTGTATGGCCCTCAATCCATTAAGTCGAGCTCTTAATGAAACGAAGTATGGTTTCAAAATTAAATCATCTAAAGGTTCCCATAAAAGTCATTTACTCTACATAGATGATATGAAAATGTATGCCAACTCTCCCACACAATTGCACAAAATGCTGGATATAACAACAAAGTTCAGAAACGACATACATATGTCATTTGGCCTTAGTAAGTGCAAATCACTACACCTTACAAAAGGGAAAATAACCCAAACTAGTGGCTTTGACACAGGGAAAGGTGTCATCGAAGACCTGACAGCCGAAGAGCTGTACAAGTGCCTGGGAATCCAACAATTGCGAGGTATCAATGACACTGTTATTAAAGAGAAAACTTCTACCGAAGTAATGGGAAGGGTAGAAAAAGTTCTTAAAACGCATCTTCATAGGCGGAATAAAGTCAAAGCAATCAATACATTCGCTATCCCTGTTTTGGGTTACACTTTTGGAGTGGTGAAATGGTCCAAGACAGATTTGGAAAATATTGAAAGGCAAATCAGAGTCAAGATAACCAAGCACAGAATAAGGCATCCCAAATCAGCAATTGAAAGGGTAACGCTACCTCCATGCAAGGGAGGAATGGGTATCACGAGTGTCCTTCAATTACACTGCAAGCAAATTCAAGACCTAAGGGAATACTTCCATTCTAAGCAGGATAAACACATGTATGAGATATTGTGCTCCGTAGACGTAAATATAACACCATTAAAACTGCAAAACCAAAACCAAGATCTGGAAAATACCTGGCAATCTATGGAAGAAAAAATACTGTCATGGAAGCAGAAATCTTTACACGGTTCGCATCCCCATCAGCTTGAGGATACAAATGTTGACAGCACATTTTCGCATCTTTGGTTAACTGCAGGTAACTTGTATGGAGAAACCGCTGGATTAATGATGGCCATTCAGGACAGAGTCATTAGCACACGAAACTACAGAAAATATATATTGAAAGAAACACTGAACGATAAATGTAGGTTATGCTCAACGGAGACGGAAACAATTGAGCCCATAACTGGGGCATGTAAAATTCTTGCTGGAACGGTAAACTAAAAAATAAATATTCGTCCGGTTTAGATGAATTCCCGGATTCTTTGTTAACGACTTGTGCGTATGCCATTATACATCCGTTAACTCACATATTTAATGCATCTATGCACTGAACGTTTCCAGATATTTTCAAAACAGCTAAAATTAAGCCGCTCTTCAAAAAAGGCAACTAAAATGAAATTCAAAATTATCGGCCCATTTCTCTTCTATCAGTTTTTTCAAAAATATTAGAGAGACTTTTTTACGTACGAATGGAAACCTTTCACCAAACACGACGCGCTTTCAGATTGCCAACATGGATTTAGAAAATCAAAATCAACGGAAACAGCTATATTTTCTTTTCAAAGATGTCGCCTCATCATTAGATCAAAACGAGGCACCTATTGGATTATTTTAGATCTTTCAAAGCTTTTGACGCCATTGATCATGACCTTACTTTCCAAATTACCTTCATATGGAATTCGTGTATTGTCTAGATTGTTATGTCTGTACCTTAAACAACGATCTCAGAGAGTTGAAATACCTTACTGGAATGATGGAACATTACGTACGCACCTTTCCGACTCTTTGCCGTTGCATGGAGTTCTCAAGGATCGATTTTAGGTCCTATTCTGTTCCTACTTTACGTAAACGATATGCCCTCGACGATTCGAAACGGAAGAACGGTTCTCTTTGCAGATGATAGAACATCCTTTGCAATAAAGAAACCGTAAATAGTACAATATCAGATTTTCAAATTGGTTCCGAAATAACAAATTAATAGTAAACGAAAAGAAAACGGTTTTAATGCAGTTTTCCATTTCAAATAAACAATTCTGTGCTCCATTGAAAATGAACAGTGTACCATTGACTGATGTTAAAGCAACAAAATTTTTAGGTCTCTCAATTCAGTCAAACCTTAAATGGAACGTCCATTTAAATGAATTGAACACCTGATGTTAAATACATCTTATAGCTCCTGACTTTTAGATTACAAAACGAATTGTACGAATAACTAACCAATCCCACCACGTGATTCATGTGTTCTCTTCATTAATCTAGGAATTCTACCATTACCGTGTCTTTTATTTACGAATCAGTGGTTTTGTAAAAATGACTTGCCAAGGGCAGGGAACATTTTTCAGAAATGCAGAAGTCTATTACTATAACACTGACGTAGAAATCATATTCATCAGGGACAGTATCAACAGCTCATTACAAAAATTCACATACAATACATGTACATTATTTTACAACACTTTGCCAGATGACATTAAACGATTAAATCTAATAGAAAAGTTTAAATCCCAAGTGAAATCGTTTCTGCTGCATAACTGTTTCATACAATTAGAACTATACTGAGCATAACAAGAAAAGTAATATTAATTTTAACAATGATACATAATGATATTTACCATTTGGACTGTATAAATGAGTATAAACAACCTGTAACAACTATTGTACTACAGCTTCCGGCCTAATGACCTCATCTCGATCAGGTTTTTCGTCCAGTTTCCTGATCCATTGAGCAAATGCTGAGATGTCCCTTGTTTTGCTTCTGGACATAAATGTAACTTCATTTTCTGCACGTCTTCTAGAATTCAGTGGGAAATACAATTATTCAAATTATCGTTTCATGTTGTCTGGCAGGAAGTAATAAGACCAAAATTTATTGCTTATTTATCTTTGACAATAGATTTTATTACATGGGAGTTTTTTTTTTTGTTTTTTTTGTTTTTTTTCTCCCTTTCAAAATTCAAAATTTTTTGCTTATTTATCATTGAAAATAGATTTTATTACATGGGAGTTTTTTGTTTTTTCTCCTTTCAAAATTTCAAAATTCAAAATTTATTGCTTGTTTATCCTTGAACATAGATTTTATTGCATGTGATTTTTTTTTCTCCCTTTCAAGAATTCAAAATTTATGTAGTATATGAGTAGGTGTAGGGATCACAGAATTTGAAAATGCACACAATTCACTTTTCCCCATAGCACGTCATACGCAGTTTTTAACTGTTTTTCTGACGTAAAATAAATAAATAAATAAATAAATAAATAAATAAATAAACGGAATACCTTCGACGACATAACAACTTTGCAAAAATCGTCCACCAATCTCTGGCTGTTAAAGAACATCTTAGTGTGGAAAACGTACCATACTATCAGTACCAACCTCCCAGTGTCTTGGAAAATGAATCCATGAAGATGTACTGGGATAGGGAGATTAGAACAGATAAGACCATCATCGCAAATAGACCAGACATTATAGTGCTAAATAAAACCAAGAAGGAAATCACCATCATCGATATTACGGTACCACTGTCACATAATCTCCACTCCGCATACACGAACAAAGTCCGAAAATACCAAGAGCTAGCAGATGAGATAAACAAGATTTGGAAAATAAAAAAGGTTCAGATCCGTCCCCTGACAATTTCTACAACCGGAATAATACCAAAACCCCTCATCAAACATCTGCAAGAATTGAATATAAAGCATATACTAGGAACAGTACAAAAATCAGTCATTCTAGATACCTGTCACATTGTCAGAAAAACTGTCACTGATGTGTCAGATATGTAGTGTAGAGGTCCTGAAATAAATGAAGATCTTGCTCGTTACTTGCTCTGAGCCGTAGAGTGAGCCTAGCCACAATGACATCTGTGGCAGGTGAATGTTTCCCCGCGTGGGAGAAGTGCATAAGTCCCAAAAATAATAATAAAATAATAAAATAATAAAATAAAAATAATAATAATAATATAAGAGGTGCCAACGACAATGATATAAACCCCCAAGTGCTTCTGCCATGGCGGACTTCTGGTCTCAGATCTGGTCACTCCAAAGCAACATTTTGATGAAGCATACTGGATACGACCAGGAAGAAGAAAGCGTGTCATAATATCCCAGAAATGAATAGAGTTGTGATTTCAACAGAGGATGTAAAAGATCTATAAAGAGAACTCACAATTAGAAAGCTCAGGAGTAGATGGAATCCATAATTTTTGGTGAAATATATCAGCGTTGCACTCATGATACCCAGAGTCAATTTCAAAATATTTTACAAGGGAACATCTGTGCTGCCAGAATTTTTGTACTGCATGGGTGTGACATTTATATTTACCCAAAGGAGGAAATACGTCTTGCCCGAAAATTATGAACCTATTACATGTCTACCCACAATTTATAAGTTCTCACCTCCATTATTGCCACCAAACTCGACGAGCATCTGAAGAAAATGAGCTGCTTTGCCAGAACAGGTTGGATTTGTAGGAAAGGATCTCGAGGATGCAAGAATTATTAATAATAGATAATATTGTATCAGAAGCATGTAAAAAGAAAGCGCATAATTTGTCAGTGGGGCTGGATTGATTTCCGAAAGGCATTCGATTCTATTCCGCATTCATGGATTGCAGCGAACCCTTCAACTCTACAAAGGTTCATCCCTCTATCATTACATTTCTTACAGCATGTAGTAAGACAGCTGGCGAGCAACTGCTTGTAACGCGAGAAATTCAGTTACCGAACAGATACTTTAAAAATTTGTAGAGCATTTTTTCGGAGATAAGCCTAAGTCGCTCTGGTTTGCCTGGCATTAAACCCTTTGGTAGGATGTTGAATGCTTCCAGCTATGGGTATGCTTTGAAGAACCCCAAGAGAAGATCATTTCCACGCAATTATATATGGATGATCTCAAGCTCTATGCTAAAGGGCCAGACAACCGCAGCATGCTGACACTAGTAAAGAAGCTGGCAGCTCTGTTTGTATGGATCTTGGTTTGGAGAAGTGCGCAGTAGTTCACGTGAAGGTAGCGTCAGAATACAGAGAATGAACCTGTTTGATGGAAGATTTGAGAATTCAGAACTCTTCAGTGGCGATGAATACAGTATCTGGGCCTCCAGCAGCTCTAGGAACTGCGGATGAAAAAATAAAACAAGTGGAAAGAAAGGTTCTCTCTCGTGTGACGAAAATCTGCAAGTCCTGTATTAATTCGAGAAACAAATTTACAGGAATTAACACCTGGGCTCTTTCAGCAGCATCACATACATTTGGAGTTGTCAAGTGGTCTGAGACATCTTTGCAAGCTTTCGATAGAAAAGTCAGAACACTTCTATCAAATATCAGGATGCATCCTCCTCAGTTCCACCCGAAGGCTGTATCTTTCAAGACATCATGGGGGCCGTGGACTGTTAAATCTTGAGTTATGTGTCGCTAGCAGAAAACAGCTCAGAAATTATTTCACCAACAACAGATCCATGACAGCCATTTTGTGCACAAGATCACGGCTATACACCTCTGAAGCTGCTCAGGAGAAGATCACAATCCAGGAGTTCCAGGAAACCTGTGGACCAGGTGGGCAGTGGAGATCAAAGAGACTCCATGGCAGGTTGCTACTGCTCTTCAAAGTACACTCCATAGATATGAAGAGATCGACTGAATGGTTGAGAATCTCTGGGCTTTTTGGCGAGACGTAAGGATTTGTTTTTGCCATTCAAGATCAGTTAGTAACCACTAATATCTGCAGACGATATATAATGAAAGATAACATCAATGACAATTATCGCCTATGTAAGAAGGCCACCGAATCTATCCAACATATACATATCTGCATGGATGCTCTAGTGGCACAACGATTATTTACGTCATAATAATGTAGCCAAAATCATCCACCAAGCTGTTGCTAAAAGATCGGACCTGATAAAGCAAAGCCTGCCATACTACAAATATCTACCAGAACAAGTTTTGTCTAATGAGAGAACAAAAATCTTGTGGGATACTCCCATTGTAACAGATAGAACAGTGGAAGCAAATAAGCCTGATATTGTCGTATTCGACAAAACTACTCATAGGGCAATAATAATTGATATCGCAGTCCCACTGGATCATAATCTGCTGACAACTATTGCAGAAAGAGGAGAAAATATCAGCCAGTCTCAGTTGAGCTGAAAAACTCCTACAAACTAATAGAGGTAGATATTGTACCCGTGGTTATTTCAACTAAATGGGCTTGTGGCTGAAGATTGGAGGATTGTGAAAGAAAAACTCCATCTAAATGAGTGGCACCTCAGAACCATGCAGAAGGCCGTGTTGCTGGCAACCACCAACATTGTGCGCAAGGTTCTCTCCCTAAATCATTGAAGCGGAACCTGAGTGCACTGGAGCAAGAACTTCTCACCATCTGTCTCCACCATATGTGTTGACGTTCTGTCCTTGAGTTATCTGGAAAACTCGGAAGAGCGTGAAATTTTGAAATATGAAATAATAGTTATAATAAACCTATCTAGTCCCAGAATGTAATGATATAACTGATTTTATCACCTTATATACTGCAGTGCTCACACAATAGCAAATCCACCGAGGAGACCACTAACAATTGGAATGAGCAAAGACAAAGAAAAGATAACCGCGAACCTGCCTGGAAAAAGACGGATAGAAAAGCGGATGGGATATCAGGCAAAAACTGGGACGATTGACACAGTATCGAAGGGAATACGGACAAAAGCTTTGAAGAAAATTTTCCCAATTATAATAAAGCCAAGAAGTCTAGACCATCTTAAAGACAATGACATCTTAGAAATAATTGATAACTATACTCAGAAGTTGAATGTATATTGCCACAGACTACGCAGATACATGACATCTCTGAAGGAAAACAACAAAATAAAAAATTTTGGAAGAACGAAAATTTTACAGAGGCTTATCTCAAAAACCAGGTCTCCTTCTCTAGGAACACCTGCCCTTGAATCTATTACAAACTTTTGGTCGGACATATGGGAAAATGGCAAAATACACAATACAACCACTCCGGTTCTCCTTGAGGAAAAACGAGATCCAAAACCTGTCGGAAATGCTCTCCACTAACATTTCTACTGAGGAAATTAAGAAAGCAATTTGTCGGATGAGCAACTGGAAATCTCAGGGCCAGATGGGATACATGTCTTCTGGCTTAAGTGCTTCACCAGTGTGCATGAGAAGCTGGCAGAGTGCTATAACAGCTACTGCATCAACCAGACACTGCACCAGTATTCTTAACTACCGGTAAAACTCTGCTACTCCCAAAACCGAAGAAACTACCAATCCTGCTAACTACAGGCCAATCACGTGTATCTGTCTTCTACAAATGCTTGACAAAGATAATCACTGACAAGATTAATGAACACCTCGAAAAGTGCAACATTATGACAGAAGAGCAAAAGGTTGTTACAGACATTCAAAGGTTGTAGGAGCAGTGAAAATTTGACTCTGTAATCACTCATCAATCTACGAAAGGAAACAGGAATCTTAGTTTCCCCTATATTGATTATCAAAAGGCATTTGATTCTGTTCCACTCTACCTTATAGAATTATGCAAATGTATAAGGTAGATGCAACACTAATACATTTTTCAAGAAACCATGAAAAATGGACAACAGTACTGCAACTGCAACCCCCGAGGTAAAGCTGACATCAAGGACAATACAAATTAAAAGGGGTATCTTTCAAGGTGACTCATTCAGTCCACTCTGGTTCTGTATGGCCCTCAATCCATTAAGTCGAGCTCTTAATGAAACGAAGTATGGTTTCAAAATTAAATCATCTAAAGGTTCCCATAAAGTCTTTTTACTCTACATAGATGATATGAAAATGTTGCCAACTCTCACACAATTGCACAAAATGCTGGATATAACAACAAAGTTCAGAAACGACATACATATGTCATTTGGCCTTAGTAAGTGCAAACCCACACACCTTACAAAGGAAAATAACCCAAACTAGTGGCTTTGACACAGGGGAAAGGGTGTCATCGAAGACCTGACAGCCGAAGAGCTGTACAAGTGCCTGGGAATCCAACAATTGCGAGGTATCAATGACACTGTTATTAAAGAGAAAACTTCTACCGAAGTAATGGGAAGGGTAGAAAAAGTTCTTAAAACGCATCTTCATAGGCGGAATAAAGTCAAAGCAATCAATACATTCGCTATCCCTGTTTTGGGTTACACTTTGGAGTGGTGAAATGGTCCAAGACAGATTTGGAAAATATTGAAAGGCAAATCAGAGTCAAGATAACCAAGCACAGAATAAGGCATCCCAAATCAGCCAATTGAAAGGTAACGCTACCTCCATGCAAGGAGGAATGGGTATCACGAGTGTCCTTCAATTACACTGCAAGCAAATTCAAGACCTAAGGGAATACTTCCATTCTAAGCAGGATAAACACATGTATGAGATATTGTGCTCCGTAGACGTAAATATAACACCATTAAAACTGCAAAACCAAAACCAAGATCTGGAAAATACCTGGCAATCTATGGAAGAAAAAATACTGTCATGGAAGCAGAAATCTTTACACGGTTCGCATCCCCATCAGCTTGAGGATACAAATGTTGACAGCACATTTTCGCATCTTTGGTTAACTGCAGGTAACTTGTATGGAGAAACCGCTGGATTAATGATGGCCATTCAGGACAGAGTCATTGCTTTACGAAACTACAGAAAAAATATATTGAAAGAAACACTGAACGATAAATGTAGGTTATGCTCAACGGAGACGGAAACAATTGAGCCCATAACTGGGGCATGTAAAATTCTTGCTGGAACGGTAAACTAAAAAATAAATATTCGTCCGGTTTAGATGAATTCCCGGATTCTTTGTTAACGACTTGTGCGTATGCCATTATACATCCGTTAACTCACATATTTAATGCATCTTTATGCACTGGAACGTTTCCAGATATTTTCAAAACAGCTAAAATTAAGCCGCTCTTCAAAAAAGGCAACAAAAATGAAATTCAAAATTATCGGCCCATTTTCTTCTATCAGTTTTTTCAAAAATATTAGAGAGACTTTTTACGTACGAATGAAACCTTTCTCACTAAACACGCGCCTTTCAGATTGCCAACATGGATTTAGAAAATCAAAATCAACGGAAACAGCTTTTATTTTTTTTTCTTAAAGATGTCGCCTCATCATTAGATCAAAACGAGGCACCTATTGGATTATTTTAGATCTTTCAAAGCTTTTGACGCCATTGATCATGACCTTTTACTTTCCAAATTACCTTCATATGGAAATTCGTGGTATTGCTCTAGATTGGTTATGTTCGTCTTAAACAACGATCTCAGAGAGTTGAAATACCTTACTGGAATGATGGAACTTTACGTACGCACCTTTCCGACTCTTTGCTGATTGCATGTGGAGTTCCTCAAGGATCGATTTTAGGCCCTATTCTGTTCCTACTTTACGTAAACGATATGCCCTCGACGATTCAAAACGGAAGAACGGTTCTCTTTGCAGATGATACGAACATCCTTTGCAATAAAGAAACCGTAAATAGTACAATATCAGATGTTTCAAATTGGTTCCGAAATAACAAATTAATAGTAAACGAAAAGAAAACGGTTTTAATGCAGTTTTCCATTTCAAATAAACAATTCTGTGCTCCATTGAAAATGAACAGTGTACCATTGACTGATGTTAAAGCAACAAATTTTTAGGTCTCACAATTCAGTCAAACCTTAAATGGAACGTCCATTTAAATGAATTGAACACACAATTAAGTTCTTTATACTACGCGTTCAGAATTCTTGCAAATTCAGTCAGCCTTCATACGGCTCGTTGTGTATGCTTCATGAATGTTCATTCCGCCTGAGATATGGCATAATATTCTGGGAAATACATCTTATAGCTCCCAGACTTTTAGATTACAAAAACGATTGTACGAATAATAACCAAATCCCACCCACGTGATTCATGTAAGCCTCTCTTCATTAATCTAGGGAAATTCTACCATTACCGTGTCGTTTTTTTTACGAATCAGGGGTTTTTGTAAAAATGCTTGCTCAAGGGCAGGGAAAATTTTTCAGAAAATGCAGAAGTCTATTACTATAACACTCGACGTAGAAATCATATTCATCAGGGACAGTATCAACAGCTCATTACAAAAATTCACATACAATACATTACATTATTTTACAACACTTTGCCAGATGACATTAAACGATTAAATTCAATAGAAAAGTTTAAATCCAAATGAAATCGTTTCTGCTGCATAACTGTTTCTATACAATTAGAGACTATACTGAGCATAACAAAAAGTAACATTAATTTTAACAATGATACATAATGCATTATTTACCATTTGACTGTATAAATGAGTATAAACAACCTGTAACAACTATTGTACTACAGCTTCCGGGTCAATGACCCCATCTCGATCGGGTTTTTTGTCCAGTTTCCTGATCCATTGAGCAAATGCTGAGATGTCTCCTTGTTTTACTTCTGGACATAAATGTAACTTCATTTTCTGACGTCTTCTAGAATTCAGTGGAAATACAATTATTCAAATTATCGTTTCCATGTTGTCTGCAGGAAGTAATAGAGCCAAAATTTATTGCTTATTTATCTTTGACAATAGATTTTATTACATGGAGTTTTTTTTTTTTTGTTTTTCTCCTTTCAAAATTCAAAATTTTTGCTTATTTATCATTGAAAATAGATTTTATTACATGGAGTTTTTGTTTTTTTTTCTCCCTTTCAAAATTTCAAAATTCAAAATTTATTGCTTGTTTATCCTGAACATAGATTTATTGCATGGGAGTTTTTCTCCCTTCAAAAATTCAAAATTTAAGTAGTATATGAGTAAGTGTAGGGATCACAGAATTTTGAAAATGTGCACAATTCCCTTTTAAAGAACATCTTAGTGTGGAAAACGTACAAATAAATAAATAAATAAATAAATAAACGGAATACCTTCGACGACATAACAACTTTGCAAAAATCGTCCACCAATCTCTGGCTGTTAAAGAACATCTTAGTGTGGAAAACGTACCATACTATCAGTACCAACCTCCCAGTGTCTTGGAAAATGAATCCATGAAGATGTACTGGGATAGGGAGATTAGAACAGATAAGACCATCACCGCAAATAGACCAGACATTATAGTGCTAAATAAAACCAAGAAGGAAATCACCATCATCGATATTACGGTACCACTGTCACATAATCTCCACTCCGCATACACGAACAAAGTCCGAAAATACCAAGAGCTAGCAGATGAGATAAACAAGATTTGGAAAATAAAAAAGGTTCAGATCCGTCCCCTGACAATTTCTACAACCGGAATAATACCAAAACCCCTCATCAAACATCTGCAAGAATTGAATATAAAGCATATACTAGGAACAGTACAAAAATCAGTCATTCTAGATACCTGTCACATTGTCAGAAAAACTGTCACTGATGTGTCAGATATGTAGTGTTAGAGGTCCTGGAAATAAATGAAGATCTTGCTCGTTACTTGCTCTGAGCCGTACGAGTGAGCCTAGCCACAATGACATCTGTGGCAGGTGAATGTTTCCCCCCCCCGCGTGGGAGAAGTGCATAAGTCATAATAATAATAATAATAATAATAATAATAATAATAATAATAATAATAATAACAACAACAACAACAACAACAACAACAAATAACTATGCAACTGCAAAGTATCACACCATCAGAGACTCCACTTCATGGCGAGGAACATGAAGAAGAAGGAAGACTTCTTGAAAGATATTATGTAGCTGAAAATCAAACTTGTCCAATTAGTAATGTACCTCTTATCGATGAATTAAAGGAAAGCTACCAGAAATACCGTATTATGTACGAAATATGTATCCTTGCAAAAACGACCTTGTATACTTAAGATCATTGGGAGTGCGAAGTTTTACGCTGCTTGCAAAGAAATGAATTCCATAGTTGAAAATACATTATCTCATATGATTTCGTTGGAAGAGCGGTCTGACGCAGTTCACTGTGCCGCTTTGGCAGTTTGCCCTGTTTTGGGCAGAAAAATTAGACAGGAAAATGGCAGAACATTCAAAGACTCCAGCTCTAAAAATGAATTCGTACCAACATGGAAGAAAATAATCATTTCCAAAATTAATAAATCAGAAAGGAAATCAGCCATCTAGCAGCGTACTTCGCAGGGAAAGGAAAAGTACCTACGAAAGTGAGAAATGGGATACGATCAATCGCTAAAAGAATGAAGTTGCGAATGAACCTTAAGGATCTGGATAAGAGATTGAAAGATGAAGAGGAACGTCTGAAACAGAGAATAGCTGCACTCGGCGCAAGAATTAGGCGTTATGATGAAGCAGCTAAGAGACGCCATCAACAGTCAGCGTTTGCTTTCGACCAGAAAAATTTTTATAGACTACTGCAGAATAACAATGAAGACCATCAAGGGCAATTTCCGAGTAGCAAATCCCTGGTTCAGTATTGGACTGATATCTGGGCTAAACCAAAGCAACACGATGAAGGAGCTTACTTGCTGCAGAAGGAAATAGAAGTTTGTCTTAACATCGACGAGATGCCTCCCTTTGAAATTTCCCTTGCTGATATCAAAACAACAGTACAGAGAACACAGAATTGGAAGTCACCAGGTCCAGATGGTATCCAAAATGTATGGTGGAAATATTTAAAAATCAAAATATATTCTTCTTCAACTTTACGTGCAATCCATTGTTGCCTTGGGTGATTTTGAGAACCCCGGCATCAGTGTATATCTACAGAAATTGGGAAATAATAATAATAATAATAATAATAATAATAATAATAATAATAATAATAATAATAATAATAATAATAATAATAATAATAATAATAATATTTATTGAGTCACAAATACAATTTCAATCGTGTATGACGAGTCAGATATGGCAGAGTGAAGTTACATTTACTGTCCAGAAATCAAAACAAGGGGAACCATCTCAGCATTTGCTCAAAGGATCAAGGGAAACTGGACAAAAAACCCTGATCAAGTTGGTCATTGATCTTTCAATACTCAATAATAATAATAATAATAATAATAATAATAATAATAATAATAATAATAATAATAATAGTAGTAATAATAATAACAATTCTAATAATAGTAATATCAATAACAATAGTAAAATACTAATAATAAATACTATTCATTCAGAAACGATATTAATAATGCCTAGTGCATTTAGCAAATTCAGGATGAAGGAAATAGAATTTGGGTTTGACATTCTCCTTCTACATCAATCCAACTGCAATTTAACACAGCAGGATGGGATATGGTACGGACACGGTAGTGGAAGAATCCTTAATTTTTTGAACAAGGGTTTGCGAGACTCCAGCTTATGAGTGCTGGTCATTGTTCGCAGTATTCTTTTTTGGATAATGTACGAGTGCTTTCAGGGGCATTTCCCAAAAATATTAATCCATATTTCAAGTGTGAGTGCACATTTGCATAATACATTGTCCTAAGAGTCTCAATGTTGGAGCTTGACCTGAGGGTGTATAGGGCATAACAAGATTTGGTGAGCTTCTTATTAAGATTTGAAATGTGAGCATTCCATTTTAGGTTTTCTTGGATTGTTAGACCAAGGAAGGTAGTTTCCTGTGATATTTTTACAGGATTATTATTTATGAGCAAATGCTGGGAGAGTTTTTCTTTGGATCGGGGATTCATAAAATTTAGAGAGACTGTTTTGCTTGTGTTTATGATAAGTTTGTTGTCTTGAAACCATTTTACTAGTGCATGCAACGTTTCTTGAGTTTCTTTTTCTAATAATTGTTGCGTGATTGCTTTTACGATTATGTTTGTGTCATCTGCAAACAAAATTGTTTTGTTATTTTTTAAAGCCAAAGGTATGTTATTTATGTATATAATGAATAATATTGGCCCTAGGATGGATCCTTGCGGGACTCCACAATTTATCATCTGAGGGTTGGAGTAGTATGAGGAGATTTTGTTATCTTTAACTACTTGGGTACGGTTTGATAAATATGATTTAATCCACTGGCCTGCAATGCCTCGGATCCCTAGCATTTCTAGTTTTGTTAAAAGTATGTGATGATCAATAATGTCAAAGGCTTTTGACAAATCTAAGAAAAGGCCAATGGGAATTTCCTTCTGATTTAGTGCAACATGTATGTCATTTAAAAAAGAGAAAATGGCTGTCTCTGTGATCTATTACACCTGATTACACCTGAAACCATGTTGTGCATTTGTAAGGATATTATTTGCATTGAGAAAGTGTTTGAGTCTATCATTGAAAAGCTTTTCCAGAATTTTTGAAAATCCTGATAGCAGGGAGATAGGTCTGTAGTTCATTGGATCATAACTATTGCCCTTTTTAAACAACGGTTTAATTTTTGCAATTTTGAATACATTTGGGAATATGCCTGTTTTTAGAGAGTAATTGCAAATATGAGACAGCGTTGCACTATATATGGAGCACTGTGTTTGATAAGAAAATCTGGAATGTTGTCCAGGCCTACTGAGAATTTATTCTCCATTTGTCCAATGATTTTTTTAGGAATGTTGAGATACTAACTTTTTACCAATTTGTGAAAAGTGTTCATTGAATATGTCAGCAATTTCTTGTGGGTCTTATAAAGTTTAGTTTTTGAAGTGGAGCTCTATATTTTTTCTGTTATTGTTAGTTGGTGCTGTTGTCTTTTTAATAATGTCCCACATAGCTTTTGTTTTGTTACGTGCATTTGCAATGTACGTGTCATTTGTCATAATTTTCGCTTGTTTGATTACTTTTTTTAGGATTGAATTGTATGTTTTGTAGTATGAAATGAAGCTGGGGTTACATTTGTTCAGGGTTAGTATTTTATACATGTTTATTTATTTATTTATTTATTATAATTTTAAAAGTAAAAAGATACAAAAGCAATAAATTTTGATTTTGAAAGGGAGAAAAAAAACTCCCATGTAATAAAATCTATTTTCAAGGATAAAGAGCATGTTGCATTTTCTTTCACAAGACACTTTGAAAAAACAAAAAAACTCCCATGTAATAAAATCTATTTTCAAGGATAAATAAGCAATAAATTTTGAATTTTGAAAGGGAGAAAAAAACAACAAAAAAACTCCCATGTAATAAAATCTATTTTCAAGGATAAAGAGCATGTTGCATTTTCTTTCACAAGACACTTTGATGCCTTTAGTAATCCACGTTTTGTTTTAATTATTTTGAATCTTTCTGAGTTTTTGAGGAAACGCGTCATTAAAATGTCTTAAGTATATATTTATGAATGAGTTAAACTTATCGTTTGTGTCAGTTGCCTTAAATACTTCTTTCCGATTTTGTAATCTGAGTAAGTTTTGGAATTTTATTATGTTTCTGCAATAGTTTAGTTTCTTGGTAAGTTGTCTGTTCTGTGATTTTTGTTTCTGGATTGAGTGAGGCAATTAATGTTGAAGTCACCGCAAAGAATAATTTAAATGATTTTCGTTATGGATTGAGTGAGGCAATTATGTTGAAGTCACCGCAAAGAATAATTTTATACTGTCTACGTTTTTTAAGTTTTGTTAGAATAATTTCGAGGTTTTTTAAGAAGATTTTCAGATTTCCAGTTGGGCTGCGATACGTGCATAGGACCCATGTTTTTATTCCAGTTAAGTCTGTGATAGATATTTCAAAGTCTTTTTCTTTTGTGAGGTGAGTGTGATTGGTGTAGGGTGCAAAACTAATTTTATCTTTAATGAAAATGCATGTCCCACCATATGCATGACGTGCGTTGTTAATACTTCAACATGAGCAGCTAGCTAAAGAGAAGCCTGGTATATGTGTGTTGTCTAATTGTTCCTTGGTCAGCCAGTGTTCTGTAAAGCATAGTATTGAAATGTGGTTGAGCTTCTCCTCTAGTAATACTTCTATGTCAGTGAGTTTGTTTTTCAGTGACTACGTTTTGATGAAGAATGTGAAGATATGTTTTTATTTTTGTGTATTTTTTGCTTTCCTGCTGATGTTTGCTGCTACAGGTTATAAACAGGAGTGGGTTTACGGTTGCAGCGGAAGTTGTACTTATGGATGGGATGGGGAGTAGGATGTGTAGGAGTTGGCAAAGGAGTGGGTAAACAAGGTATGGAGATCAGAGGAGGTACTGGAGAGGTGTGGAGGCTGGTGAAGGAACTGGAAAGGGTAAGAGTGGTGTGGAGGCAGGTGAAGGATGTGGAGTGGGCAGAAGAGGTGTGGAGGTAGGAGAAGGGACTGGTGAGGGTAAGAGAGGACTGGAGGCTGGTGAGAGAAGTGGAGTGGGCAAGTGGGTGTGGATGGAGAGGTGGAAGGATGGGTGGGAGATGGATGTGGGATGACAGGGGCAGGGGCTTCCAGTAAGTGTGAAATGAGCATGGCTCCTAGTTTGTGTTTACCTATCTGGTTCATGTGGAGACCATGCCGAGTAAAATGTTTTCTTGAGAGGTTGTCAAGATCAATAAGTGTAATTGGTGTTCCTCTCAAATGCTGTTTTAAGTGATGGTTTGTGATATTAATTTTGTTGTTAATAGGAATGTTGTTGAGCCAGGGGGGCAGTGTGGTCATGATTACTTTAGTGTGTTTGGCAGTCTCTTGTATTTTTGTCAAATGTTTCTCTGTATCAAAGTGACTGCCGCAGTTTATGTCATTCATCCCACCTACAATTATTACTGTGTCCTGTTGTGTAAAAGATTTGGTATGAGTGTTTAAGTCCTCAATTACATGTGCCATTGTGGCACTAGGCTTGAAAATACCTGTAACTGAGAACTTTGACGGGAGTTTCTCTCTCACAATGGAGGAAAGATTCCTACCATGGCTGTCAGCTAAGATTAAAATTTTACGTGAGTGAGAGAGAGTGTCATTTGTTGTTTTAGTCTTGCCCTCTGAATTGTGTTTTTGTTGAAATTTTGATGGCAGACTATTGGTAAATGCGTGCCTATTTTTTACTGGTTGTTGTGGTTTGGTGGGAAGAGGTGGAAAGGAGACAAGGTCAGACAGGATTGAGAATCTGTTGAATGTGGGGGTGCAGTGTGGTGCCTGAGATGTTGGTGGGTGGCTAGGAATGTGTGGGTGTCTGTTCTTTCTAGTTACACGAGTCCAACCACCAGAGTTTTGAACGACCTGTTCCAGTCTATTGATCTCATTTTTAATGCAATTTATGTGTTCATAGGCTTTCTTCAGGTCGGCGGTTTTAATATATATTGCACTCTACTCTTTATGGTGATGTAAATAATGTTGAACCAACTACTTTTGTGACTGAATAGTATAGTAGCAAAACCTGTTTTACAATCAGTTATTTTTAAAAAAGAATGAAATGAATTTCATAAATAAGTGTTGTTTCACATTCCTAAAAGAACCATTGTTGAAAAATATCACTCACTAGCACAGAATGAGCAGCTGCATTGTCCATTACATTAATGGAAGTTTCTAACAATCAAGGTGGAAATCTTTCATCCACTTCTGAAACACCTCTGCTGTCATAGTTCCATAATACTCATTTATTTCTTTGGAATTTGAGAAAATAATAATTTTAACCCTTTGATGAAACCACCTGTATGTAAGAATATATTTTTTCCCTTCGTCTAAACTTTACTCTTATCTCGTCATTGTCGAGAGGCAAAAAGTAAAAGGTAGATTGATAAAAGCAATATATAAAATGATATATACTTCAGTACATGCAAATCATGCCTTATTCATGCACTTATTTTTCCCATTTCATATCATTCAATCGTAAAAAATTTAGATGTTTTAATTGTCTTTCGAATATAACCATGTCACGAAAAAGACAAAAGGCCCGCCAAATAAATACAATTCCTGTTAGTTGAACTTCTCATGTCTGTAGTGAAGTCTCCAAGTATTAACTAAATCCAGCATACATAAAATATTAATTTTTATCTTGAACATAATTTTAAAATATTTTCACACTATTCTATCACTATAACAAAATATTTTTCCGTGAACATTTTCCTTTGACGGAAGAACAGTACAATATGTGGTTCCACGCATGGTGGAAACCTAAACATTGTTTAAAGGAAACAAAAATTATTTCCACCATGGTTCCACGGCTCTAAGACAAGTTATCCAACGTTCGGGAAATAAAAGCAAATAATTTCTGCGTGTTAAACACCGACCACGCCCTCTGTCACTATCCCTGTGGTATGGTAACACCAGCTGTGCAAAAAAACTGGTCACATGACTGAACTCTCTGTACCTGCACTACTCGCGTTCTCTTTCACTGTCGAAAGGCCTGAACCTGGCTTTTCAAATGAAGTGCCAGTGATCAGTGGGCGGACACGGCCGTGTTGACCAGTGATGATATCGTATGGTTGGTGACGTACTAGTACTGGTACGAGCAAAAGAACGGCAGAGCAACCAAGAGCAACACAAGTCCTCGCTTTATCAAGCTCCCGATTGACGATCATGGCTGATCAGCTAATGATGTGGCAGAAGTATGTCTCTTTATAAATTGTGATGCGATTACAGTGCAAGTTGAGTGTAAACAGCTGTTTGCATCGTTCCAGCGCATCCGGTTTATCTTACTATTTTTAGTATCTGTTTTGTGCTGTTGGACATTATTTTATTTTAACATTTAATCTTCTCCCTCATACGTCATATTCAGTTTTTCCTGTTTTTCGACCAAATAAATCAAATCAAATAAACATAATGCACTCTTGCTGTGAGGCTGTATTTGCTTGAAAGTGCAATTGCAACGGCAAACGCAACGTTGATTGCGAACTTTACTTTGTCTTAGCTCAAAAAAAAAAAAAAAAAGCGCAGTGAACAATGGGAATACAAGGCCTGGATCGTCAACTATGGTCTATTAAGGGCTGTGTGATTAATGTATCTATTAAAGAACTAGTGGAAAAATATGAAAAAAATGTAATTGTTGTGGACGGATTTAATTTCTACGGACTGTATCTGTATCCAAAATTTGATTGGATTTGTGGCGCATTTAAGGAACTCGTTCAAGTTGCCCTTTGTAGAATCATTCGAGCGCATCGGCGTAAAACTCGTCTTCTTTTTGGTGGGAGGGCAATTTGGACGAAGGGAGTGATACGTGTGGAAGTCAAACTTGGAAAGATCGACGTTCTGAATTCATTAAATATTCGCAGATGGTCTTTACAAAAATACCGCAATGGAACTACCATCAACAGAATATAAAGAAAAATCGTGAATATTACCACACGCCTTTAAACGCATTACCTGTGGTATTGTTTGCCCTTCGACATATATTCAACTGCGAAGTACATTTTGTTGATTCTGGCGATCGCAATGATGCAGTTTCATACTACTCCGGAAACAACAATTGTCTAGCTGTTCTTGGCCAAGACAACTATTACATTTTCTACCACATGGTTCCTCGATATTTATCTATTAAACAGTTAAATTTGATAAAAATGTCCACGGTTCAATATTGTCCAGAGGTCTTCGCGCGACACAGGAATTTAGTGGGTCATTTATATCCAATATTCATAAGAGATGGATCTCCAACATCTGATCAAACTGATATATTATATAAAATAGAAGCAAAATTGGATGAATGTGAGAATGTTGATGTTGCCAGAAAAAAAATTAAAGAATTCATATTGGAAAAAGATTTAGAAGAAGTGATGGATGGGAACCTAAACATTGAAAATGGTGATGTTGCCCAAATCTATTTATGTATCATGTAATTTGTTATAAATTTGGCTTTGATTATCCTTGTTGTTTATGGCCTTTAAAAAAATGGGATCTTATTAATTGCAAGCTCAGGAACGTTTATGCTTCTGGTGAGATGAGTGTTCATCGAACGATTTTTTAATGAAAAAAGCATATTTCAATGATTGCATTCTTGGAAGACTTTACTGAGAATTCTCCGCAGTGGCACACAGTGTTTTGAGGAATAAACTGTACAGTCCTTCTCTCTGAAGAACCTTTTCAGAACGTTGAGTCTGATGATAGTGATTCAGATGACTCTGACACACCTGATGGTCTGAAGACTATTAAACTGATCACGCATGTACCATCTGATGGTCTGGTACGTTTGCCAGGACCTGCGGATATTTGGGAAAGAAAGCTATTCTGTGTGACTGGACATACGGAGCATCATCAGTATAAATTTATTAAGGATTGTATATGTCTAAAGAACTCCAAACCCTGAATTGGTTAATGGAAGGTTACACCCAAGCTTGTTGCTTTTATGGCACAAGAATAGCATAACATCAAATATTACTGAAAAAATGGCAGTTGCTCTGCCAGTTGCATTTCTGATAATTTACAGTGGCAGATTTAATCTTCTTCCACCAACATTAGTTAAAATTTACTGTTGTCTTGTACTATTTATTCTATGAAGTACCTCTTGAGGTTTAAAACAAACCGTGGAATTTCTTAAAACATGGGAAGTGGAAGTGTTTATAGCACAGGCAGTGATGTTACCAAAATTGAAACAGATTCATTATCCAGAATCAAAATTGAGAAATTAAATCGGAGAGTAGTCAACTTAATTGCATTCTTTGTATATGGCTGCCATCATGTGCGTTTATTAATTGAAGCTTGTGGACACCCCATTTCTGAGCACGATCTTTGTATGTTTCACTATTTTGATGGTAAACTGTTCCATTCTTTCTATGACCG
This sequence comes from Teleogryllus oceanicus, assembly GCA_964035755.1. Taxonomy (NCBI): domain Eukaryota; kingdom Metazoa; phylum Arthropoda; class Insecta; order Orthoptera; family Gryllidae; genus Teleogryllus; species Teleogryllus oceanicus. The sequence continues at coordinate 24,359,398 of CAXIVR010000005.1, forward strand.
AGCTGAATGGAGGCGAAATGCTAGGAATTTGTGTGATCAAGAAACATCTCTCTTATTTGAAAAAATGAAGCAGATAATAATTCCAGAACCTCTAGGGAAGGCATTGATATGTTGCTAACCATGTTTTTTCTCCTTTTTTATATTAATTGAGGAGGTTTGTGTAAAAAGGGCATATACCTGTATACACCCAATTTAGGGAGATTGTTTTCGAATGCGTCATGATTGTCTTTATAAGTCTACAAAATTTTATTACTATCTCTTTGAATTTGTGTTCACAATAGTAATATAAAGAACATCGTGCCCTCGGCACATTTTGATCAGTGATGAAGTTAGGTAACTTTGCTGTTGTATAATATTGACGTATTATTTGTTTTCAACTGTTTCCAAAGTATTTTTAAGATTTAATATGAGTAGTGAATCAAATTTAAGTGATAGTTTTGTTTCAATTTAAGCAGCAACATTCAGTGAGTCTTATACTACTAATTTGGCTTAAGAAGAAAAAAAAAATACAGTTGTTTAAAATTGCTGTAAAGATAAATGTTTAAGAAAATGTCTGTTAAAGCCCAAAAGATTCTAAACAATCAGTTTGTTTGGAAAAGTTCTAAAGAACAGCGTGCTCCTCTTTCTTGACTCTTGCAGTGTGTATGTAATGTGATTTAAGGAAATAATGTATGGAGATACAGACTTAAAACACTTTATCTTTACTATCTTTACTTGTTTTATTTATTTATATATAACTTACTTGTATGTTGTTTTGCAACAACGCAGCCATTAGGAATCTCAGATTTTTCTATTAATGTTTTGTAAAAGACTGAAATTGATATCAGTCTTCATTCTTTTATTTCAAATACGTTTTTATTTATTTTATTTTTTTTTTATTTATTTTTTCAAAAAAAACAGTTAAAAACTGCGTATGATGTGCTATGGGGAAAAGTGAATTATGTGCACATTTTCAAAATTCTGTGATCCCTACACCAAGTCATATACTACTTAAATTTTGAATTTTGAAAGGGAGAAAAAAACAAAAAAACTCCCATTTAATAAAATCTATTTTCAAGGATAAATAAGCAATAAATTTTGAATTTTGAAAGGGAGAAAAACAAAACAAAAAACTCCCATGTAATAAAATCTATTTTCAAGGATAAATAAACAATAAATGTTGGCTCTTATTACTTCCTGCCGCGACAACATGGAAACGATAATTTGAATAATTGTATTTCCCACTGAATTCTAGAAGACGTGCACAGAAAATGAAGTTACATTTATGTCCAGAAGCAAAACAAGGCCATCTCAGCATTTGCAGTTTTCAGAAAGCCTAAATCAGATTTTAAGACAATCAGTTTTTGAGACCGTAATTTAAATGCATTTCAATTTGTACCTGCCAATTTGTACCTGATGATGGAGACATATTTGATCTCCAAAACGTTGTGAAATAGAATAAATAATTACAATATTTTTCAAACAAAAATGTTACTGTCTCAAAAAACTTATTGTCGTGAAACTTGATTTGGAACTTCATCAAGAAAAATATAAAATAGACTATCCTAATTTAAGTGATAAAAGTTTTCAGAAGAACTTTTATTTTGTAAGATAAAATGTTGGCTTTCATTATTGTAGCAAAACAAGCTCCATCTATGTTAAAAAAGATGCATAGAAACATATTGGCTATCATCCCTAAAAGGGTGTGTATAATCTTAATCTTTAATTTCAAATAGTACTGAATTCATAATATTGTATCCTACAAAAGTTGTAAGAAAACATTTCAAACCTCATTATTTCAAAACCTGAAAGCATCATATAAGCCCTTTTTAGAATCCTCCTCAACTGTAGAAAACATGTATCATTAAAAAACTAAGGTAACTACATTGTTGAAATCTATTTCTGTCTGTGAAGTAATATGTGTACAGTTTATTGAGGTTTTTTTTTTTTTTTTTCAATTCACTTCAAGAACAGAGCAAATATTGTGCTTATGTCAAACAGTTTTTTAAGAGAGAGAATGTTTGATTATCATAGAAGAACTTAACAGAATCAAGAAGTTTCTATTCAGAATATATATTAAAGATGTAGGAGACACATTGTCTGTATTTTTGTACATATTTTAGCAAATCCTCTATGCAAAGAAATTGTTTTAATGTTTTTCACTTTTTAAACTACTGAAATAGTTTGCTTTAACACATAAAGTGGAAAAAATGCAATACAAAAGTGCTTTGTAAATGTTTCAGATAATTGAAAATCTGACAAGTTCCATGCCTGATTTAAAAGGATCAAAGAGTAATGGAAGAGTATTAAATGTTAAGATTGCATTTTTATCCATAATCCATGAACAAATGCCTGTGAATATCAATTTTGATTTCATTTTCTTTAATTTGAATGGATATTCGAAGGGCTAAGTGCCAAAGAGGACCCACACAGATGGAAAAAATTGCTTTTTGGGATATTTGCCCAGCTCATCCTATCTGTTAATTACTTCTAAAATCTGGTGTCAGTGGAGGCAGGTATACAAAACCTTGCATTGTGAGTTGGTAAGACTTAGTGCCAGAAGGGCTATCCCACATCTAAACAATACAATATTTATCCTATTTTATGGCATTTTTTGCTTGGGTCTGTATGATATTGAGAATTATTTTCTTGAACCAGAATATCCTAGGGGTACACACATTGCAAAGCCAGTCCATGTTGTGGAAATGAAGCAGGAAGACTTCAAGAACTATCAGACCCTCAACCCAATAATAATCATAAAGGGAAAATGTAATGCGAATGAAGTCAACTTTCAGATCAGGAAAGTTGCAGCAGTCAAAGTAACTAAAGGATCAACTGCATTATTCTATAAGAATACCACAACCGAGCAGGAAGTCTGAAAAAAAAATTGGAATAATTCAAGGAGATGACTGGGGAAGATTTACAAACATCAAAGTAGGGATCCTTCAGCTGTATCCTCTTGTTTAATGGCTGTGTACTAATACTAATAGCCTCTACATTAATGACTGGGAATCACTATCCTTTGTTCCTGCAGGAAGCGACGTTGTTGCACTGAAACTAAGAGATCTGCAGTCCGTGAGACCTTTCATCTCACCAGTTTTCCAATCGCTTTATGATTATTTAACATCATCAAGCAGTGTACATTCCAATGAATATGTTGAAGAAATTTAATACTGCGCACAGTGTTTGTAGTTTAAAAACTTTTCAAATTCTTCAATTACAATGCTTTGAAATTATTCATTAGTTACACTGATGTACTTTCCAAAAAGCAGTTTTTTGTTGAAGAAAGTAAATAAATAATAGATATTTTTCAATTTCTAAAATTTTCTATTGATCTACAAAAATATGAAGGACATATTGAACTCAGAAAACAAGTGTAACAATATAACGTTTTCTCTTTTCTTTTTTCTTTCCTTTTTTAGAAAATCAACTTCTAGTAAAACTTTGTTTTTCTCAGATTGTATCACATGTGGGTTAGCCTCCTCTGGCACTGAGTCCTTCAATTATGATTTCATGAATGCTGTTTCTAACACTGATGGAAAGAATAAATAATAGTGAATAACATATTTTTTATTATTATAACAATGTTCTTTAAATTGTGTGCACCAAATGAATTTCAGAATGAGAAATGCAATATGTACAGAAACCATAAAGGTACTATTAGAGATTCTTAGTTAATGACTGATTTGGATAATTTATGACAAAACTTAATTGTGCTTATTTTAAAATTAAATTATTTACTTTATAAATATATATTTAATTGTTTTTTCTTTTATTTAATTTCTCTTCCATCAATTTTTCCCTTTTTTCCTTTATTATCTTTCATTCAGCCTTTGAATGATTATATATTTTTTAAATGCAAAAATTATCTCAGCTGTTTCCTAAAGAGACATTTTCCAAACAATTTTTTTGGACATCGTACATTTGCAAATTTTAAAAAATATTTATATGAATAATTAAAATAAAATGCATTAATAGAAACGCAGAAGCAAATATTGAAGTTAAATAATAGTAATTAACGAAATGAGTGTATAAAGAGGAGGGTAATTGCATGAATGGTATGTTCAAGAAAACGAGCGACGTTAGAAGGCGCATCCACACGTATGCGTCTATTCGTTCAATTTTGCATGCGTCCGGACAAACGCAGGCATACGTGTCGTCAAAACGATAGACTCATGCAATAGCGCAAGCATTCCCAGAGCTGACTGGAATCTCTGCCCGTCTTTCTTTGCGCTTTCTCCAAAGAATGTGTATTTCATAGCGAAGTCATCCGGAATACCGAGCCGTACGTGTTCTTTGAGTAGTCTTTTGTAGTCTTCCGAGTTATTGTGTGGTGTCCGTCTGTTTAATTGCGAATTTCGTACAGATTATTCTGTTTTTATAAATTTACAGGGTTGAGCGGTACTTAAATACTTGTATTTGAAATACAAGTATTTTAAATATATTTTGGAATTGTAAGCCTGTATTTCTGAGTTTTTTGGACATGTATTTAAATACATAAAATGAGTGTATTTAAAAAAAGAAATACTTTATTCAAGTTATGGGGAAGAGTTTTTTTTCTGGTGAATTGATGTTGTTGTTGTTTTCTTTTTTTTTTTTTTTTTTTTTTATTCTGCTGCTCACTGAAAACAAAATAAAAGCTCTTTCAGCTGCTGAACTTCAATTCTTCTTTTATAAATGATAAATCTAAATCATTGAAAATACTGGACCATTACCCGACAATAAAAAAAGTATATTCCTTATAACATTAGTTTATGTTTATCAGTGCCAGTTCAACAATTGTTTTTCTTTGCAGGTGTTTTTCTTTGCACCAACCAGATGTTTATTGTCTGATGATTTGTTTGAATAACTAGTCGTTTAAAAAGAAAATTCTGTTTATTTGAGTAAGCCATATTTTTGATACTATTTTATATTTGAGTGTTTTTGTGAAAGTATAAGTGAAAATGTTTTATATTTGAAAGTTTTTAGTTATTGTTCAGAAATTTATGACTGTCAATTAGTAATTTATTGTAATTGGCAATTACAAGGTTACACTCATACAACACAAGGAAAGCATGTTACCTCCATCAACGAAAGTGCACAAGCACATTATACCAAAAGGGTACATTCTCTTCAGGTATACAATTCTACAACAAATTACCAATACACCTGAGAAACATAACAGGATTACACAACTTCAAGAATAAACTCAAACACTTCGATTGGGCAAAAAACTTTTTTATAGTGTTCAGGAAAACCTCAATAACTAATATGTGCAATGTGATTTCAGGTGCTGCAGTAGGAATAGTGTAGAAATAGAAAACCTGTCTCTCCTACTTATTTCTCATGATTTTTAAAACATGGAATTTACTAATATTGTTAAATTATAAGTAGTTACATTAATTGATATCATGTACTGTTATTATTGTTATTGCTATTATTATTATTATTTATTTATTTCACAGCTTTCTCGTACATGTTTGAGGATCATACAGATATTTCTATCAAAGCATGATTTCTGTAGTACATTACTTTTAACAAAAATACATTTATTTTAAGAACTAATTAGAAGGTAAACATTTCTACAAATATAAATTTAAACACTTAGTTTATAATGTGACATACCAATATGTGGGACCTTGCATTGCGTCACATATACTGTTAACAGGGTGAATTGTAAGGATAGACATATGCAAATATGGTGGCATAGCAACGGTAGACGAGTTGTCATCAAGGTCAACAAACTTCATTGCTTTGAACCACGGGGCGCGGCTAGTTGATAAAGTAAACTGTTTGGGGATTGGCCGAGAAAGCAATGACAGTCTGGGGCGCGGCTAGTTGAATTTGTAAGTAATTGAGGGATTGGCTAGGCATGGAATTTTTTCTGACAAGAAACAGTAGAAAGACGGACCGAGTTTCGAAGCGCTGAAAGAGGGGAATATGGATTCATTCCGACTTATGCCGTGGTGCTGTGCGGATCGTGTGTAGACAATTGATGTTGGGAGTTTGGGAATTGTGAAACATTTACTTGGAGCGTAGCGGATTGCTCTGGACTTAGAACATTTTGCGGAAGGTGTGGAAATTGGAACTTGGAAATATTTCTGGAAATGCAGCAGCTTGGAATTGTGAACTTAGGTGAATCTCTTGGTTGTTTGGCAACAGGACTGGGAGTATTTGATGCAGATAATAGTTTGCTGAACTTTAATATTTTAAGTATGCGAGTAGAAAGAACTGGGAACGATTAAAGGAAAATTAAGTAAGTCTTATCAACTTATGAGGCGGTGAGGATCAATGACTTGAATACACTTGTGCCAGAACGGAAGAAAAGAAGATGGTATTTGGACCTGGAGCCATCGACACCGGGAAAGACTGAAGATGGTTCTACGCGGCGACACCGGTCAATAGCATGCGAAGACGGGTACTGCAATATAAGGTTTGAGACTGGTCATGACCAAAAGTTTCGTATTGTTAACAAGGAACATTGAATAAACTTACAAGTTTCTGTGAATAGAAAAGATGATTTTCATTTAGCCAATTCCAGCAAATGAGTAGCTAGAAATGTATATTTGCTTTTCAGATTCCTCGGCCACTCTGTACAGATGGCAGATCGAATAATCGGCTATTAGTAGGCAATAGCGATTATTTCTTATAAGACCCAGCGATATTAATTTAATGGAAATAGCAGTTGAAGAGTAATTTTTAATAATTGAATTAACGTAATCTTTTCCTGGCGGCCCATATTCTCTTATAAATTTGGAACGTAAGCCGTTGAATCAATATTAGAAGGGCAGAGGAAATATTAAATTTAAGAAATTAAATCAGACAGTTTGTTTCACAAATTAAAAGTAAATCATTCTTTAACACAAATTTATTTAGGAATCATAAATTCAGACTAAAGAACACGTGCTCAGATCACAGCTCTGTAGATTGATGATAATCTTCGTCTCGATCCCCAGTATTTCCAGAGAGTGCTTTAGGACAGAAGGTATCACACCTGTTGCTGAGAGCTTCATTTTTGAAGCTGATTTTTTCATCTGCAGCTCCTAGGAACTCCAGATAAAAAATAAGAAAACAAGTGGAAAGAAAGGTTCTCTCTCGTGTGACGAAAATCTGCAAGTCCTGTATTAATTCAAGAAACAAATTTACAGGAATTAACACCTGGGCTCTTTCAGCAGCATCACATACATTTGGAGGTTGTCAAGTGGTCTGAGACATCTTTGCAAGCTTTCGATAGAAAAGTAAGAACACTTCTATCAAAATATAGGATGCATCATCCTCGAAGTTCCACCGAAAGGTTGTATCTTTCAAGACATCATGGGGGCCGTGGACTGTTAAGTCTTGAAGTTATGTGCCGCCATCAAGAAAAACAGCTCAGAAATTATTTCACCAACAACGAATCCATGACGGCCATTTGTGCACAAGATCACGGCTATACACCTCTGAAGCTGCTCCAGGAAGATCACAATCCAAGAGTTCCGAAACCTGTGGACCGAATTGAGCAGTGAAGATCAAAGGAACTCCATGGCAGGTTTGCTACTGCTCTTCAAAGTAACTCCATAGATGTGAAGAGATCGACTGAATGGCTGAGATCAGCTGGGCTTGTTGGCGAGACGGAAGGATTTGTACTGGCCATGCAAGATCAGGTAGTAGCCACTACAGGCGATATATTATGAAAGAGAACATCAGTGACAAGTGTCGCCTGTGTAAGAAGGCCACCGAATCTATCCAACATCTGCAGTGGATGCTCTCAGTTGGCACAAACAGATTATTTACAACGTCATAATAATGTAGCCAAAATCATCCACCAAGCTCTTGCTAAAAGATCGGACCTGATAAAGGAAAGCCTGCCATACTACAAATATCTACCAGAACAAGTTTTGTCTAATGAGAGAACAAAAATCTTGTGGGATACTCCCATTGTTACAGATAGAACAGTGGAAGCAAATAAGCCTGATATTGTCGTATTCGAAAAAACTACTCGTAGGGCAATAATAATTGATATCGCAGTCCCACTGGATCATAATCTGCTGACAACTATTGCAGAAAAGAGGAGAAAATATCAGCCACTCTCAGTTGAGCTGAAAAACTTGTACAAACTAATAGAGGTAGATATTGTACCCGTGGTTATTTCAACTAAATGGGCTTGTGGCTGAAGTTTGGAGGATTGTGAAAGAAAAACTCCATCTAAATGAGTGGCACCTCAGAACCATGCAGAAGGCCGTGTTGCTGGCAACCACCAACATTGTGCGCAAGGTTCTCTCCCTAAATCATTGAAGCGGAACCTGAGTGCACTGGAGCAAGAACTTCTCACCATCTGTCTCACCATATGCGTTGACGTTCTGTCCTTGAGTTATACTTGAAAACTCCGGAAGAGCGTGAAATTTTGAAATAATAATAATAATAATAATATTTATTGAGTCACATATAGAATTACAATCGTGTATGACGAGTCAAATATGATGTACATGGAAAAAGTACAGTTGCATGCATCTTCTTGAGTGCAGCAAGTGAAATTACATCTGGTTCATCATACACGATTGTAATTGTATGTGACTCAATAAAATATTATTTTTATTATTAATAAATTAAAACCTAATGTATTTTGAGTATGTATTTAAATACTTATTTGGAAAGTATTTTGGCTCAGTATTTAAATACTGAATTTAAAGTATTTTGCCCAATCCTTTATATTTACAGAAAAATCTATTTTCAATATATATTTATTTTGCTACATAGTTGAAACTAGTAAAAATAAACACTTTATTATTTCTATTTCTAGTTCGGTGAGTTGCAATGACAGGAGAAGAATTTTGTTCTGCCTAATTTGTTGTTTTATTTTTACGGTAATGCCAATTTTAGAAATTTATTTAAGAAGTTATGTAGCTGAAACCATGGTGGAAATATTTCCACCATGGCTGGAACAATTAAATGCAATATTTTTCATTCAAGTATTATAGCCTTAAAGGCAATCACTTTTAATAGTGTGTTTTCCTTGCATCAAGTATTCTCTTATCCACATGCGCCTCTCTTTTTTTCTTTCGACTGAATAAAAACTTTATTAATTTAGTGAGTTGGATTATTATATCAGTTATTATTTGATTATTATTGTTATTTTTATTGCTATTATTATTGTGTTAATTACTATTAAATGCGTTCCTGTATTAAATATATAATTATATTCAAAGTAGTATTGATTGAAGTGTGGTGACGTGTTGTGCAGTGTAGTGCAGTATAGAAGTAGAAAGAGAAGTGAATTTCAAATGTGAAGAGAAGTGTGATTATAAAGTCGTAGTCTTGTATTTAATAGTTTAAAATAACTATGCAGGTCAGCCATAAAATATAGTTAATGCTATTGTTGTTGTTAGCATATTATTATTATTATTATTATTATTATTATTATTATTATTATTGTCTTTAAATAATTTAAAATTAAATTGTTAAGTAATTTAAAGTTAATATTTGTAATATGTAAATTGCAGTGTTCTGCCACCAGGTTGTATATACCTACATGTAGAATAATAAATATTTATCTATCTAAAATAAGCTGCCAAAATTGCCGCGGAAATAGCTGGATCCATTGTACGAAACAGATCTAAAGCACCGCACAGTGATGCTCCGTGTGGACACGGATAGCGCACGTGCGCTCTATTGAACGTTCGTCTTTCAACTTTGCGCATGCAATTTTATTCCCGTAACGCACAGAAAAGACGCATCGTGTGGACGCGCTTTAACCGTTGCGAAACAAGTGGAAATCAACTTCCCTTGGAAAAAGTTGTAGTGGAAGACTTCCACGATTCTCTCTGACATTAGCTAAACCCTCGTGAAAAGTTTCCACATTTGAATTCAATTAATTATATGTTTGGCCTGTGATGGATTACTTTAATAGGTGATAATTTCATTGACCCAACCTAACCGTAACCTATGTAAGTTTTAGAAAACAGCAAAAACAGTTTTCTCCTAGGGTATTGCTTGAAAATAAAATTATAAAATAAGGCTATACTATTTCATATATTCTTCAGTTTAAAAAAGATTACCAAGATTGTGAAAATTTTATTTTCATGTGTAAATTATAAATTAAATTGTTACTGTATGTCCGTTGCGATTTATGTCATAAAGCAACATAAATAAAATGATTTCAATAAATCTACATTTGGTTGAGAAGGACACTACGTACGTATTTCCACATGCTACGTACATGCCGTGTTGGTATTCTCAATGCACTTTCGTGTTGTATTCAATGATGTATATCTTATACATCATTGGTTGTATTTCGATGAAGTTGGCAGTGCCAACTCCGCCATGTTGATTTTTTATACTCTTTTTCCTACGTGGAAACACCATAACATAATAGTATATGCGCCTCCTGTCACGAAATGCCACGGTCTTTTACTTGTGGATTTATTTCATCTGTATGTGTTATTCATACTGTGCATATTATTTCTGAGGGCCAGTTCTTTTTTTGTGCTGGCTTTTTGAGTTACAAAGCGGTAAGATACTGTTCTATGGCAGAAAATACGTTTATAATTGAGGATATTTAAAGAGATTTATTAAGTTGTACTTTTGTGGAGAAAAGTGAATTATTCGTGTAGGGAGGCCTATTCTAGAACTTTGTTTTCAGGTGTTTGCACAAAGAAAAGGGAAGGGAGCATTTCCACTACTTTAATACTACAAAATATGAAAACACCAGTGGCGTATACTGAATATTATTTTTAAGTATACCGCACTTTATGGAAGCTACCTCTACCATTGTATTTTATTCTGAGCTTTTCTGAAATCCCAATACTATGAAATTCCACCATAAATTGTTCTATAAGACAATTACACAAACAACTAACTTCTAAATCATTAACACATTCGATTTTCACCAAAACATGAGAGAAGCGTAACTTACGAACGACCAGAGGACTATTCTCCGCAATATTTTGCGGTGTTTACCGACCATCCAGACGCGCATTCTCCCCTCTTCCCACCATTGAAACATGAGTAGCCCTTACTATACTCTCTGGAGTAGCCCTACGTTATCGCGGCTGGCATGCGGTGCCTGCACTAGCCTGCACTAGCGAATTCTCTGGACAGCATTAAGAACTGTTTGAAATTTCTCACTCAACCGAACTTCATAGCGCTTATCAACGCCCTCTGTATTCTAGAGGGCGCTGCGCTTATGGATGCGGAATCCTGACTGGCTCTCGGTAGCAAATCAGAGTTATTTTTTCAAATCTGTTTGAAAGCTTTCAAAATCTCTAATGTTTTAGAGGATTACCATACTTATGAAATATTTATTATACACATCGAATAACTAGGTATACGCGGTGTATCGGAGAATTCGCCACTGAGTTGGTTAATTGGAAACTCAATAAATTATTTTGCTGGGCCATGATCAGTGTTTTCCCATGATCGTTATGTGAGAAATGAAGAAGGCTATAATAATTTGCACAGCTTCTCAACTACAATCACAAAAAATATCGATCACAGAGTCATTTGTGTTCACTTGTTCAGCTGGCCAGATTTGGAAGTGTCGTGTTGCTCCCAAATAATTTACTGAAGTATTTTGCATTGTCAACACCTATTGTTGATGTATTGTAGATTAATCTTAAAATTCATATCTTGATAATTTTTAACGTAAAAAATTAATAATTAAGGAGCATCTATAGCAAAAACAAAATTTGAATTATTCGATAATCAACTATGAATGGTTTGTAATATTTATTACTTTTTTAATTTTATTAAACCTTTTTCACACACCCAAAAAACGCTTATAACAATGCAAAATAACACGTCTATGTACTACCTGAACCGACACTTCCTGCGCATGTGACCGTGGTCAACATTGGCTTCTTCCAGAAATATCTTGCTCAGACTTCAATCCAATTCTAGTCTCAGCAACAGCCGGAAATATCTTTCCGAGGACGGAAACACACGTGTTTACATTACGACCGGAATTGCCAACATCAGAAATATATATTGCCGCAATGTTTGCATTGGCAACGTTTCTTGCGACATAATATTGTTCGTCATTTTCTTGCAAGTGTAAATCCAGCTTAAGATTTTTTTAAAAATTTGTTGCGTCTACATCTTGACGCAACGCGTCTCCAAGCCCCTTAAGGGGCGTTGAGCGCTTTGCACTGGGAGTAATCCTCCATTAATGTGCTTTTACTTTTAATAATTGTCAAGTCTCGTCACGTCGCAGTCAGTCAGTGCCTTTTATCCCTTCTGCCAGGGGATCGACGCAGTTAGATCCTGGGGTTTCTGGCCGGTCACCCAACCACGAACCCGCGAGTCTCGAATGCGCTTAACCTTCGTGACTTCACGGAGCGTAGTAAACACATTCGGTTAGCGCCGCCGGCCATATTTAATTTTCTGGGAGTTGTGCAACGTGCAATCTAAGCACGAGCCGCCACTGTTCGTGAGGGTGTATACTTTGACAAACCTAGCGTTCGTTTTAGGAATCGTGCTTTTACTTTTTCTATGTTTATAGGAGTGATTTGAGGATGTAATTATGGGAGTGATTTTAAGTTCGAAAAGTTTCATGGCGGTATGTAACGATGTTTTTGGTAAATTACAAATGCTGTTCATGACTAATGGCAGTTGTGATTTTCTTTTTTATATGCATGGAGTATACATTTCTTTGAGTTTGCAGAGTCATTCCCAAGTACTGAAAATGTGATACAGATGTTAATATCTTATTTTCGCAGAGGATTATATTAGTAGAGGCTAGGCTTCCTCCCTTTCTAAATGTCATGGTTGCAGTTTTTCCCTAATTTAATTTCAATTCATTACTGTTGGCCCATTTTACCAGTATTGAAGGCGCTTTGTGTTACTAGAGTAAAGGTGCCAGATATCAAAATTATCACATTGTGACAAGTCATTGAACCAGGTATACGAAGCTTTTTTTTAAATATTGCATCTTGAACACATTTTCGTGTTATTTTTGGTTGGTCACCGTTAAAAATTGTCACTTTATGCCACTTTCAAAATGTTTTTCAACACTTCTCTCTCTCTCTCTCTCTCTCTCTCTCTCTCTCTCTCTCTCTCTCTCACTCTCTCTCTCCTTGCAACATGCCGACTAGCCTATGGTCTGGCTTTTCAAACGAAATGCCCGTGTTGTGGCAACACCGCCTCTTCAGATTCCTCTGTATTGCGGCGGTGTTGGTTGTGGTCATGTGGTTCGTGACGCAAACTAATGCTGCGCAGAAAGAGCAACAATCGGTGCGCAGGACTAGCTCACCCATCACTTTCCGCTATCTGAAATACAAATATTATGTAGTAGTGTAATACTAATCCTAGTATTTGAACGTCTTGACTCTTCTCCCTTATTATTACAAAATTTAATTAAAAACGATGGAGCAACTTTTTTTGAAAATTCTGAAAAATCTCAGGGGCTTCATGTTAAGTACCCCCTAGAATTAAAATATCGTTCTCAAGTTTAAGAGGATTCAGAGAGATCGATCAGGGAATATCAATTTTGGAGAAATCGGCGAAGAACGGTTTACCAGCAAGCATTGATCACAGACGGATAGACGTTTTGCCGTCAATCGATTTTTCGGCATCAAGGATCGACAAAACTTGAATTCTGGCTACACCATTTGTTAGAAGATTTTTTCTGCATCTGGGTTTATCCACTTTTTCGTTGTCAGGGCCCTTTAATAAGAGTTTTTCACGTTCATAAATTCACCGTTTTTTCGCGTTACATAACATTCTCTCTACTGCGGTAGCGGTAGCGAGAAAGTAATTCTTCTTTTTTGCTAGCATTTAGAGTAAACAATGTTCTTTCTATTAAAATGTAAGATATTTGCTACACCGCCATTAACATACACAAATTTTAAAATAAACATTACTTCGAATTAGCTATGTCTCTCTTCAGAAACTAGTCCATGGATCTCTATGGGCCAGGGTGGCAGATATTTGAAGTGTGACGTACCTGTTTGAAGAAAACTAGTCAATTTGGCAAGACTCCTTGTTTTCTTATTTTTACCCTTCCGCTGCCAGCGTTGCTTCAGAGCTACATATTTTTTTGGGCGTTTTACCGACGTATATTTGAATTCCCCCGGTTAATTTCACTGCTCCCTGGATTATAAAGTTAACTTTCTCATAAACCACTGATTTACTACATTTGCATCTTGTATCTAGAAGACCGTGACCGAAAGAACACATCTATTTGCTCCCTCTCACCGCCGATTGCTGCGCCAGTCATTTGTTTTTTAGTTTGTGAAGCAAAACAGTAAGTAAACTGATTATATTAATTTATATTCACAGAACATACTCTATTATAATTGCCTAATATTACTAAAAGCTTTATTATTCAAGTTTACTAATGCTCAAATGTAAATGAAATGCATGTAGCTTGTAATTAACATTGAGAGTTAGTGGGTGTAAGCCTAAGTCTGTTATCCTAACCAAACTTTTTCTTGTTTGTAGAAAATGTGGACAGAAGTTTAAGAAACGAACAAGATATCATTAATATTCTTGAAGAATTATCTGATGGAAACGTATCTGAAGTTAATGATTTGTCAGATTTTGGTTGGTTTGATTTGTTTTTTTCGTGTTTCCGGGCGCGTCAACTGCTTTGGTCATTAGTCCCGTTAGTGTAGTGCATGTTTGTTTCTCGGAAGATGGCGGTGGTCTTCCCCAGCTGGATGGCAAGATCCGGCGCCGACCTACCGTCGGCTAGTAGGGTTTCCCCCCTAACCAGGACTCTCACACAAGCAGAGCACCGCCCCAGCCGTGACAAGCTCTAAGCTCCCGACCGGTCTCCCGGAACATGTGGTAGTGTATAGCATGTTAGTGTAAGAGGAGAGGATAGGACAAGGAAGAGGAAGGACAGATCGCGCGCGGTCCGTGGCCCGTCTCGTACGGTACTGCTCCGGCATTCGCCTGGTGTTGATCGGAGAAACCGCGGAAAACTACCGATCAGAGCAGCCGGCCGCTAGAATCCTCCTCGAAGCAGTGACTGAATTCGTTCTAGCTGAAAAGCTAGTGTCGAAAATCCTGCCGCCGTCAGGACTCGAACCTAGGACCTCCCGGTCAGAGGCGCTGCAGTGAAATCAGTTGATGCGCTACAGTGACATCAGTTGATGCACTGAGCTACCGCTCCAGGTGAGATTTTGGTGATTATGACGATGAAACCGTTAGAATGAATCTGAAAGTGAACATTTAGACTCCAGGCCATGTATTAGGCCGCACTAAATTCGCAATATGGCAGCTTGAAAGATTTCCTGTCGGAATAGCCAACTTATGAAACTATAACTCTGATCAAGTCTCTCGCTTTTGTTTTGTTTGTTGTCTCATTCACAATCCTCGCGCGGTCTCGAGTTTTGTCCACTGTTCAATAATACATGTTTCGTGTCTCGGTAGAATTAAAAAGAGATGTTCATCTATAAACGAATATTAACTCTGTGAATAATTATTAAGTTAATTAAGAATTACCATTGTCAACTATTGCGTGCTTAAGAAGTGTTAAAAAGTGTCAAGTGCAAATGAAAAATACAACCTCAAAAGTTATCTGCGGTCATACTTCTATGTTATTAATGCTTTTGAGATGTGTGTCAACAGTTTCTTTCACGTTTTGAACTGGTAGTAATGAGTTTTATTGAACGCAAATAAATACCACAATTATTGAAGTTAATTAACGTGATAGATGGTAGTTTTTAAGCGATCTAATGAATTATTCCTAACAGTCCATTTATGTCAATATCAATGCAAATGCATCCATTTAATTTATCCATTCAATTATTCATTAGCTTTTAAAAGTAAGTTAAAAAATAATGAAAATCATCATTAGTGTAAGTAAGTCTTCAATAACTTATCCATTGGTATCAGAGACAGTCTTTGAATACGTGTTATCTTCAAAGGTTCAATATTAAGTATAGACCCAGATGTTGTTGGGCTATCCATTATTTTCCAGTTATAATTAAAATGAATTCAGAAAAATAATAATAATAATAATAATAATAATAAATATAATTAATTTAAAACAAGAAATACTAAAGGGACACTTAACAACAACAAATAATGAACTACTATAACTATTTCAATTAACTTGGAAATTAAATTGGAAAATAATAAATAAAACTCAAAAACGCCTAGTACTACTAAATAAATAAATTGAACGATAAAACGCAAAGAACGAAGAGCACCAAAACGCAAAATGCAAATCTTTAGCAACACTCGTAAACTAACACAACTTCACTTGGATAGCATTGAATGTTGGCGGAATCTACGGAAGTAGTCATTGTTTCATTGCAAACTTAAATTTTAAAAAATATCCCTACCGCTTGAAGGTAATATACACAGGGTATTTGTGTGACGGTTGGCAACAACTTTTGCCAACATAAAACGAAACGAAACTACCCTAAATCGAGTATAAATGTATGTTCTCATCCGACTGTGACATTTTTCAAAAGTTGTTCCGTTAGTTCGGCTTTTTAGCTGGCCAGCAGTCTAGTAAATTTTTGATTGACGATAAATTATTTTCAAATAATTAATGGCGGGATTTTCATGACAGGAAGAAAATAAAGATAACTCAGGATCTCGTGAAGTTGAGGAATCGTCAACATCACATTCTTTAGGTGTAGTTAGAAGACATATTACACATTTAGAAAAAATAATTTTTCTTCTGTAGATATAACTTGGAAATTTTCTTTGACACCTCCACCACAAGTATATACACCTTGTAAGTATTTTACTGTTTTGGTCCAAGGATTTATTTGAAATGTTACGTGAACAATCAACTTTATATGCCCATTAAATGATGTAGTTATATTGATCTCTTCTCCTGCTGAGATGGAGCAATTTATCGGTTTAATATTGCTAATGGGCATAGTCAAAATGCCCCACATAAAATGTATTGGGCTT